>OZ020548.1:5394883-5793787 GCA_963971435.1 Lasius platythorax | reverse complement strand
AAGAACCTTACATAGGTAAAAAAAAATACGCTAAAAATATAAAAATTTCACAGCTTGTATGTAATAATGAGTTAAAATAAATTTTTACAAAAAGCAGTGATATCCTATTAAAAGAAACCTTACAAAGGTAAAAAAAATACGCCAAGTATATAAAAATTTCACAACTTGTATGTAACATAGAGATTAAATAAATTTTTACAAAAAGCAGTGATATCTTATTAAAAAAACCTTACGAAGGTAAAAAAAATACGCCAAGTATATAAAAACCCTAAAAAACTTAAGAAGGTTTTAAAAAATATTTACTCCTAAAAAAACTTATAAAAATAATTTTCCTCTAAAGAAATAACCTTAAAAAATAATAAAATTTGAAAAATAATTTTTTCCTAAAAAGTATTCTCTAAAAAATAAAAAATAAAAACTAAACATGAAATCAATAATTAGCCAAGTATTTAGAAGCAATTCGATTTGTGAGGGTTTGAAATAGTATTTGCCATAAAATCAATCTTGCATTTATAGAAATATAATACATAAATTTTTTCCATAAAGTCAAAACGCATTTTGTTATTAAGAAAAATTTATTTTTAAAATAAGTTTAATTTTGTATGATAAATGTTTTGATATATAAAATAGCATTATTATGTCACACGGATTTTATTACAAATAGTAAAATATAAAACTATTTAACCTCCACTGCGCCATGACGTTGATCACATTGATTGTCAATTTTAAATATAAAAGTGTCCTGTGCTACAAATTGATCGAAGTGTTTGAAATTGCTGTTTTGAAATTAATCATAAGCTTTGCCAAGTAGGTCCGGAACTAAAGGGGTTAAGGCACAAAGTGACATACAAAAACTTGGCGTGCCCCGGTCGCATTATTATTACTAAATATTTAAAATTAAGGTTCGCGAAATATATATCTGAAATTAAAATTTGCAAATTATTATCAACATGTTAATGTTATTATTAGCAAATATTTAAAATTAAGGTTCGCGAATTATATGTGTGAAATTAAAATTTGCAAATTATTATCAGAAATTATTATCAACCTATTAATAAAAATATATGATTTAATTCTTGATGTTGCCAGTCGTAAATTAACGGGATAAATAATTAGAACGACCAATACTGGCTAAGTTGGCATTTAATGTAACACGACGTTTCGACCATGGGTTTCGGTCCTTTTCAAGTGTACTATAAAAATTACAAAGGATTCAAAGATGTTACAATTATAAAAAAGTTAAATTCGATACATAGCAATGCGCGACTAAATATGGAAGCGAAGTTAAATAATTATTAGAATTTTTATCTTACGTTTAAAATTAGTGCTGTGCGAATGTCACATCTTGTCAATAGTAAAGTAGCCAAGAAACTGGGAAGGAGACTAAACAACCTTTAATATATTGTCATAGACATTGTTTAGGTTTTCTGTATCTTTTTGTAGGTTGTGTTTTTAGTTTTTTTGATAAAAAACATTTCGGCTATTTCTCTCTTCTTCGTATGTTTCTCGCTATGTAATATCATCGGTATAGCCCAGTCAAAATCATGATTAAAATCTAACTTATGTTTACTAATAACTGAATGATTAGACGCATGCAATTTAATATTATTAAAATGTTCTTTTACTCGAGTATTTAAATATCTTTTCGTTTGGCCAATGTATGACTTAGTACAATTTTGGCAGTTTATTTTATATACTAAATTAGTTTTAACCTCATTATTCAATCTGTCTTTGCCACGTTTAATTACAGAATCCAATTTTTTTGGTATTGTATAGACGACATTAAAACCTAGTGCATTAAGCGATCGACCAATGCCTTCACTAACATCTTCGACATAAGGTAAAGAAATAATAGAATCAGTGTCAAATCGGTTTGTCGTAATATTAGTGTCCTCATTATTTACAGAATAGTTGTCATTGTTACGTTTTATTAAAATATTCATTCTTTTATCGACATAGTGTTTTATAGTATGCTTTGGAAAACAATTATTTATTAGAATTCTTTCAACAGTTAAGATATTATCTTTATGGAATTGTTTATCTGATAGTAATATAGCATGGTCAACTAAGTTGTAAATGGTGTTAATTTTGTAATTAAAGGGATGGTTGGAGTAAAAATTTATATATCTGTCAGAATTAGTTGGTTTTCTATACCAATTAGTCAATAATTTACCATTATTTCTTATAACCGTGGTATTCAAAAAGTTAATACACGAGTTTGATTCCATCTCATGTGTGAATTTTAAACGTTCATGATAGTTGTTAAATGTCAAAATTTCGTCTATCTTCGATCGCCTAACTACAGCAAAAATGTCGTCAACGTATCTATAAAAAACAGTTACCGAATCACCTAACAAATTTAAGCAATGTGTTTCCAGATCGTCCATTACCAAATCTGCCAAAATTGGTGACAAAGGGGAACCCATCGGGCTGCCAAAAATTTGCTCATAAAACTGCCCATTGAAACTAAAACTCGTCGAGTCTAAAATCAATTCCACCGCATATACATATATATATATCTGTAAATTATCACAATGCGTGAGTTAGATATTTCGACACGGCCCGGCGCGTACTTAATACAAAGGGTAACGACGACCCGTTCTTTACTTGTACGTTAAATCGTTTCGACAACTGACCGCGTGGACACGTAACTGTGATTTAATGACTGCCCGCCGCCTTTTGGCAGTGGGTCTTTTTATATTAAATAATTGAGTCGAAACGCGGTCAAAGTCCAGATGCAAGCGAAGGAGGTTAAAAGAAATCTTTCGCTTGCACTTTGGCAATATTTTGTAGGTCGCAATTTTTTGCAAATTCGCTCTTTTCGTAATTTTTGTTCTCGTTTCGCGCGTGATCTGCTGTGTCGGCGTTTCGCGCGAGTATTTGTCCTACTTGGATTATAATATGGAATATATATAAAATATAATAATTTAATTGTGTATTATAGCTTAGGGCTATAACAATACGTTGGACAGACTAGCAGATTCTTAAAAACTAGGACGAGAGAACATCGAGCTCATATAAACAGAAACACGACACAGAGCTCAGTAATTACCAATCACCGGCTTTTAAATCACGAATTCGACTGGGACAACGTGAAGATTTTAGACGAGGAACGAATATTTAGAAAAAGACTAATGTCTGAAATGATTTTTATCAACAGACAAAGAAATGGCTTAAATTTACACAGCGACACCGATCATCTAGACCATTTTTGGATTCCCACGCTAAATAATCTAACCAGAATATAATATTCACATTTAATTCTTACGGATGTTTGTTTACTTGCGTGGGTCACTGACCCGGTTAGACCTTTAATTTCTAAACACGTGTACTGCGATCAGTCACAATGTTTCCTTTGACGTGTGCGTTTTTACTTGTATGTCTTCTCGTGTTCTTTCCGCGCTCTTTCTCGGTGAGTTTCCTCTCTTGCTACACATTACACCGTCAATTTTCAACGACTGTTTTGTATTTAATTAATGAAGGTGGAGTTGAGTTTTTCACTCTTTCTCTCGTTGACGGTCACCAGTGAGGGACTCCCCGATTTGAGTTGAGGGATGGATGTGAGAGCTACATTTAACTTTATCTTCATGTCATTTTTTATTTCGTCCAAGATATTGTAAGTCAAGAATTATACAACCTTCTTTTGCACATTATAACATTTTACGATTTAGTTTTTTCTTTTTTAATTTGTACAGTTACTGAAAATGGCCCGAAGAGGGACCGAATCGTCTAGACATTATATATTTTTTAGAATAAACATGTTTTAAATTTATTTATTTTTCATTTGTTTTTGAGAACTTTATTCGCGTCCTTCTTGCGGTTGGCTCTTATTAGCCTTATTTTTTATTATTCTATATACATATTGTTATATACATATTATAATATACATATTATGTGCGTGTGCGTGTTATTTATTATACAGACAATAAGTTTAATAATAATAAAGTAATATATAATGAATTAAAAATAAACACTTTAAGAAGCTAACTTTACATGAAAAAAGTACTCATATTTTGCGAAAATCCTTTGTAATAAGCTTAATCGATAGATTTTTGTTTGCACATTTCGATACAATTTGAATTTTCGTTTGCACATCTCTAACAAAAAGTTATTTAAAAAAAAAACATATTGCGGGGGCTAACTTCACATTCAAAAGTACTCAAATTTCGCTAAAATTTTTTCGTAATAAACTTATTCGATAGATTTTCGTTTGCACATTTCAAAACAATTTGAATTTTCTTTGCACATCTCTAGAAAAAAGTTATTAAAAGAAAAACTTTCGGAATCCCCAAAGTGTTGTTTTTATAATAACATTTTTTTTAAAGTTGTGCCCCCCCAATGTAAAGTTAGCCCCCAATACGTTTTTTTAAATAACTTTTTTTCTAGGGATGTGGAAACGAAAATTCAAATTGTATCGAAATGTGCAAACGAAAATCTATCGATTAATGTGGTTGAAGTTTGGAGCGATCTTTGAGCGAAAATTACGAACGATTTTTTTTGAAATTTAACCACAGTAAGAGAATAAAACTAAGCAAAAAACAATAAAATTATGCTAAAAATTTCAATATTAACATAAACAAACATGAAAAAACGAAAAAAATTAAAAATATTAAAATATAAAATTCTTACTGACAATATTAACGGTTTGTGCCAACAAATAATAACACGTGTGTACTCTCTCGCATGTCCCAAACTAGAAAGAAATTAGTTGATTAATTATTAGGCCCCGGAAAACGTCCGTATTCGCCAGAGCCTAAACGCAGGAACATGATAATGCGGATAAAAATTCTTACTGACAATATTAGCGGTTTGAAACAACAAATAATGACACGTGTGTACTCTCTCGCATATTCCAAACTAGAAAAAAATTGGTTGATGAAATATTAGGCCCCGGAAGTCGTCCGTATTCGCCAAAGTCTAAACGCAGGAACATGATAATGCGGTCAAAATTCTTACTGACAATATTAGCGGTTTGAGCCAATAAATAATGACACGTGTGTACTCTTTCGCATATTCCAAACTAGAAAAAAATTAGTTGATGTAATATTAGGCCCCGGAAATCGTCCGTATTCGCCAAAGTCTAAACGCAGGAACATGATAATGCGGATAAAAATTCTTACTGACAATATTAGCGGTTTGAAACAACAAATAATGACACGTGTGTACTCTCTCGCATATTCCAAACTATAAAAAATTAGTTAATTAATTATTAGGCCCCGGAAGACGTCCGAATTCGCCAGAGTCTAAACGCAGGAACATGATAATGCGGATAAAAATTCTTACTGACAATATTAGCGGTTTGTGCCAACAAATAATGACACGTGTATACTATCTCGCATATTCCAATCTAGAAAAAAATTAGTTAATTAATTATTAGGCCCCGGAAGTCGTCCGTATTCGCCAAGGTCTAAACGCAGGAACATGATAATGCGGATAAAAATTCTTACTGACAATATTAGCGGTTTGAGCCAACAAATAATGACACGTGTGTACTCTCTCGCATATTCCAAACTAGAAAAAAATTAGTTGATGAAATATTAGGCCCCGGAAGTCGTCCGTATTCGCCAAAATCTAAACGCAGGAACATGATAATGCGAATAAAAATTCTTACTGACAATATTAGCGGTTTGAACCAACAAATAATGACACGTGTGTACTCTCTCGCATATTCCAAACTAGAAAAAAATTAGTTAATTAATTATTAGGCCCCGGAAGACGTCCGTATTCGCCAGAGTCTAAACGCAGGAACATGATAATGCGGATAAAAATTCTTACTGACAATATTAGCGGTTTGAGCCAACAAATAATGACACGTGTGTACTCTCTCGCATATTCCAAACTAGAAAAGAATTAGTTGATTAATTATTAGGCCCCGGAAGTCGTCAGCGAACCAATTTACTCGCCAATGTTCAAACCCTCGTTCTCCACTCCACTCCTGGTTTCTTATTCTAGTAGAAACAATTGACGAGTATTCCTATATAGCCTCTAATACTCATCACGTGTCGATACGCAGTCAGGCGGATTCGCGCAATCAGTTGTTTCTACTATTGTTGTGATATTTCGGTTTGTGTACTGTACACGTTTGCTTGAATAGATCAGAGACAAAATTAATATTTAAGGTTAATTATAAGAGATAAGCATTGTATTACCATGCCTCAGGAAAATAATATTTCGCAACATACGGTCAGCGTAATTGCTAAAGCAATATGCCAAAATGTATCAGATATTTCAAATATTAAATTTTACGGAAGAGGCGAAGGATCTCTATGCTATGTGGTAAGAAGATTTTGTTTGTATGCGTATCAAGAGTCACGGTAGTGTCTTGCGCTAATTTTGCCCTACATATCTCGCTTACAACAAACGGCAAGACTGGACAAGTCGCACCGTGTATATTTACTCGAGTCGGAAAGTTGAGAGTATCCGTATGTCGGTAATGTAATTTGTAATTTCAAGTTTATATACAATTTATTTACCATTAGGATTATCCATCGATAGATTACAGAGTTTTGCATGATGAAGTCAATATTAGTATAAGAGACACGATAGTTTCGCGCCAATCAATAATATAGTTCGCTTTTGTTCATAAAAAATATTTGTGGATTTTTTATCACATTTTTCAACGAATCAAGTTATAATAGGTAAATGCATGTATTATTATGTTATACGAGTTTTCTTGCATATGCACTAATGATTTAAGGACATATGTACTAATAATTTATTTATTACGTTAATAATTTTGAACTCTCCCTATTAGTATATATTCTCTTAAATAATTAATGTGTATGCAAAATAACTCATACAATGTAATAATAATGAATTTACCTATAACTTGTTTTGTTAAAAAATGTATTAAAAAATGTGAAATAATTTTACCTCTGATCACAAAATATTTTTTATATAAACTGATTTATAAATTTTATTATTCCATTCTTATTAACAGATGATATTTTATAACTCAATAAATTCAACGAGAGAACCAAATTATTTATAAAGATGGAAGATATGTACAAGTTATCTTGCATACACAATAATGATTTGAAAAAAAATGTACTGATGATTTATTTATTAAATTAGATTAATAATTTTGTACCTTATCTGTATTAGTACATATGCTCTTAAATTATTAGTGTATATGCAAAATAACTCGTATAACAATAATACATGCATTTACATATAACTTGGTTTGTTGAAAAATTGTGATAAAAAATGTGAATTATCAGAGATCCACAAATATTTTTTTATAATAAAAGCAGGCTATATATAATTATATTCACATAACGGATACATCTTAAATAATACAAAACAAAAGCCAAAAATTTAAAAATTACTAGAAAAATTAAAAATTAGAAATTTTTAATACAAAAACTTAAAAATTAATACAAATAAAGAAAATTTAACAATTTGTTTGCAGATTTCAAAATATTAAAAAAGAAATGTGATAATCAAAGTAGGATACTATATGCACGTTTATGGGAAAAAAACGTGCACAATTTTCAAGACATCGTACATAACACGTTGAAAGAAGAAAGTAATGGAAACATTCCGTATAAACCAAAGGAGTCTGCAACGGTAACTTCAATTGAAGTCAGTGAAGATAATCCAGTTATATCAAATTGTGATTTTCCAAATTCGGCATATGTACACCCTAAAAAAGTAAAGAAAGAAGAGGATGAAGATGAACAAAGCAGTAACATAAGCAATGAAATTATTGAAACACCTAAGAAGTCAGGCATAACGAAGAAAAATGTACAGCTTTTTTCTGAATATAATTTTGATAACGACATGGATAGCACTATATTTGAAATATCCAATAGCGAAAGTGACGAATGTAGTTCAAACGTACTCTCTCCTTTAAAGTCACCATTGATAAAGCAAAAGTATTGTATTGATCTCGGTGAAATTGAAGTAAACACATGTGCTTTAAAGCACGACGATTCTAGTATTAACAAGGAAAACGTACGTGCTGAAATATGTAAATTTATGTTACACACGCTGAAATTTCCATGTCCGTTAGCATTTTTTGGTGGAATTCGAAAAAATTTCGATTCCTATGTAACTTATGCGCAATGCAGATATAAAAGTCATCCTATATCATTTAGATTTGCTCTCGTAAAACTAGACGAAGGGATGTGTACATGTTTTATCTCCAGTACAAGATGCGAAGAAATAAAACATGAAGGACCTACTATTTTTTGTACTTTAAGAGGAAACGCCCGTAAGATTGTAAAGGAACAACTGCAGTACATTCCTCCAAGAACAATGCAGCGCGAAATTGCTAAGCAGATCAATCCGGAACTTGCTTAAGAGGGACATATGCAGGATTTGAGACTGTTATCCACATATCAAAAGGCCAAATCAGAATATAATTGTCGAAATGATCGAGTACTGAACTCAAGTGATTTGTCTGATTTATTTCAACAATGAGTAGAAGATTCGCGTTATAGGGATCCATATATACGATACGTCGGCCTACCTTTACATGCTATTATGTTCTCACAAAAACAATTAGATATCATAGATATTAATGATTGTGTAGCTCATTTTGACGCGACGGGATCGGTAGTTCGTAAACCATATAATATTTATTGCAAAAGAATTATGTATTACGCCATAGTTGTGAAAAAGGGTGAATCAATAATACCTATTGCTGAAATGATTACGTCTGAGCACGACATTCCATCGATAAGCATATTATTAAAAAGATATCGACACTTTGCTGAAGTTAACCAAAGAAAATGGCCACTTTTTAAAGTTGTGGTGGTAGATTGGAGTTGGGCATTAATAAACTCCATTTTGAATGAATGGAATAGATGTGACATCATAGAATATTTGGAACGTGTGTACACCAGTTTGGATAAAGGGATTCCAATTGAAGATACACTTTTAATCGTTCATACTTGTTGCGCACATTTTATGAAACGTGTCTCATCATACATACAAAAGAAATTTCCAAAATCCGTTGGGATAAAAACATTTGTACTCGAATGCATAGCAGTAATGTTAATGAGTACACAACTTTTACTTTTGGATGAAATATTTGAAGAATTCATTACTATTCTGTTAACATCTAAGAAAGAAAAGTCTCAGATAAGTATAATACGGCTAAATCAACTTCGTACAAAAAGTAGCATATTTAACGGAACAGATTTTGAAGAAGACGAAGAAAAAGAAGAGGAAAACGGAAACCAAGACTTTGAACATGGAAATGTATTAATAAATGAGAAAAATGAAGGGAGAATCTTTAACGCATCTCCTTTTTTTCAAATATATAATTATAAATATGTACATTTAAAAGAGAAGGTTCAAACAAGTGATGATATCAATAATAAATATTATAGTCCCGAAATTGCAGAATATGTTACGTACAAACTGATGCCATTTGTGCCAATGTGGTAGAGTATTTTATTGTCACAAATTGTACCTAATTTGGCTAGATTAAGTAATGCGTATGCAGAAAGTTACTTCAATGTAGTAAAAAACGAAATTTTACAAGGACAGGTAAATTTAAAAATTGGTCGATTTATTAATAAAATGAAGAACTACAAATGTAGCCTAATTACCGAAGCAATGATTAAAGTTCCAAAAGTCATCAGAAAAAGAAACGTCTATATCCTGAAAGTCCGATAAATCCGTTTGTGAGAGAGATGTGGCAACGTCGTAAAAAGGCAAAATATAGTCTAATGGAAAGACGTCAACTATCTCAAATAGCGAAAAAATGTGAGTCGGCGTCTCATACACCTGTATGTGATTTCGAAAAAGAACATAGACAAATTCTTATGCAGCAGAGTAACGGCTCGACGCACAATTGTGCTTTGAATAATGGTTTATTTCTAGACATCCAATATTATATGCAAGACACAGAATGTAATATAACTGTTGGATGTTATTTCGCTAACAGAAGTACGCCTATACTATCGGACAAAGAATTTTGCTTATTTTCAGAACAATTCAAAACGTTAAAGCCAGAACAATGGATTGATGGAACAATCATAGATTGCTTTGTTGTTTCTCAAATAAATGGCTGGAAAAATATTGTATACGTGCCAACAGATCATACATCATTTATATTAGGCGATTATTGTGATAGGGAACTACATGAAAATTGGCTAATGTATAACATAAAAGAGGAAATTCACGGGAAGATGTTATTACCATATCTATATCGGTCGCACTGGAGATTATTGGTAGTCGACATCGACGAAAGAACCATTATTATACTGGATCCTTATAAATGTGGTAAAGATGACAAAAGAGCGGAAGACTCATTCAAGAGATTCTTAGAAGCTTGTCCCAAAACATCCTTGAACACATTACAAGGAATTGATTTCAAGCGAAAGAAGATGTTTAATAATCGTCCGTTCCAATAAGCTAGCGATGGAAATAACTGCGGAGTGTACATTTTGCATTACATAAAGTGCATTGCCGAAAATCAAAATTTTGGTACATCGTTAGAACCGAAAATTGTTCGACTGGAAATTGCAGAAACTTTGCTAAATACGTCATCTGATATGAAAGACAAATGCCTGTTCTGCTTTAATATGATGAAAAGAAATTTAGTTATGTGCAGTTTATGTAGGCGTTGGGCACATCCACAGTGCATTGGAAAAATTAGTGAACAAAAAAGCATGGAGAAATGGGCAGATCCTAATGTAAGATACACCTGCAATTTATGTAAATTCAGCATCAGAAACTGGATGAAAAATAAAGAATAACTTACAACAAATAAATATACTGTAACTTTTATTCCTCCTGCTTATCTGTCTAAATAGGAAAAATTTTAAATTTAAACATTTTAACGTTTAGTTAATATTAAAATAATAATTTTAACAAATTAATCATTATTTAATGCAAATTATTGCTTAACATTTGTTACTAGGGTTCATTTTGGAAATTCATTCTACAGATATTTCGGGCATACATGTATATTGAAAAATTTCTCTTAATAATCAATGTAGAAAAAGAATAATAATACTTTAATTATATAATATGGAAATCGATTGAAACAATTAAAAATTCCATTGGCTTAGCCGCTTTTTACATATGACAATCGTGTCTTACAATTAGCTCAACTCAATGCTTCAAAGTATAGAGGTGCTCTTGGTCTTGCTGCTCGTGCCGCGGGCGCTTACACTTGGCAAGTGACACTGCCTTTCAAAGTCTAATAATAATTAATCAACTACTTTTTTCTAGTCTGAGACATGCCAAAAAGCACATGTATAAACGTGTTATTATTTGTTGGCACAAACCGCTAATATAGTCAGTAAGAATTTTTATCCGCATTATCATGCTTCGGCGTTTAGACTTTGGCGAATACGGACGACTTCCGGGGCCTAATATTTCATCAACTAATTTTTTTCTAGTTTGGAATATGCGAGAGAGTAAACACGTGTCATTATTTGTTTTCTCAAACCGCTAATATTGTCAGTAAGAATTTTTATCCGCATTATCATGTTCCTGCGTTTAGACTTTGGCGAATACGGACGACTTTCGGGGCCTAATATTTCATCAACTAATTTTTTTCTAGTTTGGAATATGCGAGAGAGTACACACGTGTCATTATTTGTTGGCTCAAACCGCTAATATTTTCAGTAAGAATTTTTATCTGCATTATCATGTTCCTGCGTTTAGACTCTGGCGAATACGGACGTCTTCCGGGGTCTAATAATTAATTAACTAATTTTTTTCTAGTTTGGAATATGCGAGAGAGTACACACGTGTCATTATTTGTTAGTTCAAACCGCTAATATTGTCAGTAAGAATTTTTATCCGCATTATCATGTTCCTGCGTTTAGACTTTGGCGAATACGGACGACTTCCGGGGCCTAATATTTCATCAACGAATTTTTGTCTAGTTTGGAATATGCGAGAGAGTACACACGTGTCATTATTTATTGGCTCAAACCGCTAATATTGTCAGTAAGAATTTTTATCCGCATTATCATGTTCCTGCGTTTAGACTTTGGCGAATACGGACGACTTCCGGGGCCTAATATTTCATCAACTAATTTTTTTCTAGTTTGGAATATGCGAGAGAGTACACACGTGTCATTATTTATTGGCTCAAACCGCTAATATTGTCAGTAAGAATTTTTATCCGCATTATCATGTTCCTGCGTTTAGACTTTGGCGAATACGGACGACTTTCGTGGCCTAATATTTCATCAACTAATTTTTTTCTAGTTTGGAATATGCGAGAGAGTACACAGGTGTCATTATTTATTGGCTCAAACCGCTAATATTGTCAGTAAGAATTTTTATCCGCATTATCATGTTCCTGCGTTTAGACTTTGGCGAATACGGACGACTTCCGGGGACTAATAATTAATCAACTAATTTTTTTCTAGTCTGGGACATGCGAGAGAGTACATACGTGTCATTATTTATTGGCTCAAACCGCTAATATTGTCAGTAAATCCGCATTATCATGTTCCTGCGTTTAGACTTTGGCGAATACGGACGACTTTCGTGGCCTAATATTTCATCAACTAATTTTTTTCTAGTTTGGAATATGCGAGAGAGTACACATGTGTCATTATTTATTGGCTCAAACCGCTAATATTGTCAGTAAGAATTTTTATCCGCATTATCATGTTCCTGCGTTTAGACTTTGGCGAATACGGACGACTTCCGGGGACTAATAATTAATCAACTAATATTTTTCTAGTTTGGAATATGCGAGAGAGTACACACGTGTCATTATTTATTGGCTCAAACCGCTAATATTGTCAGTAAGAATTTTATATTTTAATATTTTTAATTTTTCTCGTTTTTTCTTGTTTGTTTATGTTTATATTGACATTTTTATCATAATTTTATTGTTTTTTGCTTAGTTTTATTCTCTTACTGTGGTTAAATTTCAAAAAAGTCGTTTGTAATTTTCGCTCAAAGATCGCTCCAAACTTCAACCACATCACCTTAAATGCAAATTGTGAAAAAAGTTAAAAAATGGCGATTTACCGAAAGATGGATAAATTATAACAGATTAATTGTAACACTGTTATCTCTTACAATTATGATTCATTATTAATTATTTCACTGGACTCGATAGAACAATGTATTTCGTTTCAGTGATTTTCCGACACGTTCGAGAAAAGAGCATGCAAAGAATCATAATATCCGCTCAAGTAAAAAATTAATTCTACCAGGAACTGCAATATTGAAGAAACGGTACACCTTATGATTTTGATGTCATACGAATGTAAGAAGATAGGAGATCACAGAAATTCTCTAAACTTATTTTCTCGGAATTTAGTAGATAATTATTTGCCCTTTCGCTGCATACGACGTTTGTATATAAACGTTGTCGGAAAGTAATCTCTCAGTTGCACACGCAATATATGTTTTACGAGTATACACGATGGCAGTTATTTATAAAGATATATCATCCGACACTTTTGTGCAATCCTGTGATTTTTTTGACTGAAGCGCGTCACAGCGAGAGGATTAATAGAGAGGCGCGTAAGTAGAAAAACGCGCGAGCAGAGCGACTATTTTAAATTTTGATCAATTTTGATCAAACATTAATGATTCAATCTAAATAAAATACAAATGAGGAATGCAAACCGGTTTTTAAAAATTATTTCGTTATTGGTTTTCATATTGACAAGCATCATTATCTATAAAATAAAATAAAAGTTTTATTGAATAACTGATATATTTGATACAATTTCAAGTTTTTTCTAATCCCATATATTAAATGAGATTGATAAATTTATTGCCGTATTGAATGGCGTTTTTGTGTCTCTGTGTTATCGATTAATTGTATTTTGAGAAAAAATTGCGACCATAAAATGTTTGGTGTGTTATTAAAAAATTTTTGTTGATAGCTGCGATTAATCGATTGACGATTAATATGTACTCTCTAGGAAGGGAAATAATCTCACTTGTAATTATGCTCGATTCGACTTGGACGTAAGTATCGAGTGATTATCGTGCTTACAGGACAATTGAAATACGCAATTTTTCAAATACAGTTTACTTCTCATATCTAACAT
The DNA here is from genome assembly GCA_963971435.1 of Lasius platythorax. NCBI lineage: Eukaryota > Metazoa > Arthropoda > Insecta > Hymenoptera > Formicidae > Lasius > Lasius platythorax. Next base: position 5,779,793 of record OZ020548.1, on the reverse strand, counting down.
TGAGAGAAGAAACAAGTATAGCAATTATGGAATACACTTTTTCTGTCTATTATACTACATTATACGCCAGAAGAAGGAAATCGATAGCAATTATATGCTCATTAATTATACGTGTTTTCCTTCGAATTATATAATGCCAGTTGTACAAATGTTACATCTTTTTTTATCCTTTCATTTATATATACAGAAAAAGAAACAGGAAATCGCACTCTTATGGTTCTTTAATCGTACTGGCAAAAATTACGCTAACGAAATTCGCTCAGAACGATTTCGTAAAGGTTAAAGTTAATAAGTAATTTAAAAAATTTTTCTTTCTTATTTATTAGTAATAATAATGACATTTAATAAAGAATGTTTTTGTTTTGAAATCGCGTTTCAACTGTTTACAGCTTCGAGTTTGGCGAATTTAAAATGACGTAATGTGAGGATTTGCATTTTATATCAATCGGAATAATCGATGTTTTGGGAATAGCGATGATGCTGCAAATTAATCATTGATCAAAGTTATACATATATAGAATGATGAGAGCTACATATGGATGCATATTACATGATACTCATCGCATTAATATTGATAATAAATAGAATTATTCTCGGAAATTGTGTGAATTCTTCACCATTCTTTATGACTACTTATAGAGAATGCATATGATTTCAATATTTAAATTTAATAATATCAGTTATGTAATCATCGTTTCTTGTAAAGTAAGAAAATTTCTCACTTTTTTCAATATCATGCATCTACAAATAATGGTGATTCTCATTGGCATCATAATTACAATTAGAAATTTAAAACAATAAGGACGACAAATTCGATTAACGAATGCAATGATTAACCGCTATTACAAAAATGGAGATGCGTTTTATAGTCGCTTTGCAAATTACATTACTGAAATAATTATTGATACTGCAATAAATGCTCTGTGTGTGTGAGTGTGTGTGTGTTTATATGATGCATGTGTGACGACGTAACATTATACATTAAAAACTGCGGTTTATTGTGACTTATCTTGCGAAACATTCCAAAGATGTATTATCATATACTCATGTGTATAATCTAAGACTTGAAACTTCTAAGTTACATACGTGAATAATCAAAATTGAAAATTCCGACATTTAATCGAGAGAGGTCGTTTGTGCGTGCGTCTCTTTTGCCTCATCGAATTTACGGCAAAATTTAATGTATACACAACGTGGAGTTGACTTTTGACATTTAATCTGGCAAGCAAATTGACATTTAATCTGGCAATAAACTGTGCTCTACTCGGCATAAAACTATCTATGTTGCTAGCGTCAATCTATTTTTAACGCTTCAAATTGATGAAATGACACACTTACTATAATTATATTTTAGGCATGTGTTAGGATAACTGGGAAAGCTTTTTGAGATCGTATAAGAAAGCGCGTTTCTCCAGTTGAAAGGAGATATTTTACTCTTGAATACTCGAGGTGTAACTTTGTAATTACAAATTGAAACGATATTTTTTTATGTGCCTTATTAAGAAAAAAATCTCATTTTTAAATAATAGATTTTTACTATTAAAAATCACTCTAGTTTAAATGAGTTCGTATCGAATCATCATTTTCCGCGAAAGAAAACTACAATTATTATTAAATACAATTCACAATGATCTTTTTTACATTCTGAGGACTCTGAAGGACTCTTGATGTCTGCGTGCGAATTGTTTTGTATATTATGATATCAGAGAAGAGAAAAAAAATTTCTTGACAAGTTATACTCTTCCAAATATGCATAGTACGGTTATAAAAAAACCTTTTAAATAAAGGAATAATTGTAGGGTATATAGAATGTCTCAGAGAGCAATTACTGTTTGCATTGTTATAAAAATTTCCTTATCGACGATTTTCTCGATAAACTATAAGTAGATCGTATATAATAATAAACTAGATTGTCTATCATTATTGTGTATCATATGATATCAAGTGTATACAAGTTTTAGGAGGAAACCGTGGGAAAATCACCTTGTCTTGGGAGCGGAGACACTTACGAAGATAAATCGAACGTAACGCGATCGCACACAGCGCGCCTACGCACTAGACTATCTCACTCACGACAGCGCGAATGTACACATGATGTGCACCTTGAAAGAGGACCATACATCTTACATCCTGCTTGAGTCAACGAGATGGACTGCGAAGATACATACGTTCCGTTGCCAGTCGCGCCGTCTCTGCCCGCTGCTCATTACCGCACCTTTATTGCGAGATTATACTAATAACTATATAATTATATTATTCTTCTCGATACCGCGGATACAATATACCAAGATCCGATCAATGAATCTAATGTGTGATCTCGAATTTTACTCTTTTTCATTAATTACTAAAGTGTTACATGCACAGTAATCATTAAGTCTAATAATAATTACACAGTTATACAGGGTGTCCTATTCTAATCTATCACTCCTCGTAACTTTGCAGGGAGCGGTCGTAGAGAAAAATGTTTCATACAAAAGTTTTTTGACATCGAGGGGGACATAAGATGGTGTTATTGGTTTGACCTTGGATAGTTGTTTTGAAGATCACATGAAGGTCACCTTCAATTTCTTAAATGGAAATCCCTATTTTTCATTGCATATTCTTGTAGCTTATCTTGAGTACTTTTCAAAACACGAGTTATTTTGCTAAGTTTTTACATTAGCGTCATCACCTCCGACTTGCCTCAAAATTTACATAGAGCTTCCTTTTGGTCTACAATTAAGATTTATGATTTTTTTCAACCGGGGTAACAATATATTGTCCTTGGGGAAAATCATCAAGTGGCCGCTTCAAGCGCTATACTTTACATATACTTTACAACGCGAAACGAGGTCTACCCCACAATTCTTGTGTGGATTGGAAAGTGTATGCATGGACGCAGTTGGTAAAATCTTAATTGTAGACTAAAAGGAAGCTCTATGTAAATTTTGAGGCAAATTGGAGGCGATGACGCTAATGTAAAGATATACCAAAATAAATCATTATAGTGTTTTGAAAAGCTCTCAAAAGAAGCTACAAGAAATGCATTGAAAAATAGGGGTTTCCATTTAAGAAATTGAAGGTGACCTTTATGTGATCTTCAAACGACTATTCAAGGTAAACCAATAACACCATCTTATGTCCCTCTCGAAGTCAAAAAACTTTTGTATGAAACATTTTTCTCTATGACCGCTCCCTGCAAAGTTACGAGGGGTGATAGATTAAAATTGGACACCCTGTTTAAAAAGAATAGGAAAAAAATAAAATTATTTTTTAATAATTTAAAACTTTTTCTGTTAAAATTTAAGTATACATTTACTATACTAACTTTCCAAATTTCTCTTACTAACTTTTAATCTTTATAAAAGGATTTGTTACACTTTGTTATACCTCTTCTTCACGCAACTCAATATTCCGTATAATAAATTCTCTTTCTCTTTAAAAATAGGAACATTTTTATTTATTACTATTATATTTTTATTAATTTATTTTAGTTATACATTAAAACATTTATAACATCGAAAAAAAACAAAGAAATTGTTAGAGATATTTGTTGTGTACATCAAAATAAGATAAAAATCTAAAATATGACTATATATCTCGACGTCTTAAACAAAGAACCAACACACGATAATGTAACATTAATGTAAATTTCTCGATTCCATATATTAATCACGCCCAACAGTTAATTACATTAATTACAGTCGATTCTTATTCTATAACACTAGAAGATAACATGCTTTTGCTACATAAAAGTCTATGTAAAGAAATTCCATTATTTTTACGTCTTATAAACAATGCTACTGCAATATGAAGGGATGACAATTAAAAATTAATCTCTTATTAGCATATTAAGTTACGACATTACAGTCAACCGCTGTTTAACTGCTGATGTCTGAACTACATTAAATTCTTTTACGTACATTGCAGAATTACATGACGGTTTCATCATGCATATTGTTTCTGCGGCGGACTGTCTGACAGAGATTGATCTTTTCTCACAGACGAATCATTCTTGACCTAATGGTGTTGGTGTTTGAGTCTGTAACAACTTTTGTCTATCGAGCTCTTGGAGGCACATTGTAATTTTGATAACCGAATCGCGTCAACAACAGCTTCATGATTCTTTTCTTACACACGAATGTGATGAAAATACCGATGTTCTGTGCCATATCCGTCAAATACGCAATATAGTCGATGTATCAATCGTTTGATGCATATAGAAATATCAACGGTACTATTCCTATAAAAGCTGATATTCCTATCGCAATAAACATTATGATAAACCACTTGTGGCAAAGATTGAACCTGCAAGTTATATATTTTTTATATTTTCTGAAACTATGAGCGCTAGTTGTGAAGATTATGCTATAAACGAAAACATTTTCAAAATAATGGATACTTTATATATGTATATACTTGTATATATGTATATACATATATATACATATATATACATATACATATAGATATATACATGGTATTCTAAATAAAATAATACATCTCGTAAACAGTGTTAGGAAAAAATTGTTCAAATTAATAAAGAGTATATACATATATATGTATATTCGTGTATATATATATATATATATATATATATATATATATATATAAGTAGGGGAATGTGCGGGTTCTAACGCTGGTCCTCTGAGGGATGATGAGGTGCAGTGGGTATCCGCAGGCGCGGGGAGGGGGATCTAATGGCACGGTGAATGACGTCACGCGAGGTGAGGGGAAGGTGTAAGACCGCGTCCGGCAGGTCCGCGGGGAGGGGGAAAATGTAGGACCGCGAGAGAGGTAGCGCGTTTTCGAGAGAGCGGCGTTCGCGCAAGAGAGAGCGGCGTTTGCGCGAGAGATATCGTACGCATGAGAGGCGTTCGCAAGGGAGAAGAAGAGAGAGGATAAACACAAATAAATTTTTTTTTTCCAATAATAACATTTGTTCATTCAATGAAATGTGTACGTGTATATTACAATTCTGTGTGTGTATGTGTGTGTTTCTTAAAAATAATATGAAAATTGAAATATAAAAATTATAATATATAAAATTAAAATATATTTAAAATTACAATATAAAAAATTAAAATATATATAATTTATAACTACGTAGCTCCTTCTGAAACAGAAAAAGAAACAAAATCGAATTAGTAATATTATTATGTTATTATGTTATACATTAAAATAGGTATACTAACACTCAATTCTCAGCCTCTTAGTTGGAAGCTCTATAATGTCGTTCCAATCTTCCGACCCCCACGGTATTATTTCCTCATATGGCTTCATGCCGAAGAGTCTCCTTAGACAAAAAATATCATCCAACACCTCAGGCGGCACAGTCTCTTTAACCCATTCACTATCTCCCCACAAGTCCTCGAGCTCTCCTCTCAAATATCTTCTACACATACGTTCATATTTGCAGCTCTCGATGTTAACAAATCCTTTTATTTTTATGTAACTCATCATCTGTAAATAGAAAGGAAAATTATTTTAAATTATTTTAATAAGATTATTTAATAATTATAAAATAAAATAAGATATAATGTTTAATAATTATATAATAAAATAAGATAAAATGTTTAAGAATTTAATTTTATTAAACAGACTATGAAACATAATAATTATAAGATAAAATATGGTAAAATGTTTAAGAATTTAATTTTATTAAACAAACCTTGAAATTTTATGTTATAGCTACGAACGCAAAATTTTTTTTTTAACACAAAAACACATACTACGTACCATTGGGGAGATCAGCTCACGTATCGCATCCAAGATCCGCTCATAAAATTTGGCGTCGTTCCTCATCGAGTCAATAATTGTGTAGCCATTGCTCGCGTATCCATTCTCACTTGTATTTCACTCAACTATACATTTAACTTCACCTCAAAACTTTATTGGTATACATCGCAGACAAGTAGACACTTTATATACACCGGAGGATGACATTGTCTCGGTAAAAGTAGGGGATGTATGACAAGAATTAGCATGAATGCTTACTTAATAAGAAAACAAAAGCTGGCATGTTGCAGATGTCAAGCACCGATGTATGACACCAACCCCCAGATGTAAGAATAAAGATTTAGCAGAATGTGATGTAATCTAAATTTTGCACGCGCCAATGTACAGCTGCGACGATAACGTGACAAAAAGACGAACCACATTGAACCACAATCAAACCTCGATCAACCACGATCAAACCTCGATCAACCACTAACGAACCATAATCAACCACTAACGAACCATAATCAATCACTAACGAACCACATTGAACCATGATCAACCACTATCAAACCTCGATCGAACCATGATCAACCACTATCAAACCTCAATCGAACCATGATCAACCACTATTTAACCACATTGAACCATGATCGAACCATGATCAACCACTATTGAACCATGATCAACAACAAACGAACTATGATTAACAACTAGATGTTAAGCACCGATGTATGACATCAACCCCCAGGTGTAAGAATAAAGATTTAGCAGAATGTGATGTAATCTAAATTTTGCATGTGCCAATGTACAGCTGTATGTAATGTGAAACTTTTGACTTTGAGATAACATTGTCTGAAAACATGCGTGACAAAAAGACTAAAATGCGCTAATAGTACAGCTGTATGTAATTTGGAACTTTGTATTTTGAAATGATATTATGATCGAACCCCTATCAAACCATGATCAACCACAATCGAACCACTATTAACTACATTGAACTACCATAAAACAGCAAATCAACTACTTATACCATTAATAAATATTAGATGTCTAATGACGCATAATCTGACGCTGCTCGCTAGCATCACGTACTGAAATGTAATACTCGCTACGCTCGCATATGATAAGAATAGAGGAAAAGGAAAGAATAATAGAAATTAAAAATATATTTTAAAACAATAGTTTATTCTAAATAATGTTTGGACGAATCGTTATGATGATTCGACCACCAATTGAATATTTTAAATACATTTTGTAAAGCGCAATTTTTTAAATGTTTTTCACAACGTATAGTATTCGTAACATCAAGCTTATTTAAAGAAGCGATATCTTCATAGTCTGCATCCAAGGTTTCAATATTGACGCTGTTTCTCGCATCATCACCAAGTATATCGGTCAACCATTCTCGTTTTTCACGTCTTTTAACGTACACGAGAAAAAATGATCCATCTTCATCTTCCGTCGAACCCATCACAGCCTTCGTAATCAAACGTTGAGCAAAGCTGTACGGAACGTTTCCATCCTCCCATTGTAATCCATGATGATGTCCAATCAACCGTGAAGCTTGAGATTTCTCAAATTTTGTAAGCACATGCCATGGTACGGGACTTCCAAAAAAATAGTGAGAGAGAACAGATCCATCTCTCAGTATCGCTACTTCCTTCACGATAAAGTTTCTTCCGATAATGAAACCTTGCAGATCCACAAACGTCGGCACGACCATGATGATTATATTGCGATTTATAGTACGATTGCAAGAAGTTGTTTTAGACAACTGCTGCCGATTGTCACGAATCTCAATTTATATAATTGTATATGACATTGGAGGGGATATTTGCTGATCTATACAATTTTACAAACTACATTGGTCAATGGGCAATATTCAACAACGCGATCGTGTAAGATGAGACAATAGTCGGTAGTATTTGCCGGTATATCTTCCTTGCATTCAAACTATTCTCACGTCCACGGTAGAATTTTTGACAGACTCGTTTTGTCGTGAGCAATCAATAGCGAAAAGACCGTAATATAAAAACTTTGTGATGTTTAATAGCATCATATCAATATCATATCCGTAATAAGATTTGCGAAAACGAGAGTACATGTCAAACAAAAGGGCGTATCTATTTTTATCAAAATCTAAATTCAAATCATCATAGGGATAAACTTCCGAGTTTAGACAGAGTTTAACGTTAGTTAATTGACAGTTGTCGAATATGGTTATCTCTTTTGACACAGCATTTTTTCTACCCGTTTGCAGTGCAAAGATCACATATCGCGGCTTCTCCAGCTGGGACGCGGCTTTCACGGTCCACGAATGCTTGATCGTGTTATGTAACAGAGGAAATTCGTATAGATCCCACGAACGAAAACACATGTTTAAGTATCGCCCGCTTTCCAACGCTCGTAGCAACGACAGTTTATTGATCTCATTTAATATTACATGGGGCATACGCCATTGCATCTTGAGTAATTCAATCTCAGCTTCCGCCGACGTATGTCCAACTAGGCAATTGTTGTCATTGCGCGAACGTATCAAAATTAATTCATGACGAGCGTTAATCACGATTCGCTTATAATCTTCGCAAAATCCCAATAGTATGTTGAGCGGTACGCAAAAGTTGAAGTAAGATTCAACAATATTACGTGCCACATCCCACGCAGCATTCTTTAAGATTTTACCTCTCTTAGGTGTAAAAGAGAGATAATTTTTGAGCGTGGAAGTTATTCCAACGTTTCTGTTGCGATCAATCTCCATACCATCGAGTTCATATCGAAGTTCATCAAACATGAACGCAACGCAATTGTTTCCCAATACAACCTGCTCTAATCCTTCAGCCTTTTTATGTACCGTCAACTTTCCTTCGACATACAGAAAGCACATGATAATGTGTACAAATCCTGATGTTGTATAGGTATCCGTATCTCATCGCTATATCCAAGCGTTGTGTTGGCGTATGGATTGTACGTATGAGTCTCAATCTTAACGATACGATCATTAAAGATTGGTTCACCTCCAATATTCAAGATATCGATCATATTTTCAAGTATTGCGTACCACAAATCCTAATGATTTTAAAAATTCGCGATTCGACGCGTTGAGTTTCTTCTTAGCGTAACCGGACACTTTACTATTGTCACCCGATGCCACTCGTCTTCTCGCAAAAATATTGTCCTTTGTAAAAATATTATCTCTCACGTGCTCCGTTTTGTTCAGCACGAGCATTTCATTTATGACACGTTATTATTGCTGCCGCCGTATGTGTAATCTTACGGTAATTTTCTCCCCTCGAAAATCGATTAATCGTCCTTCTTGATCAACAATGCAGATCGTTAGATCAGTAATGCTCCGTGCGATGATCGGCAGCACAGATAAATGATCTGTGCGGGCGTTTCCGATATCTTATATCCTGGCGGCACGCTCGGTGAAAATTCATGTATCGTGTGTACGCGCTTGTCATTGCTGTACGCGCCAGTGGTCGCGCTGCATTCTATACAAATAATATTTACGTTAATAATATTTATCGGCACATCCGATTCATGCCATTTCCAAGGCTGTAATATACGATTTGATGAGAATCCTAGCAATGATCCTACGCTGTCTGGTTTACTAAAGTTTATTCTATAAGCACATTTGATTTCACTTTTTAGCGTATTATGATTAGCGCGAATCACTATTGGATATTCACCCTGTTCTTCGAAATCATTCTTTTGCGCAATATTATTAACTGCATTGTTGGAACCAGCAACGTGTCGAGATCGTAAAATTGCACGTTTGAGATATTCATTTATAGCATGTAATTCGTACGATCCCTCGGGAATCGTTATTTCCTTGTTATTGTTATCATAGTGAAATTTATTATTCGAGGAATTCACGTTCGGTATCGTATGATAAATTTCAAAATTCGTTAAACCGAGCTCGTAATCACCATCATTTAAATCTATAGCCGGGAAGTAGCTTACAGCAAGAACGCTACTCTTGCCTGTCAACGTTAGCGTCAGTGCTGGAAAACTGTCAAACAAATACTGAATCGTAACGGTGGATTGTTAGGCTTTAAATTTGTTCGTCAACCGTTTGAAGAAATCGTAGACACAATTGTCCACAAATACTTTGATTATAATTTTGATAAGACATGCGATTGTATTCTATTTTCGTCACATTTTGTCCAAAATATCGCACCAATTCCATAGGCGGTCTGAGATTCCCAAATCTATCGAAATATATTACTCGATATTTTCTTTTTACATACGCTACCCAATGAGTACCGGGACCATCAGCGTCATCCAAATTGACGATACCGCTTTCATTTCGTCGTACATCGTTTATCGGTAAATTATTGCGCATGAAAACGCCTCTAAAGAATGGTATACGCATACGTCTTGCTAGCTGTGCTAATTGCACATTAGTTGTTACACCCACAGGCATTTTTAGCGTTTCTTTTTTTTTGACGTTTTTTTTCTTAGTCATCGTTGAGAACCCCTGCCCACGCTTGTATGGAGCGAGATAAAGTCCGCGACCTTCCAAAGCGCGATTATGACGTTGCATTTCTTCGAGCTGACGTTGCGCCGCCTTGCTATCGTTCATAGCCTTTGCAATTCCCGCTGCTCCACCAGCCAAAGAACCGGCAACTCCCAATAATGGTAAAAGTGGTAAGATACCACCACGCTTCGCTACTGGAAGTATTCGTTTTTTCTTCGTCGACGACTTTTTTGTCTTCAAACCCATACCAAATTTTGTCTTTGCTTTCATTGCCATCTAAACAGCCGTAGCAGCCGCTCTTTCACCGAGAGTTGAATCTCTCGCGGTAATACGTTTTCGCGCTCTTGCAGCGAGTATATTATCAGCAATGTGTCGTTCACCGAGATCGTTGCTTCGAGAATCATATGCAGTATCGTGCTCACGACACGCGGCATCCAATGGATTAATGCCTCGATCACCTCTAGCCAATCGTTTTTCCAAGTGAGTTCCAGGTCCGCAAAACTGATAGCCGGGAATATGTAATTCAATAGGGAGTGCGTTCATCGCACGATTTAACAGGCCGCTACCTCTTATAATTCTCGCTGACATTCGCCACAATTTTTTATCAATGGTGTTGGACCGTCGATATGTGTTTGTTGCCACGGCAAATTATAATGTCGCGTGCAACGACGATATTGTTGAATCTCCGAATCGGCCTTTATATGTTCGGGAAGCTTGTCCCACAATCATTCCACGTAGTCAACAAAGTTTCGCAGTAAAACAATCTTGGGGATAAACTGTAATTGCTCGGCGGTAAGCTCGAGAATATTGCTGTTAACCGACAGAAAGAGAAACATTTTTAAGACTGAGTGATTTCGCTTCGACGCATCTCTATAAATAGGTTCCCCATGATTCATTTTCCAAAAATCTAATTTGTGACTCGTGAGAGACAACATGCGGTTTGTGCGACAAGCGACGATAATCAAAGTGATAAATTTTGACGATAAAACACGAATAATGGATAAAAAAGTAATACGCAGGCATGGAAACATGCTACCGAATACTATACGCGGTATCATTTGTGGTCCTTCGAATTGTGGTAAGACTAACGTGTTGATAAGTTTGATAGAAAGCCCGCACGGTACATTTCGAGAACATGTACGTATACTCAAAATCGCTTCAACAACCGAAATATCGGTACTTGGAAAATTTGCTGTCATCGATAGAGGAAATTGGTTATTTTACATTCTCTAATAATAGCGATGTCATTCCACCGAGCGAGGCGCTTCCGAATTCCATCTTTATCTTTGATGACGTGGCATGCGATAAGCAAGATACGATAAGAGAGTACTTTGCAATGGGCCGACACTCGAGCGTCGACTGTTTCTATCTTTGTCAGACGTATGCCAAGATACCCAAGCATCTTATACGCGACAATGCAAATGTATTGATTTTATTTAAACAGAATGGCACAAACTTGAAACATGTATACAACGATCATGTAAATACTGACATGTCCTACGACGATTTTCGCGCATTCTGTCAGAAATGTTGGCAACACAAATATGGATTCATAGTGATTGACAAAGATAGTTCTCTGACTAATGGACGATATAGAAAAGGATTTAACGATTTTGCAATACCGTAAAGTGGATAGTCGCTATCGACACACTGATCTGACAACGTCTAAAAAGAATTTTCGTCAGAGTGCAACATGACGATTGTGCAGGTTAACAATGACGATCACGAGAAGATTGCGAGAGAGATTGCGAAAACGAGCGAATCAATACAAAAAAAATATCGCTCTTTGAAAACTGGTAAAATGGAGGAAAACGTCGCATTGGAAAGACAATTTAAACCAATTACCGAACCTCTAAAACAACTTGTTGAGAATACAGTTGGTGTGGAATCTAATGAAAGAAAATTCGAGCCATTGAATATGTCTTATGAGAAGAAAGAATCAAAGCATGGAACAAAGCGGTCAAATACATCATTGAACGATTCACTAATAACTTCTACTCCAAATAAATTAAAACTTAAGAAACAATACACAATAATTAATTTTGATTGACCTGACTGGCAAAAAATTTTTTATTAATTTCACTACGTTTCGACCCTTGGTCCGGGTCCTCTTCAAGTGTACTAAAAGAATAATATTACATTAGATCTAACAAAATCAATCATACGCCATTGCATAAGTAATACGCCGCTGAACATTTACCTTAAATACAATGTAAAAATGTGTTAGCCCATGATAATGTTATAGGGCGAGTTTTTCGATACGTCTTGCGTAAAGCAACGAAACTGTCAAACTAATGTTAAGATTACCAAACAAACACATCACAAATGACTTATAAACAACAAGCTAATATCATGTGTCAAATATTATGTTGTCATAAACCGAGTTTAAATTTTCCGTGTCCTTTTGTAAATTAATCGTATTCGTATGCTTTTTAATCAAGAACATTTCAGCAATTTCTCTTTTTCTTCTTTGTTTTTCACAATGTAAAACTTTTGTTCCTGACCAATCAAATTCATGGTTGAACTAACATCTATGTTTACTTATGACATTGTAATTACTGATATGTTTTTTAATATTGCTGGAGTGTTCCTTAATTCTAGTTATTAATTGTCTTTTGGTTTGGCCTATATACTTCGCATCACAACCATTGCAATATATCATGTAAACTAAATCCGTTTTATGCATCTTATCGATTTCATCTTTACCTTTTTTTATTAATCTATTTAACTTTTTTGGTATAGTGTATACAACGTTGAGACCATATTTTCTAAGCGTACGATTTACATTCTCGCTCACATTCTTTATAAACGGAATCTTTACGCACATTGTTAAGTCGAAACCACTATTACTAATATGTTGGGAATTGTTACGTTGTTTTATAATCTGAATTCTTTTGTTGATCTGTTGTCTAGCTAATGATGCAGGAAAACCATTATTAACTAAAATATTTTTAACAATTTTAATATTATCAGTGTGAAAGTGTTCGTCCGACAATAAAATCGCGTGGTCTACTAAACTTCTGATAGTATTTATTTTATATATTAACGATTGATTTTGTTATATCTAATATAATATTATTCTTTTAGTACACTTGAAAAGGACTCGGACCAAGGGTCGAAACGTAGTGAAATTAATAAAAAATTTTTTGCCAATCAGGTCAATCGAAATTAATTATTGTGTATTTATTTAATACTGGCGACTCTTGTGAAATTTATTCCTGTTTAAGAAACAATTATCGAATGTTACCTCTACTTCGATAAAAGATGTTCAACCAAGTCAAATATTGTACGAAAAGACGACTCCATCTATTGAAAAAATTTATGAGACCACGCCTGAAAGATTTGTAACGTCAGTTCAACATGTATTACAAACGTCCGAAGGTCAAAATTCAATGCGAGATCACTTGGGTCCACTTGCACAAAAATATGTGGCAACTATTATGAGCCAAGATAAAAATGCCGATATAAATTATGTATATGATGTTAAATTTTGCAATGAAGGAATGATGCTCGGTGATAAAGTTTTTGATGTGGATAAAAACGATAATATAATTATCGATGGATTAAATACGTAGGAACACCGGGTCTCTACGAGTTGATTTTCAAGAGAATACCTGACAATGCAGTATACACTGAGAATGATTTGCATAAATACAAAAGTATATTACTGACAACAAATGCGCATAGACGTGGCAACAATATGCGTAATCCTGTATTAGATAACAAGAGATACAAGTATAAATATATAATTGCACCAATAATCTCTGGTCATAAAGTTGGAAAAAGTATAAACGTACCGCGCGCTATGACTAAGCGATAATAAGATTGATTATGTGCATTGGAATGATCCCAACAAATTGGTAGATCATCTGCGATTGCTGGAAGCCTCACGTCAAGCCGGCAACAATGCTCATGACAATGAAATATTGTCAATTATCGAGGAACTTCGCGAAGCTGACATTATTATAAATTAACTATGCGTCGACGATACGAGTCATTCTGTCGAAATTGTTGATATCTGTCAATTAATAAATTTGGATTATCGCTGGGAACGCCGAGTAATTCATACTATCAATGGAATGGATTACTAAGAGATTACGTGCGCGATAACGCTCTGTGTCAGACAGCCTCCGGCTTTGACGCAAGGTCGCGCAAGATACGACGTGTAGCGCAACCGGAAGCTGATAACGATGCTGCTAACAAACAGTACGTGGAAACGAGTGTCAAGCCTTTGAGAGATCGACAGGAAGAATTTGAGAAAAAAATAATCGCGCTCGAGACAAATATGCAGGTGCTACGAATAATGATGGATGAGATGCAGAAAATGTTTAGGTATGCAACACGCGCGCCGACTACATCTGACTCAGCACAGTAGATAGAAAGTATACGTGAAGGAATTATCTCATTATTATGAATTATGTATCGATCAACTATGCTACAAAAGAAAAACACCTCCGAAAAACAGCAACTCGTGGAGGAATTGCACCGTCCAGCGAGAAAAAATTTTTTACGTAGACGCGTCATAGTACGCGGATACGATGATCTGTGGCAGGCGGACGTGGTCGAGATGCGTCCCTATGCACGATTCAACAAAGGTCACAACTACATACTAACAGTTATCGATGCGTTGAGCAAGTATGCGTGGGCTGTACCGCTCAAGAGTAAGAGTGGAAACGAAATGTCTGAAACAATTGCAAAGATAATTCGAGATGATAAAAGATGTCCGAAAAATTTCATACCAATAGAAGAAAAGAATTTTACAACGCAAACCTGCAGAAGCTAATGAAGAAACATAACATTAATCATTATTCAACGTACTCTGTCATGAAAGCCTCGATAGTGGAACGATTCAACCGTACTTTAAAAAACAATATGTGGAAAATGTACGCTAAATGGAAATTACAAATGGATTGACGCGTTGCCTCGACTCGTTGTAGAGTACAATGCGCGAAAACATCGCACCATCGGCATGATACCTATCGATGTTACCCCTGCGATTGCTGATAAACTTTTAAATACGGTATACATCAACGTAAAGATTGCAGCTCCAGCAAGATTCAAAGTAGGTGATTCGGTACGTGTGAGTAAGTTCAAGACCATCTTTGATAAAAGTTACACGTCAAATTGGACCACCGAGGTGTTTAAAATTGCCAAAGTGCAGAAAACTAATCCCGCGACCTATGTACTCGAAGATTCGCACGGAAATCCAATCGCTGGAGGATTCTACGAATATGAGTTACACCATGTTGCTAATCCAGACGTTTATCTCATGGAAAAGGTGATACGTAAAAAGGGTGATGAGGTTTACGTAAAGTGGTTAGGATTGGATAAATCACACAACTCTTGGATACATAAAAATAATATATTGTAAAATATTTATTTTTTAATATATATAAAATATTTATCTAATACATATCTATAAACAATTGTATACTTTACAAATTATATATACATATAATTATTATTTACATGAATTATACATAATTTTATACATTTATTATTTACAACAAACATACATTTATTATTTACAGTGGTATTTTATCCCCATGGTAATGTATCGTTAGTTTCAGGAACGATATACCGTTTGTCGTCGTATGGACTTAGAGCAATTTTTTGCTCGCGAATGGTATACACTTCATGTAATTTAGATCTTATGCATGACTGTTGGCGTGTCATTTCAATCTCTTCATTCAAACATCGTGTGTAATCGTCGAACGTTATCTCGCGACGACGTTACTCTTGACGCCTTTGACCTTTTTTGTGTCCTTTTTACCATCCACTCGCAACGCGTACATTTTTGCTCTAAGCTCGACAAATTCAGTAAATAATTCATAATTATACCGTTGTTTTCATCTTTCATTAGACCCGGTACCTTTTTATTCACAAGCGGTATACCGTACGCATTGTCTGCTGGATAATCGCTCGTATCGAATTTGTCGACGTTGCGCTTTATATTCTCGTACAAATCTTCACACTCGATGTGATAAATGAGACTGTCTGTGTCGGTGTACATTACTCGACATTTGTCACGATACATTGGTGACACGTATTCGTGGTGAAACTCGTACAAACATGTTTTGGAAATGTCGAGTATGCACGTTCCAACGTAGATTGGTTTGTAAAATTTTACCTCGAGTTCTCGCAATTCGACGGCTATAAGATTTTTCAAAAATATGTTTCTGCTATGAAAATTTGGTTTCGCAATCATTGCCTCTGCACTGTACCTCCCACCCCAATATGTTAAGAGTTTTACATCGACACGATTACGCACGTTTTCCATCGTTTTACCAAATACTGCATTATTCATTAATTTGTATAAATTTTTTTCAAAATCATTTTTTGCAAGTTTTCTAAATTGTGTATTAAGTTCGATATAATTACGAAGCCACGGAGATTGCGTAAATTGTAATATACGATGTATTTTTGTAACGTGAAGACCGTGTTGCATACATTGCTGCAGGTTGCGGTAGTGTATCACGTAACGCTTCTTATCATATAAGGTTGCTAGAAGCTTGTTCTGTCGTTTACCGGGTGGTTTGTCACGTGTCGGACAAAACGGTAGGTCAGCGTGCATATCGTGCAGATGCTGTGGGTATTCCAAATCTACTTCGAGAATGTAGCCTGTAGGTAAATCTAGCGCGATGGATGATACGTTAAAATCGGATACATCGTCGACCCATCGAAAATCAGCATAAGGCAATGGCTGACACATTGCCCATCCGTACAAATTATTTACATCGAAATACATGAGATACAATGATGGTTTCGATGGTTCATACGATTGCATGTACTTGTTATTAGCATGTGCATATCTATTGGAGCATTGGCTTAGTCCACCGCGTATACCACGTTCGATAAACATTACCATGTCGATGTCAGTAAGCAATTCGAACGTAATATTTGTATGCTTCAACATGGCATCCCACGTGTATCCGGGGAGAGTATAGTAATACGCGGGGTCGAGTCCATAACTTTTAATGCAGCTATCGCGGAAATTTTCAAAAATGTTTGCTAATAACAAGACATCGGTTTTTAAATACAAGTCGCTATATTCACCCAGCGTTCGAATGGAGAACCGCTTCTATATGTTCTCGGCGTGTGCGTAATCGCTCTCGAATATTATGTCACCGGTCAAGGAATTGTAAAATGATTCGCGCGGTGGTAAACATGTATCTTGAAGTCTTTCGAAACAGTCTATATATTCGTACGGAAATACGCCTTTCCGTGTTAATAAATTGAAATTTTTAGTTGATAAATTTTGAAATTTAAATTTTAAAATTAAGAGTTTATCTTTATTAAAAAATGAAGCCAATTTGTCGAGACTGGTTGTAAGAAATTTATACGAATCGATAAAACGCAATTTAATATTTATGGAATTATAATTTCTGGAATTATAATATGTAAGTTTAACAGTTTTTGTGAACGATATATATTTTTCTTTGGTTATTGGAAGTATATCGATTCTCCCTTTGAACGCTGTAGCTATTTCTTTAATTATAAAATGTGCGTCGTAACCGGATAAATTGTGAAATACTATTGGAATGCAAAAAGATTCTTTATAATTTAGATTACACTTTGAATGCGCGGGACCTCTGTACCGGTGAGGTGGCAATGATCGCGTACGCGTGTATCATCTTGCGTGAATGGTTTTTCACATATATGACAATGCGTTGCGCTATGAAATTTTTCACACTCATCTGATGTCAAATTTATCATGGGGACATTAGTTGATAAAATAGTATGTACACGCTGCGCTAAATTTTTAAGTTCTTTGGTGAACCATGATACGCAATCTACGCTACGACGAGAATGATATGCTGAATGAATTTTTGTACGAGCAATGTACATAATACACAATACTAAATACTTTGTGATGTTGGTATAAATTTTTCTCTTTATCTGTCTTCGCTAAGATGCATTCCAAGTCGGCATACACCACGAATGGAAGCCGCTCTTTGTTGTCGAAGTTGCTGAACATAAGCCGCTTGTCATCGCGCGGTAACAGGATAGCGCAATCGTTCATCTCCCGACAGTCTATCATGTGTGACTGCAACTTGTTGTTCAATCCGAAATAGTGTAAACATCTGGAAAAATAATGAATTTTATCTTTTAAAGAAAAAGTTTTTAGAATTTATATATTACATTCTTATTAAAATATATGTACCGATCGCATATATACGATTTATGTTTTCCCGCAGTCAATTGTAATGACACAAGCCGGGATAGATTCTTGATCCACGCGAAATGTCCAACGCTGTTGTCATGTGGATCTTCCACGTACAGCAAGTTGACATGCTTGTCTTTCTTCAGTTCACTGAGACGTATCGGGACAATGCCCACGTTCCCGTGCATGCGTATTATCAATGTGTATACATTGATTGAAATGTCGTTCGCAAGTTCAAACTTTTTAATTTGATTCACGGTCACTGGAAACTCAATGCCCTGGAGATTCAGTACTGTCGTGTATTGCGGATAGGAGGATTCCCGTTCCGTGTCTTTTTCAGCAGGATATAGAGCAGCAACCACCGCTCACGCGAAACAGGCATTGTCATTAGATTTCACATTAACCACTGCTCTTTTTAACATTATCTTCTGCGGTAATTTAATATAACATCCCGCGTGCATTGGATTATATTTGTTTATATTTACAGTCAAATCGAGTATACGCGACAGGTCCCAACCGCTATCGCGTTCTTGAAATTCTTCTAGAGTGGGCTCGACAACGCGTCGCTCATACCACTCGTGTAAATCAGATGTCTGAAAAAGTTCATAGTTTCTCGTATTGATTTATTTATTTGCACGTTTATCACCCGCCACAAACTCACCGTTAAATACTGTATTAACTTTCACATTAATGTGTCTTTCCATAACTTTTCGCACGTTCTCGAGCACGATACCGCTAGCATTCTCGAGAAATTGACGAGGTTCGATGTGATTGTGATTGATGACCGCACCAGTCAATATGCGGTTCTCGAACACTGTATCAATTTCACGCCAAATGAGCCTTTCTTCTCGCGTACTGCATCCGGCACCTGCATGTACGAAGCGTCTGCGTAGCAAATTCTTCACACCTTCGAGTCGTGCGATTCGGGCAACCAGTGATTGTCGATTTCCAATCGATAATCGTGGACGTTCGACTTTGATCTTCCAACGAATCGATACATGCATCGCATTGTGCCTCCCACACAATGTACTCTTCTACTAAATTCACTAGAGCAGCTTGCTCACATAGATTTTGCTCCTCCTCCATATTTCCAAAACTAACAAGATCTTGATAACTGTTACCTCGGAACCTCGGATGAAAATACTGATAGAGTGTGCCTCTTTACCATGATTATATATCTCCTTGTACTGTGAAGCGTCTCGTATCACATTTCAGCTAAATCTTTATTTCGCGGTTTGTCGTATGTTTTCATCAGATTGATTCTTGCATTTTAGAGACGATGTCAAAGTCAAAAGTTTCACATTACATGGAGCTGTACATTGGCACGTGCAAAATTTAGATTACATCACACTTTTGCTTAAATTTTAGAGACTATCATCTCAAAGTCAAAAGTTTCAAATTACATGCAGATGTTCTATTAGCGCATTTTCGTCTTTTTGTCACACACACGTTTTCAGACAATATCATCTCAAAGGTTAAAAGTTTAAAATTACATGCAGCCTTACATTGGCGCGTGAAAAATTTAGATTACGTTACATTTTTGGCTAAATCTTTTTCTCGCGGTTTGTCACGTACATTTATGATCAAACATTCTGGTATGATATCACCGCGAATAGCAACCGTACATCGGCGCTTGAATATAACACATCATCAATAATCCCCTCCATGTGTAGCAGCCATTTATTGGCGCTTGGATATAATACATCAGCAATAATCCCCTCCGCAATTTGCAACATTGGAGAATTTTAATATAAAATAATTTATTATTGCATCAACCACTTGTGTGAAAGGTTCATATTCTGCTGAAGAAAGCAGCATGAATTACTACGTTCCAATTCAGGATGATAAAATTCCAACGAAGAAATGTAACAAGTAAGTTTCGATAAAACATTGTATATTTTAATAATGAGTCAAATTATGAGTAGCTATTAAGAGCCAGCGCAGATTACGAAGCGCATACTTTATTTTAGATTAAATAAGACAATGTCATACACTAACGAACGTTTCGGTCCTTTTTTTTGTACCTTTTTCAGCGAAAATTAACTTAAAATTAATGGACAGAGTATATGTGTGAATTTTAAAATATAATGAGGTCAATATTAAAACTACAGGAAAACATTTTTTAATCGTTTAAATTACAAAGAAGTCAAAATAAAAATAAAAATAAAAATTTTTTACAATCGCAAGGATGGCAATATGAAATCGTAAACCTGTCAATACGCATACTGTCTCGATTCTCAGTAAAATTATTCCGACATCACCATTCGCAGCTCCTTCCTCGGGTGGCAAACCAAGAAGTATTTTGCGGGAAGAATAAATTGTTGGTAATTTATGCTTTCTTGAGGCTGATATTGGAAGAGATTAAGTCGTCTTTACGTAAAACAAGGTTTTTCTTTAACTTATTGAGAGTGTTCTCCCCTTCATATTGCCATCCTTGCGATTGTAAAAAATTTTTATTTTTATTTTTATTTTGGCTTCTTTGTAATTTAAACGACTAAAAAATGTTTTCCTGTAGTTTTAATATTGACCTCATTATATTTTAAAATTCACACATATACTCTGTCCATTAATTTTAAGTTAATTTTCGCTGAAGAAGGTCCAAAAAAAGGGACCGAAACGTTCGTTATTGTATAACATTGTCTTATTTAATCTAAAATAAAGTATACGCTTCGTAATCTGCGCTGGCTCTTAATAGCTACTCATAATTTGACTCATTATTAATTATCTTCAGAGCCTGTACTACCATTACTAATTTTATATTTTATATTTTTCCTTATAATTTATTAAAATATTTTTATAGCATTGCATCCGAGCCTCGTCGTGCGGTTCGTATACTTGGCAGAAGATACGCCTTAACCGTGACATCATATAAATATTTGGAGATTGGAATCAGTGTCGGAGCTGTATCATATGTGGAATAAGTTCTTGGTGATAATAGAGGCAATCAAATAGTATTGTCTTTTGATACATGGAAATCATTGATGCAGAAACGTATGGAGATTGAACGACTTCTACAATCACCTCAAACTCCTTTATGGATTAGAGATCTAACAATCGAAGTGGTTAAAATGTCAGATTCAGAAATTGTAAAAATTGCGTTGCATGATGGTAATTCTTTGTACATGAAGCCATCGACAATATTATACTTATTCGATTTTGAAAAATGTATCAATCATATGTATTTCTGGTTATGTGAAAATACACATATTGTTAATAAAAAGTTTAAAAAATTTGCAACTATTTTACAACGCAATAATATCAGTAATTTATGCGATGTTGCAAAAGCTATATGCGAAAGTGATGCGTTTGATAGCAAATCGCTTGTAGATTGTGAATTATTAACATGTGCTGTAAATGATATTTTTCACGATGCTTGTAACAAATAAATTACTTTTGCAAATTTAAATTGTGAATTTTATTAACTCTTTCCTATCACGTTCTATATGTATAAATAAGAACGGTGTGATGTTTGTGTATAGTCAGCAGATTTTTGTCTATATTACTTTTCTCAACACATTCTACTAGAGATGTAAAAAAAATGATGAGTTAGATGATACGTGATATTGCAATTAGAAGGAGATATGAGATACGATACTCCTGTTGGAAGGAGACAAGAGATGTGAAATTAAACTATATGATCCGGAGGAGCATGCAACATTATAGTTTGTGACCGTCTGTCAGGTATGGAAGAAGTTATTCTCATCGAAGATGGAGATGTCATTCTCTTCGAAGATGATGTTATGGTGATAAATGTTGTGGAAGAATCATCCGACGAGGATCACATACTTTCTGAAGATTCAGATTATGAGAGCGATTGTAGTGATGATTTCACTGAAATAAGTCGGAGGATTTTAAACAGTGCGGAAATTAATACCTTAAATGATGTGAAGAATATGTGTTGCATATATTTTTATTATTAAACTGAGAGAAATATAAAATTTTGCACTTCGTGTTTTCTACGATTAACAGACTTGTTTTCACGTATTCGCGCTGTACGAGAACATTCAACTGATATGTATGGTGTAATTTTAGGACAATTTTGCAGCGAGTGTGGTACTTCGCTACATCAAATAATGTTGTGCAATATGTGCCCCATTTGCACACGATAAACTATTAAATTTGTGAGTGTTATAGACTGAAAAAATTTCTGCAAGTATGGATTTCTGCAAGAATTATTCGATGATGATGACACACTTTCCGAGGAGGAACGCATTGCGCGATTGGAAAAATATCTGTGGGCATCTATCCATTCGCATATACATTTGCAAGAATTCAGACTTGTATGAGTTCTGGGAATACCTATACAACAAGTGTATCGATTGGTTTCAAAAACAACTTCGGATTCCTTGCGAACATTATGGATTCCTGGAAGCTCGAATCTCACGACTCGAAAATTTAAGGAAATGGGTGCGCAGACGTGTCATACGTGAGGGTGTTAGTGTTCCGGCAATATCGACAAACACTCCACTGAATTCATTTGTGGAAGAAATACAAAGTCGAGAAATTGGTTTAAATAAATCTCGTACAATCATGTTAGAACGACGTCTCAGGTATTTATAATTTCGAGTCAAGTGGATGGTCACCAAACAAATAATGCTAATTGTGAGTATACCTATTTTAATGTATAACATAATAACATTACTAATTCGATTTTGTCTTTTTTTCTGTTTCAGAAGGAGCTACGTAGTTATAAATTATATATATTTTAATTTTTTATATTATAATTTTAAATATATTTTAATTTTATATATTATAATTTTAAATATATTTTAATTTCATATATTATAATTTTATATTTCAATTTTCATATTATTTTTAAGAAACACACACACACACAGAATTGTAATATACACGTACACATTTCATTGAATAAACAAATGTCATTATTGGAAAAAGAAAATTTATTTGTGTTTATCCTCTCTCTCCTTCTCCCTTGCGAACGCCTCTCATGCGTACGATATCTCTCGCGCGAACGTCTCTCTCGCATAAGTATCGCATAATTATAAGTATTATTTAAAAAAAGACATACACACACACACACACATACAAAAGTATGTATACCACAAATTTCATTGAATAAATAAATGTTATTATTGAAAAAAAAATTTAGAATAATAAAAATAAGTTAATTAATTAATAATTTTCTGTCGCTAGTAAATAAATTCAAATAGAGAATATTAATATAATTCGACCAAACTAGCAAATAACTTACACGGGCGAAGTTGGAAGAATATTTTTAGGGAGACGTATCTCTTGGTACGAGATTACAAGATTCCCTTGATTATATTTCAACCATACCGTGAATAAATAGGCGAGAAAAATATAGGTCCGAAAAGTCGCTGAAGCAGGAATCGAACCTGCGTCTTTCGCTTGCCGGGCGACTGCTTTTAACCAACTAAGCTATTCAGACCCTTTCGATCCTATATTTTTTCAATTGCCTTTTAAATAGATGTTAGTAAACAATAATTTTTTAGAACAATTTACCTTACTAGCGACAGAAAATTATTAATTAGTTAATTTAATTCGCTCCTGGACCTAATTATGGAGCTAACACACAATATTAGAATTTACATCTTTCACCGTTGAGAGCCGTAAATTGTTCTCAAAAATTGTTTACTAACATCTATTTAAAAGGCAATTGAAAAAATATAGGATCGAAAGGGTCTGAATAGCTTAGTTGGTTAAAAGCAGTCGCCCGGCAAGCGAAAGACGCAGGTTCGATTCCTGCTTCAGCGACTTTTCGGACCTATATTTTTCTCGCCTATTTATTCACGGTATGGTTGAAATATAATCAAGGGAATCTTGTAATCTCGTACCAAGAGATACGTCTCCCTAAAAATATTCTTCCAACTTCGCCCGTGTAAGTTATTTGCTAGTTGGGTCGAATTATATTAATATTCTCTATTTGAATAAAAATAAGGCTAATAAGAGCCAACCGCAAGAAGGACGCGGATAAAGTTCTCAAAAACAAAAGAGAAATAAATAAATTTAAAACATGTTTATTCTAAAAGAAATATATAATATCTAGACGTTTCGGTCCCTCTTCGGGCCATCTTCAGTAAAATATCGTGGACGAAATAAAAAATAACATGAAGATAAAACTAAATGTAGCTCTCATATCCATCCCTCTGTGTAATTTGCAACATGCAGCTGCATACTTTTTCTTAAAAGCAACTATGTGTTTTATATACACCAATTGATTGGTCTCACTATTCTGTACATAAAAGTATTAAGGTAAGATTACCGAAAACTGAATGTTTTACAAGATATTATGTATTTTATGTCAAAATACTGTAAATTTCAAGCCTCATAACTCAAAAAGTACTAAGTAAAAAATTACTTTATTGTAGTGTTTTGGAAAGCTCCCGAGATAAGCTACAAGAATATGTAATGAAAAATAGGAAATTGCATTTAAGAAATTAAAGGTGACTTTCACGTGACCTTCAAATGACTATCCAATATCAAACCAATGGTACCATCTTATGTACCCCTCGAAATCCTACAACTTTTGTATGAAACATTTTTGTCTTAAACTTATGGATTTTGAGAGATTTCAGTGCGTAGATTAAAATGGCCTACCCTATATATATATATTAAATGTGTGTACGTATAATAATTATAACTGTTTCCAAAAATGTATATTTGTATATACATATATAT
Organism: Lasius platythorax; assembly: GCA_963971435.1. Taxonomy (NCBI): domain Eukaryota; kingdom Metazoa; phylum Arthropoda; class Insecta; order Hymenoptera; family Formicidae; genus Lasius; species Lasius platythorax. The sequence goes on along the minus strand of OZ020548.1, from coordinate 5,754,789 downwards.
ACAAATTCGATCGTTTTTTATTCTTGATGTAAAAACGGAATAATCATTTACCTATATATAGTGTATATATAGGTAAATAATCATTCCGTTTTTACATCGGGAATAAAAAACGATCGAATTTGTGATGCCGTAGGCAAATGATTATAGCGCGGTATATATCTCATTAATAAAATAGATTAATAGATTATTACATATCGACGTAAAAATGATAGAGTACAAACCATTTTTTATTTTCGTCATAAACCCGGCTGTCAACATTTCTCAGATGATGAATTGTGTTATTTTCATAACACCGGATCTTTAATGCCGTAGAGATTAATAAACAAATGCTACAGATACTACAAATAATCGAGGGAATCCAATAATACAAGCCAGTCTCCATATTTTCTGAAATAAGAAATGAATTTCTCGTACTACATCACATTTTGTAAGTATATAAAATATAATTTTCTTCGCAACACAAAGTTATCAAAGTCGTAAACATATAGTTCATAATTAATCATAATTAATTATAATTGTTAGAGTTATTATCAGTCATTTATCCACTTACCAGTAAAATTTAATAAAAATATAATAATGCCAAATTCTGATCGGAGCGAAGAGTACGTTTTGAATGGATCGGAATCCATAATGACACAGACTATAGTGAGAATGAAAGAAATTCCCATAGACCTTATAGATATGGACTGGCAATACATAGCAGGCTTGACCGGAAGAGGTTAGAGAGAGAAACATACTTCCCTCTCTCTTCTTCCTTTAGTACTTCGGTACACTTGTAGAGAGAGAAGAACTTTCCTCTCTTTTTTCCCTTTAGTATTTCGGTACACTTCCAGAGAGAGAAGCATGATTCTCTCTCTAACCCCCTCCGGACACTGCTTCTAGTACAGAAACTATAGGCAATTAACAGTCCATATCTATAAGGTCTATGGAGATTCCCCACGCATAGACGGAATACATGATCAATTTCTTCCTGTCTTTCTTTCCCCCTTTCTTCTTTCTTTCTCTCTCTTGACGATTTGTCATGTTTGTTTGTAAGGAAGAAATATCTCTGCAGAATACCGTTAATATTGTATTATATTGTATATTATATTGTATATTATATCGTACGTAAATTATTAGAAAATGTAATAATTTTTTATGAATATTTCACAACATCAATTCAATAAAACATCATATTACTTTCAAAAATTAAATTCCGAATTTACAAAGTAGAAACCAATTTTTTCTAAGGAAAGCTCTAATAGCAATCTCCAATAAAATATTTATATACGTTTTAGATTATAGAAGTACTGCCTGCTATTTCTGCATTCAAATTATCATGTCCAAACTTAAATAGTTGTTTATACTATCACGCAACACGACAAAACACGACAAAATATTTTTTCCGATCAAATCATAGTATGGTATCATTATCCGTTTCGTCTTTATATATCATGGATCTAACCTCTCGCTCTCGCTCTCGCTCTCTCTCTCCCCCCTCCCCCTCCCCTCTCCCTCTCCCCCTCTTTCCCCCTCTCTAACCCTCTCTCTCCCCTCTCCCTCTCCCTCTCCCTCACCCCTCTCTCTTTCTCTCCCCCTCTCCACACCCCTCTCTTTTTATATTTATATATCATATATGAATATCATAAATGAATATGTTGTATTTGCATAATATATGGTAATTATGTAGAATAGGGCCTTTTTCGAATTTTGATATTTTTTTCCGACTCTCTTGGTAAAACTCTTTGTTGTGACTCCCACAGTGATAATAAGTCGGGGGAGCCCGAAAAATATGTTAACGTACCCGAATTTTGATATTTTTTTACGACTCTCTTGGTAAAACTCTTTGTTGTGACTCCCACAGTGATAATAAGTCGGGGGAGCCCGAAAAATATGTTAACGTACCTATTTTTTAACCTATTTTTTTAAACATAGCTTTTTGGATCTTCCGACGTTACAAATATATGGTGGCCCTTAAAAGGGCCTATAACCTAACCCAAACCTATTTTCTAATTAAAACTAAAATTTGGTTTGGGTTAGGTTATATCTTCTGGAAGTGGAGCCCCCCCGTAGGGAAGGCGGAACCCACTGCGTCCACGCATATACTTTACAACGCGAAGCGGGGTCCACCCCACACCTTCCCGAGCTTAAGGTCCGAAACAAGGTCTATAATTATTCTATTCCACATGCGTTTTCGACTTTCTACACGAAACGAGAAAAAAAATTTTTGGAAAAAAAAGAGGTTAAAAAATAGGTAGGTTACATATTTGTCGGGCTCCCCCGACTTATTATCACTGTCGGAGTCATAACAAAGATTTTTACCAAGAGAGTCGTAAAAAAATATCAAAATTCGAAAAAGGCCCTATTCTACATAATTACCTAATATATTAATCACAAATTTATAAAAATTAATTTACATTATAGATAAAATGTAGCATAAAATATGAATATACTTAACAATGTACCTAAATGTCCACCTCATGTCGAAGCTCATTACAGTTAACCAAAAGTAGGTTGCCAAAAAGAAGAAATAGTAAACTGAAATTGCAACAATGGAATAAACAACGATTTGTAAATTTGTTTCAAAACGCCGATTACTGACAAATAGCACTATGTCCGGACGTACGAAAACATATTTATTTCAATTTATTGAGAATTTACGAACAAAAAGAAAACATATAATTTATATGAAAATGTGTTAATATTAAGTTAAATAATACTTTATTTAAAAGGCATAACTTTGCAATATTCTAACGACATAAAAAAATATTTATTCTGACAAACCAAAGTTGTATAATTGTACGTTAAAATGCACCAAATATTTCAATTTTATTTCCTATAAGCTCTCGTGATAATAAAGTTTTAACAAATTATAAATTTGAATTTTATCATTAAAAAGTAATTAACCCACAAATACATACTAATAATCCTAATAAATGTATATGTTGCATTGATATTATTGTTACATGACTGAATATACTATACCGATTGTAAGTGGGATGAGATAAGTCACATAGGTCGGGAAGATTAAATTATGCATATTATCAAAAAGTGTATGCGACAATCGTCGCACCGATGCAATTGCGCAGTATGAAGCCATGTTTGTTACGAAGCTGTGGTAGTATAGAGTGCACTAGAAATATTGTCAGCAAAAACGGTATGGAAATAATACGCAAACTAATACATATACTTATATAATGATGTATGATAAGTTTCAAGGGGTTATCAGGGCTATCTCTTTTATAAATTAAGATTCTGGAAACAATTTCTGTTGGAAAGATTATGTTGAAGATGTTATTATCACACCCAGTGTATAACATGATCCTGTTCTCGTCAATCAGACAAAAGGATTTTGATTCGACGAATTCTGCGTGATAAGGAAAATATACAATGCCATCAGCCGATAAGCACGTTCTTGTTGATATCTGCAAACTCAAACATATAGAACAGTTTCCGACACGGATCGTAAGAGAGTCTATATGCTGTTAAGTTTACCTCTTGATTTTTGCTTTGCAACGAATATTGCATATCTAGGAAAGCTTGAAAAACTTTGATTTCTGCAGGAATGCATTCAGTTAGGTGATCATCGAGATGACAGCAGATCAGTTCGCGAGTATCATCTGTCCATATCTCGTGTGGAACAAAGTATTCTCTAAACTTATATATTGTTGAAATAACTATATCTTTTTCGTCGTCAGTTTTTATTGGAATTTTCGTCAGTTTTGTATTGCGCCGTTGAAATGTGATGTTTCTCGTTGTTGTTTGTGAAGTTTGGCTGATGCTTTGAAGCAGAAGCGCGCAACACCACCAAAATACGAGATTGTTTCCAAACATAACGGTTTTTTTTACGTTAGTTCACACACATACACACACACATACACACACACACATTGTCTGATCATAATCCAAGTTAGTTTTGTAGTCCAACCGCAGCAATAATTGAACTGCAAAATCAAAGATACGTATGATATCGTAAATGAATAATCTGTGACAACGATTGATTATGTTTCAGCAAAAGACAAAATTGTTTTTGCGACATTCTCACGAATACATACATGTCAATACGAGAATGACGCCGCTAAAATGGCAACTCGAAAAAACATGTCGTGGATCTGCCAAAAACTTTTTTGAGTCGATTCAGTTGAGTATGATTTAGTTTTAGTTTTTATAATAAACATATATTTAAAAAATATTAATTGAATAATAATTGAAAAATCCTGTATATTAAGCTTTTATTAAATGTTTATTTTAGTGTGATGCCCGCAGATAACTTTGTTCTTAACATGTGTTATTATGGTCATGAGTTTGAGTAATCTTAAAAAGATTTTTTTACTAATCTATCGTTTGTCGTACATTAAAAAATCATTAACAAATAAACGCTCATGCGAATTAAACAGATATATTGACAATGAAGAATTTAATATTGCGCACAATTTATATAGGTATTATCCAACATACATCTACATTTACACAAACACACACTTTTTTATATATAACATTCAAAAATATATTCCAGCTCGAGAGGTTCCACATACATGTAAGTTTCTAACTTTTCGCACGAAACAGATCCATTGCATATCGTCTGGTTCTTTGAATGCAATCGAGATCTATATTTATATGATTTTACATAAGGTTGTAACTTTTGGACAGAAACAAGATTTCATTCACAATGTTTAATGCTTGAAAACTATTCTTTTTACTATCTATTTTTGACTTGAAAGCACAATATAATAATTTATTCTTATATATATTATATATGTATAATTATAGATCTCATGTTGCATTAAATGCACTGAATGATGTGGAATGAACCTCTGTACATGTATAAAAACACGTGCACAGTTTCAAATGCCTATCTGTTGTAGTCTTTACGTAAAAAATTATAAAGAATGCGTATTTTTCAGTTTTTCTCTAGACCAGAATACCACCTTAAATGCAAATTGTGAAAAAAGTTATAACATGACTCACCGAAAGATGGATAAATTATAACACTGTTGAGATTAATTGTAACATTGTTATCTCTTATAATTATTAATAATCTCACTGGACTCGATAGAGCAATATATTTCGTTTCGGTGACTTTCCGAGGCGTTCGAGAAAAGGGCACGCAAAGAACCATAATATCCGCTCTAGTAAGAAATTAATACGACCAGGAACAGCAACATTGAAGAAACAGTACACCTTATCTTGACGTCATACGAATGTAAGGAGAGGCGCGTAAGTAGAAAAACGCGTGAGCAGAGGGACTATATTTAATAATATTTTTAATCAATTTGGATCAAACAAACATTAATGATTCAATTTAAATAAAATACAAATTATGAGTGCAAACTGATTTTTAAAAATTATTTCGTTATGCGTTTTCATATTAACCAGCATCACATTATCTATAAAATAAAATAAAAGTTTTATTGAATAACTAATATATTTGATATAATTTCAAGTTTTTCTTAAATCCCATATATTCAATGAGATTGATAAATTTATTGCCGGATTGAATGACGTTTTTGTGCCTCTGTGTTATCGATTAATTGTATTTCGAAAAAAATTTTGCTACTATAAAATGTTTGGTGTGTTATTAAAAAATTTTTCTTGATCGCTGCGACTAATCAATCGACGATTAATATGCAATCAGAGCACTCTCTAGGAAGGGAAATGATCTCACTTGTAATAAAGCTCGATTCGACTTGGACGTAAGTAACGAGTGATTATCGTGTTTACAGTACATAATTGAAATACGCAATTCGCATAACATGGGCAGAGTTGCAATCAATAATGCAAATAAGTTCGGCTTTTTCAGTTTCCCGGGAATGAAAGCGAGCGATGCTTCTACGACACTGATTGCATCAGCTTTCGTGCTAAAAAATTAGTTACTCAAACTATAACTTAACTATAACTATAACACACACGCGAACATATATTCAATATATTGCAATTTAATAATTATATATTTTACGTTTAATATGTAGCAAATGAAAGAGAAGGTTTAAATGAACTACTATTAATTATAAAAGGAATTTAACATTTGGATTTTAAATACTTGAGTTTTCGCGTACGCTAATAAATCAAGTAAAATTAAAATCGTCATTTGTTATATAACTTGGAACTACTTGCATCTTAAATTCATTAACATTTTATATAATTTTCACACATTACTTTCGAAGTAAAAGAATGTATGCGTATGCAAAAGAACAAGAATTAGAGAATTTGTTTTATTACACGTAAAGAAACATTTTTATGTAATAAAAAAGAAAAAGAATATTAGATGTAATAGCACCCTTTTTATTTTCGAGTGAATCCTCATCGTACATATTTTCGTTCCGCCATAATCTCATCGCATATTTCTGTTTGTCGCATCGACAAGTATTTGGAATATACTTTAAAGCTTTAAAATGTGTGTCCTTACATTGTTGCAGGAATGAAATTACTGTAGCTTGCTACGATGAACAAAATAATTGCTAAGATGAAAAGAGCATCTGTCATGTGCGAGGCACTAGCAAAGTTGGCAAGAAGGAGGTCTTCTCGCCGTAATATAGTGAAGCTGGGATACTTGGGATATTTGCAATACATTACTTTCGTGATTAAATTAAATATGGAATTCATTATGTTTGCGGGTGTTGAATCCGGACACTGACTTAAGTCCTCGACGACGCAGATTTGAAAGCTGATTATATCTCTGTGCGATACATCAAATAAATGTTTACATTATTTTATGGAAATTTTAAAAAATAAGCATTTTGAGATTGTTAAATTTCAAATTAACAAAAAAAATGTAAAACTTACGGGCGTGTTGGTTAAAAATATTCAAATGGAGCGTTGACTTTGTGTACTTCTTACCTGCATTCTTGACCGAAAATCAGTAATGGCAAACTGTTCTATTAAATCGATATAAGATTGATTAGTTTTTTGTAAGTTACCACTATACATATGTGCGATACAATTTTGAATATTTTCCTGTTTAGATTGGAAACATTCCGGTCCTCCGGCTGATATAAAATCTGCAAATATGAGATAATCCAGATTATTATAATGTAAACGACACCTTAATCAACGGCGTTAAATTGTAAAAAAAGTTCTCTAAGAGGTATATGAGGGATAATTTATAAGATAAGATAGAAAAGCTTTAAAAAGAGAAGCATCTTAGAACTATGAGACTTACGGGCGATCAGATCTATCACTTTGTAGAAAATTGAGTCCAACAGCGAGTCGGTATTTTTCACAATCTTTTCGTTTGCCAGCTCCGCTTTTGTCAGACAATGTTTCATCGCGTCGGAGCAAGAACGCTTAAAGAAGCGCTCCTTGCAATAATTCCACAGGACCACAATAAAAAATTTCCAAAAAATACTTTGAACCGGAATAGGTGTTTCTTATAGATTTTGGGTCTCTGAATACAAATCTGTACTTTATTTTACCGTATCACGTCACAATTATTTTTTAATCGTAAAAAATAGTCAAAAATTTGCTTAAAATGTATATTATATGAATAAGGATAAGTAATGACTTAAAAAAGTTATGTAAAGTATTTTTTTCGTTCAGAAAATCAAATAAATAAAATATATTTTCGTATCTGATAACAATTTAACTATAACAATTTACTATAGTAACCTTAAGCGGGGCGAGAAGCGCGTGCGCGAGTATTATGATAGAACGAGTGCGCGCGACGCGTGCCTGGTTCCGGGAACTAACTACATTCTTTTGATTCCTTGCATTTTGTAATTATATTGTTAATCATTATTTTATCTCTTATAATACAGTCCTTATATTTATATAGTACGTATACCTTACATGGAAGGGATGACGTGTCGTAACAAAACAAGCAACACTTAGGTTCATTCTTAGAAAAGTAAAAGAATATAAAATTTGAGAAAATAACTTTGTCAGGGATAAATTACTCTTTTATATAAATTTATAAAAATTAACGTTGCAAATTTGTCGAAATAAATACATTGGTCAAAATGTACGCGGCGCGCTCGCTCGCTCTATTATAACATTCGCGCGCTCACTTGCCTGCCCCGCTTAATGTTATTATAGTAAATTGTTATTATATGTTATCAAGTACGTTAGTATATTTTATTTATTTAATTTTCTGAACGAAAAGAATACTTTACACAATTTTTTAAAGTCATTACTTATCCTTATTCATATAATATACATTTTTAAGCAAATTTTTGACCATATTTTGCGATTAAAAAAAAATTCTGACACGATACGGTAAAATAGAATACAGATTCGTATTCAGAGACCCAAAATCTATAAGAAATATCTATTCTGGTTCAAGGTATTTTTTGGAAATTTTTCTTTGTGGTCCTGTGTTCTTAAACATTATGTCCAGATTGTCGGTCGGCTTGTACTTCTCGATCTCCGCTCTGACATCCGTGATATTAATGAACGACTGAAGGCACTACTTTATATCTGCCTCGGCTCGCTGGACATTTTCGAATGCGCCTGATCCGCCGTTCTTCATGCACTTTTCCTTCAAGAAATTTTTCTTCTCGAAGCTGGGCAGTGCTGATGCGTTCAATTGTGAGCCGAACCCTTTCGATACCTCGTCGGCAGACGATCTGTTCTCTTGCGAACGCGTACATGTAACAAGACCTGAAACAAGGAGAGAATATCTTTTAAAGAGATAGAGAATTTTTTCTTACAAAATTTGTGTATGTTATATAAAAATTTTTTTTTTTCAGACAAACTAGAATCTATGAAATTGACGGTTCACTTTTCATATCTAACATTGAGAGAAGAAACGAGTATAGCAATATTATGGCATATACTTTATCTGTGTATTACTCTACACTCTACATTATACGCCAAAAGATGGAAACCGATAGCGATTATTTCCTCACTAATTATACGTGTTTTTCTTCAAATTATATAATGCCAGTTGTACAAATGTTACATACATCTTTTTATATCCTTTCATTCACATATACAGGAAATAAAACAGAAAATTGCACTTTTATGGTTCTTTAATCGAATCGGCAAAAATTTCGCTAACGAAATTCGCTCAGAACGACTTCGAAAAGGTAAAAGTTTAATTTTTAAAATTTTTCTTTTTTATTAATTATTAATAATAATAACATTTAATAGATAACGCTGTTTTTGTTCTAAAATAGCGTTTCTACTGTTTACAGCCTCAAGTTTTGCTAATTTAAAATGACGTAATATGACGATTTGCATTTTACATCAGTCGGAATAATCGATGTTTTGGGAATAGCGATGATGCTGCAAATTAGTCATTGATCAAAGTTATACATACATAGAATGTTGAAAGCTACATATAGATACATATTACATGATATTCATCGCATTAATATTGATGATAAATTGAATTATTCTTGGAAATTGTGAATTCATCATCATTCTTTATAAGTACTTATAGAAAGAGAGAGAATGCATATGATTTTGATATTTAAATTTAATAATATCAGTTATGTAATCATCAATTCTTGTAAAGTAAAAAAATTTTTCACGTTTTTCAATATCATATCCACGAATAATGATGATTCTCATTGGCATCAATTACGATTAGAAATTTAAAACAATAAGATCGACAAATTCGATTAATGAATGCAATAATTAACTGCTTTTGCAAAAATGGAGATGCGTTTTATAGTCGCTTTGCAAATTACGTTACTGAAATAATTGTTGATACTGCAATAAATGCTCTGTGTATGTGTGCGCGCGCGCGCGCGCGCGCGCGTGTGTGTGTGTGTGTGTGTGTGTGTGTGTGTGTGTTATATAATGCATGTGTGACAACGTAACATTATACATTAGAAACTGCGGTTTATTGCGACTTATCATGCGAAACATTCCAAAGATGTGTTATCATATACTCATGTGTATAATCTAAGACTTGGAACTTCCAAGTTACATCCGTGAATAATCAAAAGAGCTTGACAATTCCGACTTATAATCGAGAGAGATCGTTCATGCGTGCGACTCTATTGCCTCATCGAATTTACGGCGAAATTTAATGTATATGCAACGTGGAGTTGACTTTTGATATTTAATCTAGCAAAAACTATCGATCCTGTTGTCCGCGTCAATCTATTTTTAACGCTTCAAATTGATGAAATGACACACTTATTTTAATTATATTTTAGGCATGCGTTAGGATAACTGAGAAAACTTTTCGAGATCGTATAAGAAAGTGCGTTTCTCCAGTTGAAAGGCGATATTTTAGTCTTGAATACTCGAGGTGTCGCTTTGTAATTACAAATTGAAAAGGTATTTTTTTATGTGTCTTATTTAGAAAAAATCTCATTTTTAAATAATAGATTTTTACTATTGAAAATCACTCTAGTTTAAATGAATTCGCATCGAATCATCTTTTTCCGCTAAAGAAAACTACAATTATTAAATACAATTCACAATGACCTTTCTTACATTATGAGGACTTTGAAGGACTCTTGATGTCTGCGTGCGAATTTCGACGGTATTATCGATAAACTAAAAGTAGATCGTATATAATAGTAAACTAGATTGTCTATCATTATTGTGTATCATATGATATCAAGTGTATGCGAGTTTTAGGAGGAAACCGTGGGAAAATCATCCATTGACGTTGACAGAAATCAGTCAGTGGATACGTACCGAGAAGTAACGATTTGGCAGTGCACGTGGCCAACTTCATCTTGTCTTGGGATCGGAGACACTTACGAAGGTAAATCGAACGTAAAGCGATCGCACACAACGCGCCTACATGCTAGACTATCTCACTCACGACAGCGCGTACGAACACATGATGTGCACCTTGAGAGAGGGCTATGCATCCTGGTTGAGTCAACGAGATTGACTGCGAGGATACATAAATTCCATTGCCAGTCGCATCGTCTTTGCCCGCTTCTCGTCGCCGATCCTTTATTGTGAAATTATAAATTATATATTAATAACTATATAATTATAATATTTTTCGATACCGCAAATTTAATATATCAGATCCGATCAATGAATCTAATAATCTCGAATTTTACTTGGTCATTAAATACAAGATTAAAGTGTTACATGCACAGTAATCATTGCATCAAATGATAATTACACAGTTTTACAAAAAGAATCGAAAGAAAATAAAATTATTATTTTTGTTAATATTTTAAGCTTTTTCTTTTAAATTTAGGTATACATTTACTATACTAACTTTCCAAATCTCTCTAACTAATTTTTAATCTTTATAAAAAGATTTGTTACACTTTATTATACCTCTTCTTCACGCAACTCTATATTTCCTATAATAAATTCTCCTTCTCTTTAAAAATATTTAAAAATAGGAACATTTTTATTTATTACTATTATATTTTTATTAATTTATTTTAGTTATACATTGAAATATTTATAATATCGGGATAAAACATAGGGATTAGTCAGAGACATTTGTTGTGTACATCGAAATAAGATAAAAATCCAAAATATGACTATCTCGACGTCTTAAACAAAAAACCAACACACGATAATGTAACATTAATGTAAATTTCTCGATTCCACATATAAATCACGCCTAACAGTTATAATTACATTAATTATATTAGTTGATTCTTATTCTATAATATTAGAAGATAACATGCTTTTGCTACGTAAAAGTCTATGTAAACGAATTCCATTATTTTTGCGTTTTGTAAACAGAGCCACTACACAATGAAGGGATAACAATTGAAAATTAACCCCTTACTAAAGAATTAAGTCACGACGTTACAGTTAACCGCTGATTAACTGCTGATTTACAATAAAATTCTTTTACGTACATTGTAGAATTAAAGGGCGGTTTCATCATGCATATTGTTTCTGCGGCGGATTGTCTTCCAGAAATTGATCCTTTCTGGCAGACGAATCATTCTTGACCTAATAGTGCGGGTGTTTGAGTCTGTAACAACTTCTGTCTGTCGAGATCTTGGAGGCACATTGTAATTTTGATAACCGAATCGCGTCAACAACAGCTTCTTGATTCTTTTCTTACACACGAATGTGATGAAAATACCGATATTCTGCGCCATATCCGTCAAATACGCAATATAGAAGACGTACCAAAAGTTTGGTGTATAAGGAAATATCAACGATACTATTCCTATAAGAGCTGATATTCCTATCACAATAAACATCGTGATAAACCACTTTTGGCAAAGATTGAACCTGCAAGTTATATAATTTTTATATTTTCTGAAACTATGAGCGCTAGTTGTGAAGATTATGCTATAAACGAAAACATTCAAAATAATTGATACTATATATATACACATATACATATACATATACATATACATATACATATACATATACATATACATATACATATACATATACATATACATATACATATACATATATACAGGGTATTCTAAATAAAATAATACATCTCGTAAACAGTATTAGGAAAAAATTGTTCAAATTAAAGTTATAAAAATATAAAAGAAGCAAGCTGAGACGTCATTATTATGCTCTATATTTCAGCATACGTCCATCCAATACAGTTTATTAAAGAGCATATGATATTTTGAATTTCATTGAGATGGTATCTCGCCGTTGCAAGGCGAATTCAAAGAGATGTTTGTCAATTCTAACTTCCACGTGGTGTGCATCTTGGATAACGCTAAAGAAGTTTGTTACTTTAAGAGTTAAAAAATGATTTAAATCCATTTTAAGGTCATGACATGACAGGATAGTTAAACGTTAAACTCGCCTTAGAATGAAGCGGAACCATTTCATGTAGTTTAAAATACCATATGTCATTTAAAAAAAATTGTATTGGATAAACGTAAATTGAAAAATGAAACAATGAGGTGACGTCATATTTAGCCCCTTCTATATTCTACAACTTTAATCTAAACAATTTTTGCTTAACACTAACTTTACACAAGTGATTAAAGTATATTATGTTATTTAAAACATCTTCTACACACACGCATATATAGACACACACACACGTACACGTGTGTGCGTGTGTGTGTATCATTTTTAGACAGTGCTTTTTTTAACTATGTATTTACTCTTTGTCTTTCTTTTTCTCATTTCCTTTTTCTTCTTTCTCTTTCTTTTGGTTATATGTATAATATAAATAATGTCTATAAATAATCTCTACAGATATTCTTTTAAAAAATATATTGCTCTCATTCCAATCGTGGGTATACTTCGTCGAAAATATCTGCAGTTTTCGAAAGGATGAAAGATAAAAGTGAGAATAAATTAAAATAAAAGCATCTATTTCATAAAGATACAGAAAAACATATAAAAATTTTGCATTCTCTCTCTCTCTCTCTCTCTCTCTCCCCCTCCCTCCCTCCCTCTCTCTCCCTCTCTCTCCCTCTCTCTCCCTCTCCCTCTCTCTCTCCCTCTCCCTCTCCCTCTCTCTCTCCCTCTCTCTCTCCCCCCCCTCTCTCTCTCTCTCTCTCTCTTGCTGTATTTCTCTTTTTTTCTCTCTCTTTAAACTTGAAAAGTGCCTTATTATTTTTTTGAAGTTTAATTTGATTTATTGGATTAATGTTATTTATATAAGTACGTCTACAAATATGAAATAATCGTAAATTTTTGGAAATAGTTATAATTATTACACATACACACATTTAATATATATAAATGGTTATAGCGCAGTATATATCTCTTTAATAAAATAGATTATTACATATATACGTAAAAATGATAGAGTACAAACCAATTTTTATTTTCGTCATAAACTCGGCTGTCGACATTTATCAGATGATGAGTTGTGTTTTTTTCATAACGCCGGATCTTTAATGCCGTAGAGATGAATAAACAAATGCTACTGATACTACAAATAGTCGAGGGAATCCAATAATACAAGCCAATCTTCATATGTTTATCTGAAATAAGAAATGAATTTCGCATATTACATCACATTTTGTAAGTATATAAAATATAATTTTCTTCGCAACACATAGGTTATTAGAATCGTAAACATAGTGAGAAATGAGAGGTCGATTTGATGTCGATTCGATGTCGATGCATCTGGGACGCGTCGAGTCGAAATTGAGATCGACAAATGCCTCATATCAATGTGTTATGAACTCGTGTAAAATAAACGTAGCATAACCGTGGTTGGTTTCTGACATCTCTTTAGCTCTCCTTTGTGACACATCCTTTCCCATAAGAATATTACACAAGACTTATTCCAACGACGTCGATTCGACGTCATTTCGATGTCGATATCGGCTCGAAGTGCATATGTTAAAATTATCGAAGCCAAGCTTCATATTATTATTCGCTTGCATAGCTCTGCTTCAGCCGAATTAAACATTAAACAACAAATTAATAAATTTTTATCTAAATAATAATTATTAATATAAATCATTAATATTATATATAATTAAATATTTAAATTTAAATTAAATAAATAATTATTTATTTATAATGATTAATAAATTATTAATGATTATATATTTTTATATATTAATAAAATTATATAATATTTTAATTCATATATAATTATATTCATCCTTCTTAATTGTTAATTATTATTATTAATCTTTTTTTAATTTTAAAATTTTAGTATTATACATTAATATTAAAGATTAATAATATTAATAATTAATAATAAATAAATAATTATAATTAATTATTTAATAATATATATACATATATATTATAATTAAATAATAAAATTTATTATATATATATATTATATAAAATATTTATTAATAAAAAAAAATATTTTTTCTATTTTTTTCACTAAAATTATCTAAAAATCTACATTTTTAAAATAAATTCATTTTTATTTTATTTATTTTTCACTTATTTTTTACCTTTTTTAATATTAATTTTAATAAAAATTTTAATAATAAAATTTATATTTTATTTATATATATATATTCGGGACAAATATTTACAGCGGTAAGTACTTTGGCAACATTTGGGAGTTGATGCAGCGCAACTATTACAATTGGCAATATTCTATTCGTCTGTAAAATGATCGTCCGCGTAGAAGTTCGAACCACTCATTTTCAAGCTTGGCGCCAATCGGCGCTTCAGCTGCTGTCATGTACGCGGTTCTCTTGTGTTATCCCCTCCACTCCGGTTGCATGTTGCTCGCGTCTTAATTCTGGCATCACTGCTTCAGACCGCTGGAAGCTGTGGAAGTAGCTGAAATTTGATTGTGAAAAATAATGAGTGAGGACGAGAATTTTGAGGGACCTCCCCCGGTACGTATAGTATTTTCACTTCAAACGACTGTATTGCGTCGCTGGTCAAGTCGCATACCGGTAACTCGACCCTTTTATCAGGAATTACCTAACCTATCTTCTTCAGTTCAAGCTCAAATAATAATATTATGTTTCTATAGTTTACTTTTCTATAGTTTATTCGTCTAATCTGTACCATCCATTTCTAAGGGCATGATTTTTTATTATCCATTGTATCGCAAACGTGTCAGGGGTTTCTCTGTTTTTAATGTAGCCAAATCTCTGCGTGCAGTTGCTTGCAATTCTCCTAATTTTTCTGTACATCGAAAAAATTAAAGCTGAGAAATATATAGAATTTATATGGAAAATAAGATATATCTAATCTTTTATAAACTATTATTTGTTAACCGAAAATATACAAAACATCTTACTTATAAAAACATCCAGGGATCGTGATTAATTATAAATTTATGATTCATTGTATGATGGTATTTTTCAATTAAATTATTTGTTCGTTTGAGCTTGTGATATACGAAAATTCGGATTGGCTTTACACGCTTTATCCAAAAACGTTCATAATATTTGAAATAATATTTGAAACGACGTCTCATCGGTTCGGAAATATCCGCTTTAATTTTTTCAAAAGCTACTTCAATTTTGTCTTCTGGTAATAACGCCAAACCAATCATTTTAATTAATAATTCCTGTGTTTCTTTAGTTTTTACAATTTTTTTGCTACGAATTTCTTGATATTTTAACATAACGCCTAGAAAAAATATTAATATATAATTAATATTAATATAGTTTTTTTTATATAAGATGTCTTTTTGTATAAATACAAATATAAAACAGTATATATTTGTGAATAATGAAAATAACATTCTTTTACATCTGCAGAAGACAAAACAGTCATAAAAGCTTTTTGAAGAGCTATTTCAAAATCTGTCATAATGGTTTTTGGTCGTAGAATTAATGCTATTTCATTAAAGATATATTTTAATATAGGCATATAATCAAAATATTTTCTACTTTCCATAATAACCCATGCAAAAGGTACCCTAGGATAAAAAGATGCAAAACTTATAACTTGTTTATTTAATATAATTGAATCTGATATAGGTACATAAAACTGATGTGTAATAGTACTGTGTAACAGGACACAAATTTTATTAGTTTATTAGTTTATTAAATTTGATTGTCAAAATATATCGTTATAAAAAACAAAAATTAAAATAATACAACATATATTAAAGCATAAAAAATTTGATTGATATATATTATGCACACTCACTCTTTGCTCACATCATCATATATATCTTTTATATCACGGAAATCACTTTTAACTTTAGGCTTTAATTGTTCTTTAAACAATCGAATATTTTCAGCGTGATCATCGGCAGGATGATCGTGTAGTTTTTTAGATTGAAGAAATCTATCATTTTTCAATTTTCCTCATCCAGGACATCCTTTTCTTTTTTCTTTGCATAATAAATATCTATAGTAAATAATTAAATACAATTTCTCAAATAAACATGCATAATATGCAATGATTGCTTATAATATAATATAATATAATATAACGTATGTATAATGTATATGTAATGTCATAATAATGTATATTACATACATAGTGACTGTTCGCTTTTCATGATACACTTCCACACACGTATGAGTATTCATTATATTCATGTCTTCTAAGAGAAAACGTTCATTTTCTGTTTGATTAATTTTTCTAATTATTAAAAAAAACAGACAATTCGAGAAAAACGACACAGAGCATAATGAAGCATAATGATAATATTTGAATATATGACGATCAACGAATCGATAAAATATTTTAATGCAACAACTTTCAAACTGCTCTTGTTTGAAAAATTTCTTCTCTAGGTTTTTTTTGTTTGATATGTTAATCATATTCAATATGTTAATCTGAATTAATTAAGCAGTCACCAGCTTTTGCTGATGCAAAGTTTCGATGTCTTCTGAAGGTCTTAAGTCCTGTGCATTTTTAAAGTTGCTTGTTGACTGTTGCTAGATCAGGAGAGACGTTTTGCTGCGCAGACAAAATCGGCAGGTGGAGAGATATTTAAGGAGGAGGCAGGAGCTTCTTGCTATCAGGGGTGTTGCAGATGCTCTGTACCAAACCGACGACAATGATGATGATGTCAATGAGTTTGCTTCCCAAGAGTCTAACCGTAACAGTTCTGCATCTGAAGTGGCAGAGGATATTGTTGGGCATAATGATGTGAGGGACTCAAACAGTAATGATATCAGTGATGTATATGAGGGAGCTGCTCCAGAGTTAGAAATCCTTAATCGACAGGAAGCATCAGCAGGGAGTGGAGATACATCCCTTTACAGTAGAAGTAACAGTGAGAGCAATCTTGATCAAGGTGAAAATTCTGACGTAGAGGAATATGTTCAGGAAGTTCTCCGTCAGTGGGCTCGAAATGGTGGTGCAGCATCCATGAGGAAGCTAGATGAATTGTTGATTAGGTTGTCAGTTGTGTTCCCTAATTTACCAAAATCGTACAAAACGTTATTGCAAACTCCAAGAAACATTGAAGTGTCGGAGTGGGAAGATGGCAGCCTCATGTGGTACAAGGGTATTCGGAAGAACTTGGACTTAATGGCTCTACAGGAGTATCTAAAGAAGAATGGTAGAGTGGTCATTGATGTTAACATGGATGGCTTGCCGCTTTCAAAAAGCTCGCCATTGAAGTTCTGGCCTATTCTTGGATATTTAGTTGGCACTGAAAACATGCCTTTTACTATAGGCATTTACCTTGGAAAGAAAGATCCAAATGATCTGTATGCATATCTGTATGATTTTGTGCCCGAGCTTGACTCTTTACTTCGAGAGGGTTATTCTGTCAATGATGTCGTCTACCCGTTTCATGTGCGGCATTACATATTAGACGCACCAGCACGGGCCTTTGTGAAGTGCTGTGTTCGCCACAATGCTTATTGCTCTTGTGAGAAGTGCTGTGTTCATGGTGAATATATTGCAAACAGAATGACATATGCTGACATAGATGCGGAGCTGAGAACTGATGAGTCTTATAGAAACCAGACTCAACCAAACCATCATGAGGGACGTTCTCCACTGGAATTTGTTGGTACAGGAATGGTGACTCAGTTCCGACTTGATCCTTTCCACCTTGTTTATCTAGGTGTTTTCAAGCGACTTTTATCTGTGTGGACAATATGGAATGGTGGTTGGAAGCTGCACTGGACCGCTGTTGATGCAATTTCTGGTTTGTTAGACTTGCTATCTCCTACATGCCCCTCCGACTTCACTCGTAAGCCATGATCATTAAAGTACCTAAAACTTTATAAAGGTACAGAACTCAGGCGCATGTGTCATTATGATTCGGTGCTAGTCTTCCGTGATTTTTTGGACATTAATGTTTATCGCAACTTCTTGCTTCTATTTGTTGCCCTGTACATTCTTGGAAGTCCAGTATTTGTGAAATCCCAACAGATGCGTGAATATGCTGACAATTTACTGCGATTATTTATTCAGCATTCCATTCAAATTTATGGTCATGTATTTGTTGTTTACAATGTTCACGCTTTGTGTCATCTTTCAAAGGAGTGTGAGGCGCATGGCTCACTGGATGAGTTTAGTGCTTTCAAGTTTGAAAATGCATTGAAGTCTTTGAAGCAAACTTTAAAATCTCATTACCAACCGTTGCAGCAAGTTGCTCTTCGAGATTGTGAAAGGCAGTTGAACGGCAATGCAGTTATCCTACCATCTGAAGAGCTTCAAGTTTCTCTGTCTCAACCATATACTAACAATGATGAAGTTTTGCCTGGAAGTCATTATAAGAGAATCACAATTGGCAAAATAATGCTTCATGTGAATGGCAAAGATTCTTGTTTTAAGACTCGTAACGGGGAGGTGGTTGTCCTCCATAACATTGTGTGTGATAACGACAATGTTGTCAGTTTGGTTGGGAATTGCTTTCAGGAGAAACTTGACTTTTTGTGTACCCTTTGCAGTCTTCTAAACTGGGAATATTTAAAGTGTCCAACCTTAGTGCAGCCAGACGTGTTTTTGAAGTTGCTGACATTGTTGCTAAATGTTGGCTTATGCCAGATGGAAATTCGTTTTGCTGTGTGCCACTCCTGCACACATGCCAACAATAAGAGTTTCTACAATAGGTACAATGTAGTTTGTATTTTATTATTATTTTTTACAGTTTGTTGTGCTGAAATTGTTCTATAACAATGATATTGAGGATGAACTTGAAGAAAACGTCTTCTATGAAATAGGACTGTCCAAATGGCTTTTTGAAGTGGATGAAAACATGATTGGAATAACCTATTGGCCCCCTAACAATCAGAATGTGGCACTTTATGTTCGAGAGGAGAGAGCAGCTGACCCCAAAACTTGGGACAAACTTTGCATCGAGGTTAAAAGATACAAGGGTAAGTTACAGTGAAGTAATGCTCTTATGATATGTGGCTTCAATCTAGCACTTTGACGAAGTCTTCTTTTGAGTCATGACTACGTACTATGTTTTAAAGAGTTTGCATATAAATTATTATTTTAAATGTAAAAGTTGTCGGGTGTTGGCGCAGTTTATTCTGTATTGACAAAGTTTCTCTCCTGTTTGTGGTTTTATTTTCTATGATATTTGGTGTTACTGTACTATCATCATGTTTTTTATATTTTTTGACAGAATCTTACATAGCTGCCAGAAACACTTTAATCGGCATCATAAAATTCAGCTCGGCATATGAGACAGAAACTGAGTTTGGGCGGGGGATGAGAAGAAAAGCCAAGCGAAAGAGAATTCTCTCTTCATCGGAATCCGAAGAGGATGAGGCAGCTGAGAGGAAGCGAGTGAGGCTAAACTCCAAGATTTATATTCCTCCCCCACCTCCTGTGCCAGCACTGGAATCAACTAGTCCATCAAGATCAAAGAATTCTCAGAAAACCACCAGAAGTGAGAATTGTGAAAGTAATGTAAAAGCAAAGAAAGGCGAGCATAACATGCACAGAGCTGAGATTGAATCCTCATTCCCCTCACGAGGAAGCCCGAAAAGATCAAGGTAAATCGAGTTATATTTGCTACTATTTTTCAATTCATCATAACAAATAATAATTTCGTTTCTGACTTGCATTTTTTCATATGTCTGTGATAGAAAATCTGCCAATTCAATTATGAAACTCTCATCAGTGGCACGCATCAACAGAAGTGCCCAAAAGAGAGCAGTGGAAAATAATACAACCATGTCCAGCAGAGAGAAACTCTTGGCAAAGTTAGAAGCATTGCGTGGAAAGTCTAAAGAGAAGAAAACTACTGATGTAGGCTCATCTTTCATCCCGAAGAGTAGCCCTAATGAGTTGTCGGACCATTTAGATGTGGAGGAATCATTCCCAGTTAAGGTCCAGTCATTTGCAATTGAGAAGTCGTTGATAAATGAAGAGGATTTGTCTGGAAATATGTTTCAGGGTGAAAGCTCTGCTGGGTAGGACATTTCTTCATCTTGAAATATTTTTGAAGGATATTTTATTTTAAATTTCTAATTGCATATGTTGACTAATGAATTTTCTTAATTTTGAATGTTTTATCTAGATTATCCACTTTGATTACACAAAAGGATGCTGAAGGTTATCAAAGTTCTGCACTCTTAGACTCATCAGCTCTCAACTGTACAGCCACTGAATCACCTATTCCTGCATTTCCTCATGAGAGTTCTGGTCTTCCCAACCAGAGCATAATGAACCCTATGATGATATGCATAGAGCAAGGAGGAGGCCGCAATGGTAAGATTTTCTTTTTCTCCAAAATAGTTGTGCATTTTTGGGCAATCCCATTGTATTATCATGTGCATTATTGTTCTTGTGTGTGTGTGGCCCCAGTAGAAAGGAGGGGGAGCTTAAAGATTAAGCAAGAGTTCCTTTTTCGTGAATTTTTTGTCATATTCTGTCTTGTCCCCAATGGTAGGTTCATCAGTTTATCAAGAAAAGGACATTGCTATGATCCGTCAAATGATAGATGATCTCAGCAGCAAGATTGATGTTGCACTTATGAGTATCGGCAAGTTATGCAGGATCCTAATGCCTCATGAAAAGAGAATTACAAGGCCACAAGGTATGCCATCCCTGCCTTTGAAAACATTGGAAGACTTTGACGTGTTTGAAAAATTTTTGGAGCAGGGTGTTAACCAGAGTGCAACGGTGAGTAACTGAATGAACGCCTTAATGTGATTGCCTTTATTGTAAGTCTGTGGCAACTTGATTAGGCCTATTTTGTTTTACTGATAACTTCTGATTTTGTTTGCAGACTGACTACCTGGATGCTTTTCCTGTTCCACCCAAAGAATATAATGCTACAATGTGTTTATTGGGTAAAGTTATGACAAATGGGTTAGCTTCTAACTTTAACTTTGATGGCCAAAAGCAAAAATTAGGTTTCGAAGAAACTCGCTTGTGGAAGACTATTGAAGGTAGGCCATTATCTCTTGCTGAACTCTATTGGATTTTATATAGTACCTATTTTACATACTTTGAACCTCTTTTCTAAATTTTTGCAGCAACACTCCTGCGCAAGTATAAAAACAGCCAACTTGCTGATGGCCTCAAGGCAGTCAAGTCGTGGCTGCGGAATGCACCTTGGCGATTAGGGGGTCAAGGACCCCTGAAGCAAAGAGTCAATAAGACAACCTAAAGTACTAATTGCTGTTTTTCCTTTTTTTAAAAAGTCGTTTGGTATAATGAATATCTCAAGCACGAATGTGATTTTTATTTTTTGATTCATTTATTAGTACTGAATGTGATATTTTTTTTCTGAATTTCTAATAACTGTAGATTCACAAGCAGTATCTAAAGTACAAATGTGTTACTTGTATTTTTTGTTTAAGTCATTTAGTATAATTGTGATATTTTGTTAGTCATAAAAAAATACATATAGACTGCAGATATCCGAGTTCAAAGCATCTAAAGTACAAATGTGTTACTTGTATTTTTTGTTTGAGTCATTTAGTATAATTAAATGTGGTATTTTGTTAGTCATAAAAAAATTCATATAGACTGCAGATATCCAAGAGTTCAAAGTATCTAAAGTACTAATGTTTTTTTTATTTATTTGATGAGATCTACATATATCAGTTAAGCTGGTAAGAATAAAGTATTTTTATCAAATATATTGTTCTCGTTTGCATTGCCTTTTTTTTTACATTTTACGCCCATCTGTAAGTCCACTTCTTGTGGATTAGGATCGATCTCGATCGAATTTTGGCTTCTGCAATGTCGAATTGACATCGAGGCTCATTTTTGTGGGTTCTGGTTGAAATCGATGTGATTTCGACGTCGACGAGAAATCGATATTTCGGTCACTGAGACGTCGAATCGACATGAAATTTCGATGCCTTCGTTCGACGTCGAATCAACGTCGAATCGACCTCCCATTTCTCACTGGGATAATAGTTTAATCATAATTAATCATAATTGTTACAGTTATTATCAGTTATTTATCCACTTACTAGTAAAATTTAATAAAAATATAATAATGCCAAATTCTGGTCGGAGCGAAGAGTACATTGTGAATGGAACGGAATCCATAATGACACAGACTATAGTAAGAATGAAAGAGATTCCCCACGCATAGACGGAATACATGATCAATTTCTTCCTGTCTTTCTTCTTTCTCTCTCTCTCTTGTTGATTCCTCACGTTTGTTTGTAATAAAGAAGAAATATCTCTGCAAAGTACCGTTTATATCGTATTATATCGTATATTATATCGTATATTATATCGTAAATCGTAAATTATTAAAAAATGTAATGATTTCTTATAAATATTTCATAATGTCAATTCAATAAAACATCATTTTGCTTTCAAAAATTAAATTCTGAATTCAAAAACCAATCTCCTCTAAGGAAAGCTGTAATCAAAATCTCCAATAAAAAATCTATATATATTTTAAATTATAGAAGTAATGCCTGTCATTTCAAATTATTATGTCTTAACTTAAATAGTTGTTTCTACTATTACGCGACACGACATGACAAAATATTCTTTTCGATCAAACCAAAATATGATATCATTATCCGTTTTGTCTCTATATATCGTATATCTAATCTCTCTCTCTCTCTCTTTCTCTCTTTCTCTCTCTCTCCCCTCCCCCTCCCCTTCCTCCCTCCCATCATCCCTCTCCCTCACTCTCTCTCTCCCTCCCTCCCTCCCTCTCCCCTCTCCTTTGTCTCCCCCTCCTTCTCTCCCTCCCTCACCCCCTTTTCCACCCACCATTCCTCTCTCTCCCTCTCTCTCCCTCTCCCACTCTCTCTCCCCTCTCTCTTTATATATTTATATATCATATATAAATATCATAGATGAATATATTGTATTTGTATAATAAATTAATCACAAATATTTATAAAAATTAATTTATATTATAGATAAAATATAGCATAAAATATATACTTGACAATGTACCTAAATGTCCACCACATGTCGAAGCTCATTACAGTTAACCAAAAGTAAGCTGCCAAAAAGCCGAAATAGCAAACTGAATCTGGAACAATGGAATAAACAACGTCTCGATTAGTAAATTTGTTTCAAAATGCCGATTACTGACAAATACCACTATGCCCGGACGTGCAAAAACATATTTATTTCAATTTATTCAGAATTTACGAACGAAAAAGAACGATGTAATTTATATGAAAATGTGTTAATATCAAGTTAAATAATACTTTATTTAAAGGCATAACTTAGCAATATTCTAACGACATAAAAAAAATATCTATTCTGACTAACCAAAGTTGTACAATTGTACGTTAAAGTGCACTAAATATTTCAATTCTATTTCCTTTAAGATCTCGTGTTTATATAGTTTTAACAAATTGTATTTGAATTTTATCATTAAAGAGTGATTAACTTACGAATACATACAATAAGCCTAATAAATGTATATGTTGCATTGATTTTATTATTACATGACTTGGATATACTATACCGATTGTATTTTCGATGAAATATTCCATATCTATTGTGAGAGTTAAATTATCCGCACTTTCAAATATGTATGCGACAATCATCGCACCGATGCAATTGCGCAGTATGAAGCCGTGTTTGTTATGAAGCTGTGGTAGTATAGAGTACACTAGAAATATTGTCAGCAAAAACAGTATAGTAATAATACGTAAACTAATACGTATACTTATATGATGATGTAGGATAGGGTTGAGGGGGTTATCAGGGCTATCCAATTTATAAATTAAGATTCTTAAAACAATTTCTGTTGGAAAGTTTATGCTGAAGTTTGTAATATTACACCCAGTGTATAACATGTTATTGTTATCGTCCATCAGACAAAAGGATTTTGGTTCGACGAATTTTTCGGGATAAAGGAAATATATAGTGCCGTTAGCGATAAGCACGTTCTTGTTGACATTTTCAAACTCCCAAATATGGAATTGTTTAATCTTCTGACACGGATCGTATAAGAGTACATATGCTGTTAAGTTTATCTCTTGATTTTTGCTTTGCAACGAATATTGTTCATCTACGAAAGCTTCAAAAGATATGAGTTCTTCGGGATTCATGCATTCATAATCAGTCAGGAGATCGTCGAGGTGACAGCAGACCAAATAGCAAGTATCAAGTGTGCATATCTCGTGTGGAACAAAGCATTCATTGTTGTCTTCATTATAATCAGTTTCATTGAACTTATACAGGGTGACCCATTTTAATGTACCACCCCCAAAAACTTTTTTATTATTGATTGTAGAAAAAAATACTTCAGACAAAAGTTGTAGGACTTGAAGGGGGACAGATGATGAAAATATGTACTTGACCTTGAGTGACCTATTGAAGGTCAGGTCAATGTCATCGATGTTTTCTTAAATGGAATCCCCTATTTTTTAATGCATATTCTTGTAGCTTATCTTGAGAGCTTTCCAAAACACTATAATGAGTTATTTTTTCATTAAGTACTTTTCAAGTTATAAGGCTTGAAGTTTACAGTATTTTGACATAAAATACAAAATATCTTGTAAAACATTCATTTTTCGGTAATCTTACCTTAATACTTTTATGCATAGAATCATGAGACCAATCAATTGGTGTAAAAAAAACACATAGTTGCTATTAAGAAAAAGTATGTAATTTGCAACATGCAGCTGCATACTTTTTTTTTAAAGCAACTATGTGTTTTTTTACACCAATTGATTGGTCTCATTATTCTGTGAATAAAAGTATTAAGGTAAGATTATCGAAAACTGAATGTATTACACGATATTTTGTATTTTATGTCGAAATACTGTAAACTTCAAGCCTTATAACTCGAAAAGTACTTAATGAAAAAATAACTCATTATAGTGTTTTGGAAAGCTCTCAAGATAAGCTACAAGAATATGCATTGAAAAATAGGGGGTTCCATTTAAGAAAACATCGATGACATTGACCTGACCTTCAATAGGTCACTCAAGGTCAAGTACATATTTTCATCATCTGTCCCCCTTCAAGTCCTACAACTTTTGTCTGAAGTATTTTTTTCTACAATCAATAATAAAAAAGTTTTTGAGGGTGGTACATTAAAATGGGTCACCCTGTATATTGTAGAATTATCTATTTCCTTTTCGTCGTCATAGTTTTTTATGGAATTCTGGTCAGTTTTGTATTGCGCCGTCGATATGTCATGTTTCCCGTGGTTGTTTGTGCAGTTTCGCTGATGATTTGAAGACGAAGCGACGAGCAGAAGCGCGCAACACCACCAAAATACGAGATTGTTTCTAAACATCGTTAATCATTTGCCACGTTGAATTTATCTGCAAAAATGTTTTTTTTCTACGTTAGTTTCATTGTCAGATCATAATCCAAGTTAGTTTCGTAGTCCAACCGCAGCAATAAATTGAACTGAAAAATCAAAGATAAGTATGATATCGTTAATGAATAATTTGCCACAACGATTGATTATGTTTCAGCAAAAAATAAAATTGTTTTTGCGGCTTTCTCACGAATACATATATGTCAATACGAGAATAACAGCGCTAGGATGGCAACTCGAAAAAACAAGTCGTCGATCTACCGAAAATGACAATAGAATGACAAGGAATATCGTTCTTTGAGTCGATTTAGTTGAATATGATTTAGTTTTTATAATAAACATTTAATAAAAAAATTAATTGAATAATAATTGAAAAATCCTGTATATTAAATTTTTGTATTAAATGCATAATTTAGTGTGATACCAGTAGATAACTTTGTTCTTAACATGTGTTATTATGGTGATGAACTTGAGTAATTCTATAAAAAGATTTTTTTACTTATTTGTCGTTTGTTGATTATTAAAAAATTATTAACAAATAATTATTTTATTTATTATTTAACAAATAATTATTTTAATTATAATTATTTTAATTATTTTATTTATTTTAATAATTTTAATAATTTAATTATTTTAATTAATGTATCTGTCTGATTTGCTTATGCGAATCAGACAGATACATTTACAATGAAAAATTTAATATTGCGCAAAATTTATATAAATATTACTATCCAACATACATCTACATTTACACAAACACACAATTTTTTATATTTAACGTTCAAAAATATATTCTAGCTCGAGAGATTCCACATAAGTTTTTAACTTTTCGCGCAAAGCAAGAGGCATTGCATATCACTTGATGCTTTCAATGCAAACGAGATCTATATTTATATGATTTTACATAAAGTTGTAACTTTTGGCACGAAATAATATTCATTTCACAATATTTAATGCTTGACAGCTATTCCTTTTTACTATCTATTTTTGACTTAAAAGCACAATATAGAATTATACATTCTTATATATATTATACATATATGTATAATTATAGATCTCATTTTGCATTAAATGCACTGAATGATGTGGAATGAACCTCTGTACATGTATAAAAACACGTGCACAGTTTCAAAAGCCTATCTGTTCTAGTCTTTCCGTGAAAAATTATAAAAGAATGCGTATTTTTCAGTTTTTCTCTAGATCAGAATATTACCTTAAATGCAAATTGTGAAAAAAGTTATAACATGACTCACCGAAAGATGGATAAATTATAAGAGATTAATTGTAACACTGTTATCTCTTACAATTATGATTGATTATTAATTATCTCACTGGACTCGATAGAACAATGTATTACATTTCGGTGATTTTCCGGGACGTTCGAGATAAGAGCGTGCAAAGAACCATTCTATCCGCTCAAGTAAGAAATTAACACTACCGGGAACTGCAACATTGAAGAAAAAGATGGTACACACCTTATGAATTTGACGTCATACGAATGTAATTAAAAAATTTTTCTTGATCGCTGCGACTAATCGGTCGACGATTAATATGCAATCAGAGCACTCTCTAGGAAGGGAAATAATCTCATTTGTAATGAAGCTCAATTCGACTTTGACGTAAGTAACGAGTGATTATCGTGCTTACAGTACATAATTGAAATACGCAATTCACATAACATGGGCAGAGTTGCAATTAATGATGCAAATAAGCTCTGCCTTTTCAGTTTCCTGGGAATGAGAGCGAGCGATGCTTCTGCGACACTGACTGCATCAACGTTCGTTCTAAAAAATTAATTACACAAACTATAACATAAACTATAACTATAACACACACGTAAACATATATTCAATATATTGCAATTTAATAATTATAAATAGAGAAATTTTTTTACAATTGACCAATACCAGCAAATAAACGGGCGAAATTGGAAGAATATTTTTTAGGGAGAACGTATCTCTTGGTTTGAGATTACAAGATTCCCTTAATCTTCCTCCAACCATACCGTGAATAAATAGGCTAGAAAAATATAGGTCCGAAAAGTCGCTGAAGCAGGAATCGAACCTGCGTCTTTCGCTTGCCGGGCGACTGCTTTAACCATCTAAGCTATTCAGACCCTTTCGATCCTATATTTTTCAATTGCCTTTTAATAGATGTTAGTAAACAATAATTTGAGAACGTTTTACCGGCTCTCGGCGGTGAAAGATGTAAATTCTAATATTGTGTGTTGGCTCCATAATTAGGTCCAGGAGCGAATTAAATTAAGTAATTGGTAATTTTTTTTATCGCTAGTCAAATAAATTCAAATAGAGAAATTTTTTTTACAATTGACCAATACCAGCAAATAAACGGGCGAAATTGGAAGAATATTTTTTAGGGAGAACGTATCTCTTGGTTTGAGATTACAAGATTCCCTTAATCTTCCTCCAACCATACCGTGAATAAATAGGCTAGAAAAATATAGGTCCGAAAAGTCGCTGAAGCAGGAATCGAACCTGCGTCTTTCGCTTGCCGGGCGACTGCTTTAACCATCTAAGCTATTCAGACCCTTTCGATCCTATATTTTTCAATTGCCTTTTAATAGATGTTAGTAAACAATAATTTGAGAACGTTTTACCGGCTCTCGGCGGTGAAAGATGTAAATTCTAATATTGTGTGTTGGCTCCATAATTAGGTCCAGGAGCGATATTTATTCACGGTATGGTTGGAGGAAGATTAAGGGAATCTTGTAATCTCAAACCAAGAGATACGTTCTCCCTAAAAAATATTCTTCCAATTTCGCCCGTTTATTTGCTGGTATTGGTCAATTGTAAAAAAATTTCTCTATTTGAATTTATTTGACTAGCGATAAAAAAATTACCAATTACTTAATTTAAATAATTATACTTTACGTTTAATATGTAGCAAATAAAAGAGAAAATTTAAATATACTATTTTTAGTTCAAATAAAATTTTAACATTTGGATTTTAAATACTTGAGTTTTTCGCGTACACTTAATAATCAAGTAAAATTAAAATCGCCAATTGTTATATAACTTTAAATTACATGTTTGCATCTTAAATTCATTAACATCTTATATAATTCTCACATATTACTTTCGAGGTAAAAGAAAGTATGCATATGCAAAAGAACATGAATTTGAGAATTTGTTATATTACACGTAAAGAAACATTTTTTTTAATATTAGAAATATCGATAAAATATAAGAAGAATTAGAGAATAAATACTTGGAAAAAAGTTATAAATTTTCTAACATCTGTAAATCAAGAGGCCTGAAGGAAATAAGAAGACTTTTTTGTAAATAAGGTACTGAGAATTTCTCTCTCTCTTAAATTTATTGTTTTAACGAGTTATGTCCTTACAAAAACGAACTTTAGTATTTACACTGTAAGATTAAGATACATTCGCCGTAATTTACGCGTTATATTTGCATTTGCATTAATAAAATAAAACACCCATATATGTATGCATTAGCAGTACAAATGTAAATGTATAAATGTGAATTTATTAATTCTAAGAGGACAATACTTTATTTCATCTTTTGATCGTACAAAGTAGTAAAAAGCTTTGTGCACTCCAATATAAGGTAAAAGAAAGTATACCTACGCAAAAGAACAAAAACTTGAGAAATTGTTTTATTAAATATAAAAAAAACATTTTTATGTAAATAATAAAAAAAGAAAAAGAATATTAGATATAATAGCACCTTTTTTATTTTCGGGTGAATCCTCATCGTACATATTTTCGTTCCGCCATAATCTTATCACATATTTCAATTTGTCGCATCGACAAGTATTTGGAATATACTTTAAAGCTTTACAATGTATGTGCTTACATTGTTGCAAAAATGAAATTACTGTAGCTTGCTATGACGAATAATTGCTAACAATAAGATGAAAAGAGCATCTGTCATGTGCGAGGCACCAGCAAAGTTGGCAAGAAGGAGGTCTTCTCGCAGTAATATAGTGAAACTGAGATACGAAGAAGATTTGCAATACATTACTTTCGTGATTAAACTAAATATGGATCTCATTATGTTCGCGGACGTTGGATCCGGACACCATTTTAAGTCCTCCAGGACGCAGACTTGGAAGGACATTATATCTCTGTGCGATACATCAAATAAATGTTTACATTATTTTATGGAAATTTTAAAAATAAGCATTTTGGGATTGTTAAATTTCAAACTAACAAAAAAAATGTAAAATTTACGGACGTGTTTGTTAAAAATATTCAAAAGGAGAGCTGACTTTGTGTACTTCTTACCTGATTCCTTTAGCGAAAATCAGTAACGGCATACTGTCAAGTTCCATTAAATTGTTATCAAATAGATTAGTTTTTGGAAGATTATCATTATACGCATCTATGAAACAATTTTGAATATCTTCCTGTTTAGATTGTAAACATTCCGGTTCTCTGGCTGATATAAAAACTGCAAATTACAACAAAATCTTTACAAAAGAAAAAAACACGCCAAGTATAAAAAAAATTCGACATTGCTTGCAAAATTTTAGAAATATACAACTCAAAAGTAAATATAAGATCATAGCTACTCAGCCAAGCATAAATGGTTTATCAATTTTTACAAATTAATATCTGATTTGATAGAAAGTTTATCACAGAATCACCTTTGTATTTTTAAGAATGATATCATCATCTGTATAATCAAAACGATTTACACCCGGCATTGAAAGGATTAAAACTAAAGTGACGAACAAAAACTTGGCGTGTCCGGGTCGGGGCATTACAATCTGACATGCAATGAAAGGTATATGCATTAGCAAATATATATGATAATTAAAATTAGCTTCAATTGTATATAAATCTGTATATAAATAAATCAAATATAAATAAAATTAATTATATCGTACAATATGGTATAACAAAATGGAATAAACAACGTCTTTCAACTCCGATTACTGACAAATACCACTATGTCTGGACGTGAGAAAACATATTTGTTTCAATTTATTGAGAATTTATAACAAAAAGAAACGATATAATTTATATGAAAATGTGTTAATATCAAGTTACATAATACTTTATTTAAAAGGTATAACTTTGCAATATTCTAACGACATAAAAAAATATTTATTCTGACAAATCAAAGTTGTATAATTGTACGTTAAAGTGCACCAAATATTTCAATTTTATTTCTTATAAGATCTCGTGTTTATAAAGTTTTCACAAATTGTATAAATTTGAATTGTATCATTAGAAAGTGATTAACCCACAAATACATACTAATAAGCCTAATAAATGTATATGTTGCATTGATTTTTTTTTATTGTTACATGACTTGAATATATTATACCCCATGTAACATAGATAAAATACTTCAGATCTAGCGTGACGATTGAATTATTCATTATTTCAAATATGTATGCGACAATCATCGCACCGATGCAATTGCGCAGTATGAAGTCGTGTTTGTTATAAAGCTGCGGTAGTATAAAGTACACTAGAAATGTTGTCAGCAAAAACAGTATAGAAATAATACGCAAAGTAATACGTATATTTATAAGACGATATATGACAGGTTTGATGGGATTATCAGGGTCATATGTATCATGAATTAAGATTCTTGATACAATTTCCGTTGGAAAGATGGCCATATTACACTCATTGTCAGTGTGTAACATGTTCTTGTTCTCGTCCATCAGACAAAAGGATTTTGATTCGACGAATTTTGCATGATAAGGAAAATTGGTAATTATGCATAAAGGGGGCCTCCTCTCCGATTTGGTTTATTTTTAAATATGTTGTGGGGGGGGGGGGTCTTCCCGAGTAATTTCATATATATATATAATGGTCGGACTCAAATAGTTTCGGAGATATAAACTGAAAAAGGTTAAAAATAAAAAATAGCAAAAGTGAAAACCCCCGAAAGGGGGGCGAAACCTACTGCGTCCACGCATATACTTTACAACGCGAAGCGAGGTGCACCCTACAATTCTTGTGTGGATTGGAAAGTGTATGCGTGGACGCAGTGGGTTCCGCCCCCCCTACGAGGGGGCTCCACTTCCGGAAGATATAACCTAACCCAAACCTATTTCTGATTTAAAACTAAAATTTGGTTTGGGTTAGGTTATATCTTCCGGAAGTGGAGCCCCCTCGCAGGGGGGGCGGAACCCACTGTGTCCACGCATATACTTTACAACGCAAAACGAGGTGTACCCTACAATTCTTGTGTGAATTGGAAAGTGTATGCGTGGACGCAGTGGGTTCCGCCCCCCCTACGAGGGGGCTCCACTTCCGGAAGATATAACCTAACCCAAACCTATTTCTGATTTAAAACTAAAATTTGGTTTGGGTTAGGTTATATCTTCCGGAAGTGGAGCCCCCTCGCAGGGGGGGCGGAACCCACTGCGTCCACGCATATACTTTACAACGCAAAGCGAGGTGTACCCTACAATTCTTGTGTGGATTGGAAAGTGTATGCGTGGATGCAGTGGGTTCCGCCCCCCCCCCCTACGGGGGGGCTCCACTTCCGGAAGATATAACCTAACCCAAATCTATTTCTGATTTAAAACTAAAATTTGGTTTGGGTTAAGCTCTCTCTGTCCACTGAAGCAACACACACACACACACACACACACACACGCACACACACACACGCACGCACGCGCGCGCGCGCGCGCACACACACACACACACCGAAGGGGGGGGTGCGGGTGGGGGGCCGAAGGCCCCCCGCACCCCCCCTCGATGGGTGAAACTCGCTTCGCGTGGAATGTTGCAAACTCATGTGAATTATTTTTTATTTTTTTTTTCAGCTTGTATCTCCGAAACTATTTGAGTCCGACCCTTATATATATATATATGAAATTACTCGGGAAGACCCCCCCTACAACATATTTTAAAATAAAGCAAATCGGAGAGGAGGCCCCTTTTATGCATAATTACCGGAAAATTTATAGTGCCGTTAGCGATACGCGGGTTCTTGGTGACATCTTTATACTTAACCCTCTGTTGTCACTATGGGTAGGGCATACCCGAGCCGTATTTTCGGCAGATGAATATTCGAAATTCCGAAGGGTGGGGTTTCGGATCAGGTGGGGGAAAAAACTTAGACGTCCCTACTACAACTATCCCACCAGAGCCGCTTCAGTCAGCTAAAAGTACGCTTTTTACGTGAAGAAAAGCATTGAAAAAAGTCAAAATTTACTGATTTTTGTTGCAAAAAAAATATTTTTTGAAACAATTCGCCAAACCATTACCAGGACCTTAAAGAATAACTCAAAACCTTTCGATTAATCTATTTTAAAAGTGTTTTATCTTATTTTAAAGTAAAGATACAGAAGTTTGAAAAAAAATACTTTTAAAAAAATTTTTTTTGTATTTTCATAAATATCTTTAAAGCTTATGAATTTTGAATGTTCTAACTATGATTATCGTTTTCTAGAGAATCTGAACTTATAGTTTGAAAAATAGAAAGTTAAAATCGATTAAATTGGCTCCGAGATATAAGCGATTGAAAATTGCTCGGTTGTGCCATACCCACAGTGCAAACGACGGGAAATTCCGACGTTGTGACAACTGAGGGTTAAAAATGTAGAACTGTTTAATCTTCTGACACGGCTCGTATAAGAGTCCATGTACTGTTAAGTTTATCGCTTGATTTTTGATTTGCAACAAATATTGCCTATCTATAAAAGCTTGAAAAAATTTATTTTCTCCAGAAATGCAATCAGTCAGCTGATCATCGAGATGACAACAGAACTGATCGCAAGTATCATCTTCGCATATTTTGTATAGAACAAAGTATTCGCTATCTTCATTAGAATAAGCTCCATTGAACTCATATAATGTTGGAATAACTATTTCCCTGTTGTTGTCATCGTTTTTTATGGAATTCTCATCAATCTTGTATTGCGCCGTCAAAATGTCACATTTCTCGTTGTTGTTTGTGAAGTTTCGATGATGCTTTGAAGATGAAGCGACGAACAAAAGCGCGCAACACCACCAAAATACGAGTTTGCTTCCAAACATTGTCAATCTTTTGCCACGTTGAATTTATCTGCAAAAACGGTTTTTTTACGTTAGTTCCATTGTCAGATCAAAATCCAAGTAATATAGTTTCGTAGTCCAACCGCAGCAATAATTGAACTGAAAAATCAAAGATACGTATGATATCGTTAATGAATAATTCGCGACAACGATCGATTATGTTTCAGCAAAAGATAAAATTGTTTTTGCAGCATTCTCACGAATACATATTTCAATACGAGAATGACGCCGCTAGGATGGCAACTCGAAAAAACAAGTCGTCGATCTGCCATAAATGGCAATAGAATTACAAGGAATATCGTTCTTTGAGTCGATTTAGTTGAGTATGATTTAGTTTTTATAAGAAACATTTAATATAAAAATTAGTTTAATAATAATTTGAAAATCCTGTACATAAAGTTTTTTTATTAATTGTTTATTTTAGTGTGACACCCGCAGATAACTTTGTTCTCAACATGTGTTGTTATGGTCATGAAAATGAATAATTTTAAAAAGATTTTTTTACTCATCTGTCGTTTGTTCTTCATTAAAAAATTATTAACAAATAAACGCTTATGCGAATCAAACAGATATATTGACAATGAAAAATTTAATATTGCACACACAATTTATATAAATATTACTACCCAACATACATCTACATTTACACAAACACACAATTTTTTATATACAACGTTCAAAAATATATTTCAGCTCGAGAGATTCTACATAAGTTTCCATCTTTTTGCGCAAAGCAGGATCCATTGCATATCACTTGATGCTTTCAATGCAAACGAAATCTATATTTATATGATTTTACATAAGGTTGTAACTTTTGGCACGAAATAATATTCATTTCACAATATTTAATCCTTGAAAACTATTCCTTTTTACTATCTATTTGTGACTTAAAAGCACAATATAGAATTATACATTCTTATATATATTATACATATATGTATAATTATAGATCTCATTTTGCATTAAATGCACTGAATGATGTGGAATAAACCTCTGAACGTGTATAAAAATATGTGCACAGTTTCAAAAGCTTATCTGTTGTAGTGTTTCTGTAAAAAATTATAGAAAGATGCGTATTTTTTAGTTTTTCTCTAGACCAGAATACCACCTTAAGTGCAAATTGTGAAAAAAGTTAAAAAATAACGACTTACTGAAAGATGGATAAATTATAACAGATTACTAGTAACACTGTATCTCTTACAATTATGATTGATTATTAATTATCTCACTGGATTTGATAGAACAATGTATTTCGTTTCGGTGATATTCCGAGACGTTCGAGAGAAGAGCATGCAAAGAACCATAATCCGCTCAAGTAAGAAATTAATACTACCAGGAACAGCAACCTTGAAGAAACGGTACACACCTTGATCTTGACGTCATATACGAATGGAAAGTTAGCAGCCTACATAATTAAAATACGCAATTCACATAATATGGGCAGAGTTGCAATTAATAATGCAAATTAGCTCGGCTTTTCCAGTTTCCCGGGAATGAGAGCGAGCGATGCTTCTGTGACACTAACTGCATCAGCATCAGGGTGTAGCAAGCAAAACCTGCTCTTTTTTGCCTACTCTTAAAAAATTTAGCAATTTATAAATAATTCTATTTATTTTTTATTAAAATATTCGCAAATTATTTGTGTATACTTTTTAGTTGTTTAATCCCAAAAATAGTTTTACTCAAATAATAGGTAGAACAATTTTATTTTATGGTCCGTCCTGCCAATCTCTTTCCTGCTCTGTCAGTTTTCTTGCCTGCTCTAGCATTTCAACCTGGCTACGCCCCTGATCAGCGTTCGTGCTAAAAATTTTATTACACAAACTATAACATAAACTATAACTATAACACACGTGAACAT
Source organism: Lasius platythorax (assembly GCA_963971435.1). Lineage (NCBI taxonomy): Eukaryota > Metazoa > Arthropoda > Insecta > Hymenoptera > Formicidae > Lasius > Lasius platythorax. The sequence continues at coordinate 5,719,032 of OZ020548.1, read as the reverse complement.
ATATGCATAATACTGCAATTTAATAATTATATATTTTACGTTTAATATGCAGCAAATAAGAGAGAAAATTTAAAATTAGATTTAGATTTAGATTTATTGTACTACTTTTAGTTAAAAAAGGAATTTTCACATTTGCCGTTACGGAAAGAAACTACAGCGGATTACAGAAAATTATATTGCAGGAACTACATAAAGTATTACACGAAATTACAGATTGGAGTATTGTAATATACTGTAATATTTTTGCACTACATGCTCGGATTACAGGAAAATAACCTATAACGTACATATATCGTGCCGGGATTACTGGAAATTGAATAATAAAAATAAAATAATAAAATTTAATTTATTTATTTAATAAAATTTAAAATTTTAATTTATATGGAAATTAGATTTTACAGTCTAAGTAGTACAATAAAGGGGCGATTTTCACTCATTCGGACATTTATCTGTCCAATTTCTGAACAATCAGTTCAATATCTGAGAGAATTCCCTGATAAATATTATAATATAATATATTATAATATAATATATTATATTATAATATAATTGTTGGCGCAAATTATTCTGTGTAGTTAAGCGAAATTATAATTCTGTGTTGATTATAACTTTTTAAGCTTCGCGCGCATGGGCTAGTATATTTCGTGTTCTACATGCGCGCGTTAACTCTCCCCCCACTTTTACTTTCTTTTCATGATCGTGACTACCTGTATCCGGCTCATGTATTTCAAGCACACTTCCATTTCAGAAGCCTAATAAAGTAGATCGCTTTAATTTCATACGCTTAGACTCTGTTCATTATAAATTACCCATCAGATTATGGGCCCAGGCGAGGTTGTTAAAAATAATTTTGATAAATGGTGAATAAGATTAAGAACTCTAAGAACATAAACGTGAAAGCAATTGACGGTTGAAAACGAAGACACGTGGTGAAAAGTGAGACTAAGTGTGTCGGCCATTAGAGTGTCGGGAAAGATACGATACCAAAATGAAATCAACCGGTGTCATGGGCGTCGCAAGGATAGAAAAACTAATGGGAAGAGAGAATTTCTTGACATGGAAATTTGCAATGCAGGCGTTGTTAGAGAGCGAAGAATTGTGGGGCTGTGTGGAAGGAGTAATCGCGGACATGTAAAACGCAAGAAAAATGGCTAAGGCGAAAGGGTATTTGATTCTCGCTGTTGATAGACGGAACTACAGTCATATACAAGAGTGCGCAACCCCAAAAGATATCTGGACGAAGCTGACGGAAACATTTGAAGATGGCGGTTTGACATGCAAGGTAAGCCTACTGCGGTCTCTTACCTCGGCGAAATTAAACGAGTGTAAGAATGTAGAGGAATACGTGTATAAAATCTCTAACGCAGCACATCGGTTAAAAGGAATAAATTCCGTTCCGGAAGAGATGATAGGCGCCTTGATGTTGTCTGATCTTCCCGACGAGTTCAAGCCCATGATAATGGGTTTAGAGAATTCGGGAGCTGCAATAACGGGTGACTTTATTAAAATAAAATTACTCCAGGAGATCAAGATACCAGATACGGTCCTGAATGAATCTGGAGCGGCATTCCTCGCGAAGAATAAAAAGGCTGGGATAAAAAGCCAAAACAAGATACGCAAGTGCTTCAATTGTGGTAAACAAGGGCATTTTGCAGCGAAATGCAGATTCAAGAGTAAGCCAAAGGAAAACGAAAATTCAAGTGACCCCAAAGCATTTTTAGCAATGGCAGCCGTTAACAACATAAAAGGGGATTGTTGGTACATGGATTCATGCGCGTCGACGCACATGACGAAGAAGGAACACTGGCTAGAAAATAAAGAAATTTGCAACACGACAATCGTAGCGGCAAATAACAGAAAATTGAAAGGAACGACAAAAGGTACTATAAACATTAATGTGAACAACGGAAAAACAATGGATAATATCAGTGTCAAGGAGGTGACCTACGTGCCAGAATTAGCTGCAAATCTTCTATCGGTAAGCAAGGTGACGGACAAAGGATATCAAGCAAATTTCAACAAGAAAGGATTTATTGTGATAAACGAGAAAACAAAAGAGACAGTTGCCAGAGGACACCGACAGGACGACGTCTATGTGATGACATCACCCGAAGAAAAAGCGTTGTTTGTGAACTCTACAAGTAAGCTGATGTAGCATTAAAGGTTAGGACAATTGAATGGAAAAGCAATGTTGACACTCAGAGGGAAACCGACTTACGGTTTAAAAGAAATGGATGTAAGTAAGGAAATATGCGAGATTTGCGTTGCGGGTAAGCAGAATAAATTACCTTTTCGAGTAAGCGGTAAAAGAGCGGAAAAATTGTTAGATCTCGTACATTCTGACTTATGCGATCCCATGTCAGTCGGATCAATAGGCGGAGCTAAATATTTTATTACGTTTATCGATGATCATTCGCGAAAAATGTTTGTATATTTTATTAAAAATAAAAATGATGCTTGTGATAAATTTAAGGAGTTTAAAGCGCTTGTAGAAAATCAAACCGGGCGAAAAATAAAGACTTTGCGTACGGACAACGGTAGGGAATAGGGCTCGTGAAAATCGATTAATTCTATTAATCGTTTAACCGGTTAAAAACGAATTTACTGATTAAAATCGGTTAACCGGTTAATCGGTTAGAGTGATTACCATTATTCGATTAATCTTTAAATCGGTTAATTATTTAATCGGTTAATCATTTAATCGGTTATTTAGGTCAATTAATATATTTATTTTGTTTTTCAAGATTTTTTTTTTGGAATGATTAATTGTCACTTTTGTTATGTCTAACCGAATTAAACAAATAATGTCTTTGTACTTCACACGCAAATAATTCCAAAAGTGGATCTTTAACGGACCTTCATGCAGAATTCTGAAACAAGTTTTATCAGTTGCACTTTCCTTTGCCGTTAAAAAAGAACAAATAGAAACAAAAGTGTTATTTGTTATATAAAGAAATATGAATATTAAGTAAGAAAACCGCTTTGTTGCATATATACACGAATTTATTATAAAAATTCTGCTAGTTTAAACATAAGGATAACAATTTTTCACTAAATAATTCAATATTCCCTTGATGTCAAATTTTCAAAATGCAGAGACAAGATTATCATATCGTAAACTGTTTAATGACAAAAATATCATATTATACAGAAACAAACTATATAGAAAGTTGATTCAGCGTCAGTTTAATTCGTAACGTGAAAGTTATACGAAGTCATACAGTAAAAAAGGATAAAAACGCAACAAAACAAAAATAAATTCTGTAAAATAAATATACATATACAGGGTGATTCGAAATAACCGTTTATCCTTAAAATGTCGTATTCCTGAATGAATTCTGAGACGATTTTTCCTTTGCCAAAATTTTATCCGAAGCTTAGTTTTTAAGTAATAAAAGGAAATAGTTAGCGAATTACGGCACCAGTACGGTCGGGAGGCAGGAGCGGCGCAACTCATCCGACGCGAGGCGCTCGTTGCGATCAGCTGTTATCTACACGCGATGTGTATGTGTGTGTGTGTGTGTGTGTGTTGTGTGTGTGTGTGTGTGTGTGTGTGTGTGTACATACACCCTCTTTCTCTCTATCTCTCTCTCTCTTACTTATTCTTACCTTACAGAGATGTCTTCTGATGAATAAATTGTACGACTGGAATGGATCACAACGTCGACGTTGACACAGACGTTGACACACTGTGACACACCGAATAATAAACAATTCTTTTTTTATAAATTGTATTATCGACACTTTGACGAATACACTCACGCAATCAGAGAGAATTTTCTCTTAGAATTTACCCTGAGAATCATGATAATCATGGGACAATATGGTATGGAAAGAATTTTTTGAAAATTTCTCTGATTAATATTTATCACAATAAAAATAATATCTATCATAATAAAATATAAAATATGTTTGATTAATTTTACTATGCAGTTTAGTAAAATTAATCAAACATATTTTATATTTTATTATGATAGATATTATTATTTTTAATGTGATAAATATTAATCAGAGAAATTTTCAAAAAATTCTTTCCATACCATATTGTCCCATGATTATCATGATTCTCAGGGTAAATTCTAAGAGAAAATTCTCTCTGATTGCGTGAGTGTATTCGTCAAAGTGTCGATAATACAATTTATAAAAAAAGAATTGTTTATTATTCGATGTGTCACAGTGTGTCAACGTCTGTGTCAACGTCGACGTTGTGATCCATTCCAGTCGTACAATTATTCATCAGAAGACATCTCTGTAAGGTAAGAATAAGTAAGAGAGAGAGAGAAATAAAGAGAAAGAGGGTATATGTACACACACACACACACACAACACACACACACACACATCGCGTGTAGATAACAGCTGATCGCAACGAGCGCCTCGCGTAATCGCCCGCGTCGGATGAGTTGCGCCGCTCCTGCCTCCCGACCGTACTCGTGCCGTAATTCGCTAACTATTTCCTTTTATAACTTAAAAACTAAACTTCGGATAAAATTTTGGCAAAGGAAAAATCGTCTCAGAATTCATTCAGGAATACGACATTTTAAGGACAAACGGTTATTTCGAATCACCCTGTATATATATATATTGAAGGTAGTATTGTATCATAGTGTGATATGGTAACCATACCATTTCTTATGTAAATGATCCGGCATTTGAATCTTATCCTCAAAACTGAAAAAAGTATGACGGGTTTTTTAAAATTTGGTTCCTTCTGAAATCTGAATAAGAATTCACAATGTAACACAATATTAAGATACAATTTCTTTTAAAACATTGCGATTTTTATATAGAAATGTTAGTAAGTTGACATTTTCCGGCTTCAAGCAACTTCTTTTGGATGTGACGATACTTCCGGCTATTGAAAAGGATCTTTCAGACATTGCAGAGGTTGCAGGAATAGATAAATATTTCTGTGCTATTTTAAATGTTAACGGAAATAAATCTTTGTGATGTTTCCACCATAGCAGCGGGCCTAAGTTGTGGCCAATTTGGGGTTCCGCAACGTAATTTTCAAATTGAACTTTCCAGTCACTTGAGGAAATAAAATTAGACTGAAACAGGAAATCGAAAGCAGTCTCTGAAGACTCATCTGCTGTTTCTTGATCAGAAGGATTTTCTGTAACCGCGTTCTTCACAGAAGTTATAACTTTTTTTCTTGTGAACTCATCTTCATGTGAAAGGGACTTGTATCTGGGATCCAAAAAGCAAGATATTTGTTCAGATGTTAAATTTGCAGATTTGTTAAATCTTTTATTCAGAGAGGAAATGGCTTCGGATTTAAATAACTTTATATAATTGTCATCCTCTGAGCTTTCAATCATGTGTTTGGTTTTCAATCCATGTATTATCGGTCTTACAAGAGATATTGTAACCATTTTTTCGTTACACAGGACTGTAGTGGCAACTTGAAAAGGTCTTAGGACTTTCACCATACTCTCCATGATACTCCAATCTTCTTCTGAAATTTCGAGGTTTTTAGAAATAGCCACTGTGGTTATTTGCCGGTCCCCAAGTACAAGTTCAATGGCGCTTCTGTTCCTCAGAAGACTCTCACACATATAGAATATAGAATCCCACCGTGTGGTCCGCTCCAACTGCCAAATCGGAATGATGGAAATGAGAAACAATTCTAGCACCCTTTTTAGTTATAGCTTCGTACTGAGGAACAGCAGTCATACAGTCCTTCACGACCAACTGTATGAGATGAGCTGCACATAAGATGCTATCTTCTGTTTCTATCAGATTACCTGCTAATTCCATTGCTCTAGCACTGCCATGCACAACAGCCTGGACTTTTCCTATCAAATTTCAGTCGATCATGACAGAATTTAAACTATCTGCGATATTGATAGCAGTAGGTCTTTCCTCTAGAGCTTCAGTGCAAAGTATAAAATGCTGAAGACAACAATCATTATCTAGAGTTTGAACCTCCACAGATATGTAGCGGTCCTTCGCCCGTGAGCACCATTCATCCATTGTCAGAGATATACTAGAGGTAACGGCAAGTTTCTTCTCAATTATAGATCGAGTCGTATTGTACAAAACTTGGAGTCGTGATCGAATGGTCTATTCGCAAGGGACCTTGTATGTAGGCTCCAATACTTTCATGAAGTCCTGGAAACCCTCTAATGACACAATCGATAAAGGTAGTATGGATGTGCTGATAAACTTAGCTATGGCTTGTGTTATAGATTCCTGCCTATCAGAACTACAAAAATCTTGCGTTGTTTCATTTCTCTTTCTCTTTTTCCGAGGTGGTTCTACAGTTCCACAATTTGATGAACTAGACGGATCGTCAACATTTCCATCAGCACTGAAAGCATGTGTCATATTCATAAAAACAATTCTCAATGGAATCTGGCAATTAAACTAATTTTTTTTGTTAAATTGAATATAACAGTCCATACACCATCCCCCGAAGTTTGGTTCGCAATAAAATAGTATCTACTTACACATTATATATAGTATTGTTTTTTGGTTCAAGCTTATGAAGTGCTTTGAGATGATTGGCGATTGTGGATGGTGAGCCGCAATAACTAAGACGTGCTTCACATAAAGAGCACTGAACTTCCTTGCTCTCTTCAATTATCTTTGCGTAACTCCACACCCAACTTCTTTTACGCGACATATTATATCTAATATTTATGATCTACGAAATATTAAAACTGAATATTTTTAACTGTCACTGTACCAGCCCGGGATAGCACAATATTATTTCTTTTCCGTCAACATGTAAACACACAAGTGTTAAGACTTTAAGACTAATTATAAGATTGTCCGGCATGTGACAGGCTACACACACAGCGCAAGATGCCGGAATAAACATTTGTTTATTATTGTTTTTTGCACTGCTCGACTTACATACCAAAGTACCAATACAAAGCAGAGAGGATTTGTTTCAAAGATTCAGCACAATGCTACATAAAATAAGTATAATTTTTTATTTGAAAATATCTTTAATTTCAACATGAAAATGAGATTATATTACGTTGAACAAAAGAAACTTGCTTAAATGAAACCATTTTATATTGTTCAATCAAGAAAAATACATTCTTATTATTTATATATAATTTTCTTGAATCGAAAGGAGAAAATGTTGGATAGAAAATAACACATTTTCAAATAAAAAATTAGAATTTTCTAAAAATATAAGATTAAATAATTTCTATTACAATATCCTTATTCTTAAAGAGAGCTAAGGTATGCTAAGGTATGCTAATTTCTAAGGTATGTTTAATTCTCACATTCCCAATTCAGAAAGCCTGCATCAAATTCAGACTCATTGAAATTTAAGATTATCAAATTCTTATAAGAAGATTAAAGATTGTTGTGTATGTACGAAACAATGAACGCGTCAATTTGAGTATATAAGTTTTAATTTGACACTTCTTTCTTTTCTGTGTAGACACTGTACACTACACAGTTACATATCATTCTAAATCCTAATGAAAATAACAAGTAATCGAAAAAATGGTTTATTCGATTAATAATTAATCAGTTTCAGCGATTAATCGGTTAACCGAAACCGTATTAACCGATTAACCGTTTAGTCGAATATTAAACGTTTCTTTCGGTTACTACCGGTTAACCGATTTTCAATTAACCGACTAATCGGTTACAATCACGAGCCCTAGTAAGGAATATGTAAATAACGAGTTTGCGGAAATACTTAGAAATTCAGGTATAAGGCATCAAACTACAATCCCTTATAATCCTCAACAGAACGGCTTGACTGAAAGGGCAAATAGAACCATAGTCGAGCATGCGAGAAGTATATTGATAGGTGCAGGTCTATCCAAGAAATATTGGGCGGAAGCCACATCGACAGCAACCTATCTGATAAACAGATCTCCAGCGAAATCAATTGGCAATAAAACTCCGGAGGAAATGTGGACGAGAAAGCAAATCGATCTACAGCAAGGGTATTTGGCTGCGTGGCATTGGCACACATACCCAAAAAGAAGCGAGACAAATGGGACTCGAAAACGGAAAAGCTAATATTTATGGGATACAGCGAAAATACAAAAGGATATCGATTAATTAATCCAAAAACAGGCAAGGTAACTAATGCACGTGATGTTATTTTTTTAGAAAATAAATAAATTTTTAGGAAACCTTAACGAACAGGAATCTATAGTTACTCCGATGGCAGAAATTGAATTGAAACGCACCGATGATCAGCCCGAAAACGAAGAAAATCAACGGCTGAATGATATACAAAACAGTGAAACCGAAGGCTCTGAAACGGACTACTGCGAAATATCTGATCAGGAAGAAAACGGATACGCCTCAGAAGAAAATGAAACTCAAAGCTTATCTCACGTCAACCAGTCCAAACCGGAGACTCCGCGCAGGTCGGCTCGCGAAAGAAAACCGGTGATCCGAAACGACTTCATCTCATATCTCGCAGTAGAAGGAATGGGAGAGAATCCTACATCTATGGAGGAAGTAATGAAAAGTCCCCAGAAGGAAGAATGGATCCAAGCCATGAAACGAGAAATACATTCATTACAAGAAAACGACACATGGGAAATATCCGATATGCCCAAAGGAGCTACAATATTAGGAACTAAATGGGTATACAAACAGAAAATAGATGACGAAAGGAAACCCAAAGCCCGACTTGTCATTCAAGGATGTAAACAAACCGAGGGAGTCAATTACGAAGAAACATTTGCTCTGGTAGCTCTAATCTCTAGATATAGTTCCATAAGATATTTGATAGCATTAACAGTACAAAAAGATTTTTATATAGCGCACTTAGATGTAGAAACCGCGTACTTATATAGTGAATTAGAAGAGGATATTTATATAAGCTCACCGAAATTGCCAGGGAAAAATAAGTATTCTGGGAAAATTCTAAAATTGAGAAAGGCGGTATATGGACTCAAACAGAGTGGTCGTAATTGGAATATTAAACTCGATGCTGTCTTAAGAAAAGAAGGATTAAAAAGATTAAAATCTGATTCATGTATTTATATGTATCAAAAACGGGAGAGAACGATAATAGTAGCCGTGTACGTGGACGACTTATTGATTTTCAGTAACAATAAAAATGAAATAAGATGTCTCAAGGAAAACTTGCGAAAACAATTCAAAATAAGAGATTTAGGAGAAGTTTCTGAATTCTTAGGCATAAAGATAGAGAGAGACTATGCACATGGAACCCTACTATACACCAAAAACCTTACATACTCTGCATGCTCGACAGGTTCCATATGTCAGACTGCCATGCTGTAAAAACCCCCATGGAAATTAACGCGAAAGCACAACTCGGATCAGCAATATCCGAAGAAAATGAAAATGAGGAATACATGGAAAAAGTATATATATTTAGAAGCAGTAGGTAGTTTACTTTATGTTAGACAAATTTCGCGACCAGATATTGCATATATTGTAAATATATTATCATCGTACTGTAAAAAACCGAAACAACATTGGTTAGCTGTAAAGCGTGTAATGCGATACTTAAAAGGAACCGTAGATTATAAGTTAACATTTAGTAAGAAACAAGAGCATAATTTAATTGGATATAGCGATGCGGATTGGGCTAACGACCCAAATGATAGAAAATCTATTACTGGCAGTGTATTTACTAAATGCGGTGACGCCATTACTTGGTTTAGCAAAAAACAAAGGAACGTAGCTTTATCTACGGTAGAAGCGGAATATATAGCATTGTCGTTCACGTGTCAAGAAGCCATTTGGCTACGCGAATTAGTAAAAGAAATTGCGCGTACGGATAAGGGTGAAAATATATGTATAAAATGTGATAGTACGGATGCAATAGCATCAGCGAAAAATTATGTCACTAGTCAAAGAACCAAACACATAGATGTCCGCCATCACTTTGTTCGTGAAAAAATAGAGGAGAAAGTCATAAATGTAAATTACTTATCCACAAGCGAAATGTTAGCGGACATACTTACTAAGGCGTTACCTCATACTAAACATAAGTTCTTAAGTGAACAATTAGGGTTAAGATAAATATAAGATAAACATTATAATTCGAGGGGGCGTGTTGGCGCAAATTATTCTGTGTAGTTAAGCAAAATTATAATTCTGTGTTGATTATAACTTTTTAAGCTTCGCGCGCATGGGCTAGTATATTTCGTGTTCTACATGCGCGCGTTAACTCTCTCCCCACTTTTACTTTCTTTTCATGATCGCGACTACCTGTATCCGGCTCATATATTTCAAGCACACTTCCATTTCAGAAGCCTAATAAAGTAGATCGCTTTAATTTCATACGCTTAGACTCTGTTCATTATAAATTACCCATCAATAATATATTATAATATTATAATATTATTCCATTTCAAACATTTAAACTGTTTTTATACTCGCGTACAAATCGAATTGAATTGATATTACAGTCAAAAATAATTTGATTAGGATCGTAACCTTCAATGATCGAATAAATTTATATGGTTTTGATGAATATTGTTAACTTTAGGGCTTTTATAACCATAACTTGTCGTACTCAGAGTATATTAACTTCTATATTGATGTTTATTTAATATATATACTTTGCTTTACATTTCGTTTCTCGATATACTTGTACATATTATATCCTTTCTTACATAGGCATAGATAAAGTAAGAACATAAGACAGTACTGCCAACAAACAAAACTAAACTTTCTTATATCATAAAAAACATATAACATAGATGGAGAATGGCATTACTATCTCAACACCCTCTCTTAATGTCATTCTCCATCATCGTATTATATCAAATTAAAACTTAAAATAATAAAAATGCTCAACTTTAAACTTAAATAATATTGTGTATATGACATACCCTCTCTAACTCTCTAAACCTAAACATTTACGACTCTTACAAAATAAGACACTTGTCAATCCTTTAGTTAATATATCCGCTTGTTGGTCTTTACCATTTATGTACTTCAATTGTATAGTACCACTTTTAAAGTTTTCACAGATAAACTTATATTTTAGATCTATATGTTTAACTCTTCGATTATTTTCTGGATTCTTAACTAAAAAGATACATGCTTGATTGTCTTCAAATATTGTAATATCATCAGTCTTTATATTAAAATCTAATAATAATTTTTTAAACCAAAGTCCATCCACAACTGAACTACATAATGCTATAAGTTCAGCCTTAGTCGCTGGTAACGCAATACAATTTTGTTTTCGAGTGGTCCAAGATATTGTACTACCAAACACTTTAATTAGATATCCAGATACAGATTTTCGATCATGTATATCTCCTCCCCAATTTGCATCTACATAACATACTAGTGGATTCTTCTCTTCTTTTCTGATATAAACTAAACTTAAAACTTTTTATTGTTCCTTTCAGATACCTTAATATTCTTTTAAGATGTTGCCACACGGCATATGTATATTTATCCTGATATCTCCCAGATAGAAATGCCTGATGATCAGATTTCATCACGTCATGATCTTCTGATATTTATCAAAATATGATGTTTCGTAATTATATTATGATGATACATATCATGAGCACAAGTTAACGTGCACATGAGAAAAAATGTGAGCTCACATATTGATGTTATCTTGTAAATTCATGATAATCATATGCTGATTGCAATAATTAATTATTATAAGTTTTGTACGTTCAGCATTTTCGTGTTTCTTCACTTGCCGCTACGCGGCGAAACCGCTCTTAGTAAACTCGTATTCAAGTTTTCGCCATGAAATATATATAAAGCCTACAAAGAACGGTTTTAACATAAATTTCAAAGTATATCTTTTTGTTTGTCAGTTTAATTTCTATGTAATACATTCTCAGGGATTCAAAATATTAAATAAATTATTTAAAATTAGGAGGATAAATGAGAATATAGAGAAAATATAGAAAAACGAGAAAATCCATTTATTGTCTATTTGAAGCAAATTTCTATATAAATTAAATTGCGAGTTTTATAAGTTAAATATATTTATAATTTATTTTATTTATTTAATTAGCAACTTTATGTTCGATTTTATACCTAATATAAAATGTCCACGTTCTGAATCTTCTCATATGAACCCATATCTATATCTATTTTTATCATCATCATGTTTGTAAGAAATATGAGTACGATACTAACAATATATTTTTCTATCTGAGTTAGGTCATAATATGTTTGCATTCTGAGCAGCATATGAGCCCGCATCTGTGTTCATTTTTGTCATCATGTTTATAAGAAATATGAGTACAATATGAACTCAGAATGCATATATTTTGCATGTCCGTTGTTCTCTGCAACCATATGTATGTGTCATCATTCTCATTACATATTTTATATACAATATTAGAATATCCTTTCTACATAAGTTAGAAATCCTTTCTTAAAATTTGATATTCTATTTTAGCAATTATTAGGCGAGCATGCTACGAATTAAGATTGATTCCAACATTTATTATAATTATTTATTGAGGAATAAATGCTGAATGATTAATTGCTTTTTATTATTTATTAATATACATATACAATATTTATTTTTTACCTTTGTTAGTTTATATTATGAAATTATTTAATTTAAATGGTTCATTGAAATTTATTAATAATATTTTACGAGTAAATTTTAATTTTGGAATTTGAGATTATTTTATTTTATTTATACAGAGTGTCTATTCAAAACTTGAAAAAAAATATTCCCCGAGAAATCCTTGATCTTCCAGGTATTTTCGTTTAAAATTCTAGGTAAAATAAGAAAATTTGTAGATGCAGTATTTTAAAATAAGTTTCTTTATTATATGCGCTTTCTAATGTTTTCTATTCATACGATTACAAAAAATGTTACCAAGAATACCAAGTTACCAACAATAAAGCTAAAGATATATGCAAAAATATGAAACAAAAATATCAAACTAAAAATAATTTATTATAAACGTCTTAGAAAATACTAATTTATTTAAATATTATTTAAAAAATTAACAACTTTTTATGAAACTTCCTGACTATCCCCAGCTTTTCCAAGGAGCAGACACCCTGTTATAGCTCTTTATATTAAAATATCAATTTATAATACATCATTTTCCCCCAACTTCTAAAATTTTGAAAATTCCCTCTTTTAATCGAACGTTCATGCGTGCGTCTCTAACGCCTCATCGAATTTACGGCGAAAAAGGGAAATGCAACGTGGAGTTGACTTTTGACATTTAATCTGCTAAGCTAATTGATATTTAATCTGGCAATAAACTCTGCTAATTGGCATAAAATTATCGATGTCGTTGTCCGCGTCAATCTATATTTTTAACGCTTCAAATTGATGAAATGACACATTTATTTTAATTATATTTTAGGCATGCATTATGATGACTGGAAAATCTTTTCGAGATCGTATAAGAAAGCGCGTTTCTCCAGTTGAAAGAAGATATTTTACTCTTGAATATTCGAGGTGTCGCTTTGTAATTATAAATTGAAAAGGTATTTTTTTATGTGTCTTATCTAGAAAAAAATCTCATTCTTAAATAATAGATTTTTACTATTGAAAATCACTCTAGTTTAAATGAATTCGCATCGAATCATCTCTTTCCACGAAAGAAAACTACAATTATTAAATACAATTCACAATGAACTTTCTTACATTCTGAGAACTCTGAAGGACTCTTGATGTCTGCGTGCGAATTGTTTTGTATATTGTGATATCAGAGAAGCGAGGAAAAATTTTTTGACAAGTTATACTCTTCCAAATATGCATAGTACGGTTATAAAAAAAAACCTTTTAAATAAAGAAAGTAAGGTATATAGAATGTCTCAGAGAGATATAAGACTGTTTGCATTGTTATAAAAATTTCAACGGCTTTTTTCGATAAACTATAAGTAGATCGTATTTAATAGTAAACTAAATTGTCTATCATAATTGTGTATCATATGATATCAAGTATATGCGAGTTTTAGGAGGAAAATGTGGGAAAATCAACGATCGACGTTGGCAGAAATCAGTCAGTGGATACATACCGAGGAGTAACGCAGTGCACGTGTGGTCAACTTAATCTTATCTTGGGAGCGGAGACACTTACGAAGGTAAATCGAACGTAACGCAATCGCACACAGCGCGCCTACGCACTAGACTATCTCACTCACAATAGCGCGTACGTGCACATGATGTGCACCTTGAGAGAAAATCATGCATCCCGGTTGAGTCAACGAGATGTGGACTGCGAAAATACATACGTTCCGTTGCCAGTCGCACCGTATCTGCCCGCTTCTCATCCCCGCTTCTTTATTGAGATTATATTAATAACTATATAATTATATTATTCTTCGATACCGCGAATCCAATATATCAGATCCGATCAATGAACCTAATGATCTCGAATTTTACTTGTTCATTAATTATCAGATTAAAATGTTACATGCACAGTAATCATTACAAGCAGTGATAATTACACAGTTATACAAAAAGAATCGAAAGAAAATAAAATTATTAATATTTTTTAATTTAAAGCTTTTTCTGTTAAGATTTAAGTATACATTTACTATACTAATTTTCCAAATCTCTTTTACTAACTTTTAATCTTTATAAAAGGATTTGTGTGTTACACTTTGTTATACCTCTTCTTCACGCAACTCAATATTCCGTATAATAAATTCTCTTTGTCTCTAAAAATAGAAACATTTTTATTTATTACTATTACTATTAATTTATATTAGTTATACATTAAAACATTTATTACATCGGGATGAAACATAGAAATTAGTCAGAGACATTTGTTGTGTACATTAAAATAAGATAAAAATCTAAAATATGACTATCTCGACGTCTTAAACAAAAAACCAATACACGATAATGTAACATTAATGTAAATTTCTCGTATCCACATTTAATCACGCCCAACAGTTATATAATTACATTAATTACAGTTGATTCTTATTCTATAATTCTAGAAGATAACATGCTTTTGTGTGTGTGCTTGTAAAAGTCTATATAAACGAATTTCATTATTTTTGCGTTTTGTAAACAAAGCCAGCACACAATGAAGGGATGACAATTAAAAATTAATCCCTTACTAAAGGATTAAGTTACGACATTATAGTTAACCGCTATTTAACTGCTGATCTACAATAAAATTCTTTTACATACATTGCAGAATTAAAGGGCGGTTTCATCATGCAAACTGTTTCTGCGACGGATTGTCTGCCAGATCCTTTCTCGCAGACGAATCATTCTTGACCTAATGGTGCGGGTGTTTGAGTCTGTAACAACTTCTATCTGTCGAGCTCTTGGATACACATTGTAATTTTGACAGTCGAATCGCATTAACAACAGCTTCTTGGTCCTTTTATTACACACAAATGTGATGAAAATACCGATGTTCAGCGCCATATCCGCCAAATAGTATGTGTACCAAATGATTGATGTATAAGTAAATATCGACGATAATATTCCTATAAAAGCTGATATTCCTAGCACAATAAACGTCATGATCAACCATATTTGGCAAAGATAGAACCTGCAAGTTATATATTTTTTATATTTTCTGAAATTATGAGCGCAAGTTGTGAAGATTACGCTATAAACGAAAACATTCAAAATAATTGAATCTTTATATATATACATATATATATATATATATAGACAATGTCTATTAGACATATATGTATACTTGTATATATGTATACATATAGATACATAGGGTATTCTAAATAAAATAATACATCTCGTAAACAGTGTTAGGAAAAATTGTTCAAATTAAAGTTGAAGAATATAAAAGGGGCAAGCTGAGACGTCATCATTATCCCATTGCTCTATATTTCAGCATACGTCCATCCAATACAGTTTATTAAAGGGCACATGAAATTTTGAATTTCATTGAGATGGTATCTCGCCGTTGCAAGGCGAATTCAAAGAGATGTTTGTCAATTCTAACTTCCACGTGGTGTGCATCTTGGATAACGCTAAAGAAGTTTGTTACTTTGAGAGTTAAAAAATGACTTAAATCCATTTCAAGGTCATGACATACAGGATAGTTAAACGTTAAACTCGCCTTAGAATGAAGCGGAACCATTTCATGTAGTTTAAAATATCATATGTCATTTAAAAAAAATTGTATTGGATAAACGTAAATTGAAAAATGAAACAATGAGATGACGTCATATTTAGCCCCTTCTATATTCTACAATTTTAATCTAAACAATTTTTGCTTAACACTAACTTTACGCAAGTGATTAAAGTATATTATGTTATTTAAAACATCTTCTACACACACGCATATATACACACACACACGCACACGTGTGTGTGTGTGTGTGTGTGTTCTTGTTATTTAAAACATCTTCTACACGTACACACGCATATACACACACACATACGCACACGTACACGTGTATGTATCATTTTTAGACAGTGCTTTTTTTAACGATGTATTTACTCTTAGTCTTCTTTTTTCTCTTTTTCTTTTTCTTCTTTCTCTTTCTTTCGGTTATATGTATAATATAAATAATGTCTATAAATAATCTCTGCAGATAATCTTTTAAAAAATATTTTGCTCTCATTCCAATCGTGCGTATATTTCGTCGAAAATGTCTGCAGTTTTCGAAAGGATGAAAAATATTAGTGAGAATAAATCAAAATACATGCACCTATTTCATAAAGATACAGAAAAACATAAGAATTTTGCATTCTCTTTCTCTCTCTCTTTCTCCCTCTTTCTCTTCTTTTCTCTCTCTCGTTTGCTGTATTTCTCTTTTTTCCTCTCTCTTTAAATTTGAAAAAATTGCCTTATCATTTTTTTGAAGTTTAATTTGATTAATTTGATTAATGTTATTTATATAAGTATGTCTACAAACATGAAATAATCGTAAATTTTTGGAAACAGTTATAATTATTACATATACACACATTTAATATATACATATATATATATGTAAATGATCATTCCTTTTTTGGCTCGAGAATAAGAAAACGATCGGATTTGTGATGCCGTAGGCAAATGGTTATAGCGCGGTATATATCTCATTAATAAAATAGATTATATTACATATCGACGTAAAGATGATAGAGTACAAACCATTCTTCATTTTTCTCATAAACCCGGCTGTCGAAATTTATCAGATGATTAGTTCTGTCTTTCTTATAACGCCTGATCTTCAATTTCGTAGAGATGTATAAATAAATGCTACAGATACCACAAATCGAGGGAATCCAATGATACCAGTCAATCTTCATATATTCTAAAATAAGAAATGAATTTCCGGTACTACATCACATTTTGTAAGTATATAAAATATAATTTTCTTCGCAACACATAAGTTATTAGAGTCGTAAACATAGTTTAATCATAATTAAATATGCCATTGTTACTAGAGTTATTATCAGTTTTTTATCCACTTACTAGTATACCGAAATGTAATAATGATCAATTCTGGTCGGAGTATTACTAACGGAACGGAATCCATAATGACACAGACTGTAGTGAGAATGGAAGGGATTCCCCACGCATAGACGGAATACATAATAAATTTCTTTCTCTCCTTCTTCTTTCTTTCTCTCTTTTGTTGACGATTCTGCATGTTTGCCAGTAAGGAAGAAAAATTTCTGCAAAGTACCATTTATATCGTATTATATCGTATATTATATCGTAAATTTTTAATACGTATAATGATTTCTTATAAATATTTCATAATGCCAATTCAATAAAACATCATATTGCTTTCAAAAATTAATTTCTGAATTCACAAAGTAGAAACCAATCTTCTCTAAAAAATGCTCTAATAGAAATGTCCAATAAAAAATCTATATGTGTTTTAAATTATAGAAGTACTGCCTGTCATTTCAAAATATCATGTCTTAACTTAAGTAGTTGTTTATACTATCACGCGCGACGCGACACGACAAAATATCCTTTCCAATTAAACCAAAATATGGTTATCCGTTTACACCCTCCCCTCCCCTATCACCCCCTCCCCCTCCATCCCTCTCTCCCCCTTCCTCCCTCTCCCTCTCTCCCTTCCTACCCCCCTCACGCTCCCTTTCCCTCTCCCTCTCTCCCTCCCCTCTCTCTCCCACCCTCTCTCTCTCTCTCAATTATCGATATGAACGATGAATATGATGATTATCGATGTTCGGCATGTAAGAAGGCAATAAAAAGTCAGGTTGTGGCATGCAAGTCGTGTGTTAAGCTTTTTTACCATCCAGGATGTGTAAGTAAGCATAAGATTTATGATAAAGACCGTGAACTGGTGTCGTGTCCTGGACCATTTGACAAGTTTACAATTGAAAGTGAAACAGATATGAAGAAAGCATCGGCAGTGGCGGAAAGCAGCAGGGATAGAGTAGGATCTACAGGATCTATAGGTTCGTTTACGACATCAAGCAGTGGAAATAGAACATCAGGAGTGAGTGGACCATCGAGTATTGACGTAAAAATAGATTGGCTTGTAAAAATTGTGAAAGAATTAAAAGATGAAACAGCATGTAAGAAGGAAATTAAGATGATGGTCAAGGAAATAGTTCGAGAAGAATTGGGAAATATTAAACAAGAACTTGGAGACTTGAGAAGAATGATATAGGGAGGAGCTTGTGGGCCGTCAGGAGGAGCGCAAAGAAGCTATAGCGAAGCAGTTAAAGAAAAGAAAAAAGAAAATATTATAATTGTCAAACCCAACGTGCAACAGGAGAGTGAAGCAACTAAAAAACTGATAAAATAAAAGGTAGATATCAAGAACATAGCTATGGGAATAACGAAGCTAAAAAAAGGAAGTAAGGGAACAGTGATTCTCGGTTGTGAGACTGGAGAAGAAATGGAAAAACTAAAGGCGACAGTACAAGCCAAACTGGGCGAGAATTTCAAAGTTACTGAGTCACCGCGGATAAAACGTAAAATAAAAATTGTCAATTTGGCGAGAAAGAAATTAAGTTGAATGATGATGATTTAATAGATACAATCAAGAAGCAGAACAAAATTGACGCGAAAAATGAAGGAGTTCAGATGCGAATAGTGAAGAAAATAGTTAAAGAGAAAAGAAATGATAAAGGTCAATCCGGAAGAAGAGAAAAAGAAGGTATCGTAATAATGGAAGCTGATGAAGAGACTCATGAAGTAATGCTGAGCAAAGGAAAACTGAATGTAGGATGGAGAAAATGTCCTGCATTCAATCACATTAACATTAGAAGATGTTTTAAATGCTGGGGTTAGTATCATATTGCAAAGAATTGTACGCGTAATGAAACATGTCACAAATGTGCAGGAAATCATAATGTGAATGAATGTACAGCGACAAAGAAAAGATGTATAAATTGTATGTTTAAGATTCAAACATACAACTTGAAAATAAATGATGAACATGACGCACTTGATCCGGAATGTCCGACTTTCAAGAGGGCGATACAGGAGGAGAAGAGGAGAGCCGGCTGGGAGGATGCTAAATAGCAATTACAGACGGAAACGGAACTAATACTATATACAAATGCGCAAAGTTTGATGGCGCATAAAGACGAGATACAGCATCAGATTATGAAGAAAGTGAACCCTGCGTTCATAGCGTTATCAGAAACCAGAGTGACTGCTGAAATTGAAGACTGTGAAGTGAACGTACCGGGATATAGTATGATTAGATGTGATGCTGAAAATAGAAATACAGGAGGGGTTGTTTTATATGTAAGGGATGATATTAAATATGAGATAGTATTAGTAAAAAAGTTAGAATCGAATTGTGTGCTGCGATTGTAGTGAAAGATAATTTGTATAGAGGAGTAATAATGGTGATATATCATTCACCGAGTGCATCGCACGGTGATTTCTGAGATTTTTGGAGGATATAATAGAAGAGTTAATAATACGAGGAGAATGTATAGTAATAGGAGACTTTAATATAGATATTATGTTAGATTCGTTTTATGCAAGAAGGTTGCAAAAACGACAATGTTGAGCTTAGGCATGAAACAATATGTAAATAAACCGACGAGAATTACGAAAGATAGTAAGACAATCATAGATTTAATTTACGCTAATAATAAAATAGTAGTGCAGGTAATTCATGAACCTAAAATAACAGACCATGCGTGGTTAAAAGTTGAACTTAATGCGAGTAAAATTGATAATAAATACAGAGAATTTAATGCTAGGAATTTTAAAGAATTTAATGTAGATGAATTTATTAAATTAGTGGAAAATAATTTAGAAAAAAGCCAAGATATAGATGTCAGTGTGAGAGCAAAGAAACTTGTTGATAATATAGTAGATGCATTGGACGCTACAGAACCTAAGAAAAAATTTAGAATTCCAAAAATATGGGAAGGTAAAAAATGGTTTTCGGATGAAATAAGAGAAGCAGCGACTAAAAGAGATGAGGCGTACAGTAAAGCGTTGTATGACGATATGGACGAAAATTGGTTACAGTTTAAAATCGAAAGAAATGCAGTGGTTTAGGCACGACAAAAAAGAGAGAATATTATGAAAATATGATCATAACAAGGGAAATCCGACTTCTATGTGGAAAACCCTGAAAGAAATAATAAGAGGCGAACCAACGGGTACAAAGGAAATAGAGAATATAGATTTTGAAATATTAGATAATACTGAAGGGTGCAATATAGCTGATAAATTTAATTTATATTATATACAGAGTATTGATAACATAGTAAAATCTATAAATAGAGGTAACTGAGGAAGTCCGGGTAAAAGAATTATTTTTGTTATTGAAAGCGAGAGAATTATGGAAAATTTTGAGATGATTAGAATAGAGCATTTACAAAAAATTGTTATGGAACTACCAAAAAAGAGAGGTACGGAAGGGGGAATAACTAGTGATATACTTAAAGCAGTATTTTATGTAATAAAAGAGGAATTTGTTGATATAATAAATAACTCTTTGAGGGAAGGTTGCTGTCCAGAAGGTTGGAAAACATCTACGATAATACCGATTCCAAAAATAAAGAAAGCTAGGAAAACAAGTGAGTTTAGGCCTATAAATATGACCAATATTCGAGAAAGTATTAGAATTAGTAGTTAAAAAACAAATTGAGACGTTTTTTGAAGATAATTGTATCATAACAGAGCATCAATCGGGTTTTAGAAAACAGTATTCGTATGAAACAGCGATTCAGTCATTGACGAATGGAAATTGATAGTTAGTGAAGCAAAAATGGTGGGGGTAATTTTTATGGATCTCAAGCGGGCATTTGAAACAATAGATAGGGAAAGATTGTTAGAGAAATTATATCAATACGGAATTAGAGGAACAGCTTTAGAATGGTTAAGATCATATTTAAAGGATAGAACACAACAGGTACGATTTAATAATGAATGGTCTACATTATTGGCCACAGAATATGGAGTACCACAGGGATCGGTATTAGGACCTTTGTTATTTATAATATACATAAATGATATAATTAAAGTCTGCCCGGAAGGATGTAACATAAAAATGTTTGCGGATGATACGCTGGTGTATGTGACCGGAGAGAGTAGTGCGGAATTAGAAAGAAAAATGAATATGGCATTTGTTACAGTGGAAAAATGGATGAATACAAATAAGTTAAAAATGAATGCAGGAAAAACGAAATATATGATAGTTAGAAGTATAAGGAAAGAACTGAGAGGTAACATTACATTGAAATGTTTGGATGGAACTGAAATAGAGCGTGTGGAAAGAATGAAATATCTAGGCATAATTAGTGACGATAGACTAAGATTTAAGGACCACTGTGATTATATGCTAAAGAAAATAGGGAAAAAAGTGAGTTGTTTAAATAGAATAGGTAATTACAGGTCGGCATATACTAGATGTATTATATACAAGACAATCATAGCGCCTTTTGAGTATTGTGCGCATTTTGAGTATTGTGCGACGCTGTTAATTGATATGGGAGAAACACAGCTGAATGAATTGCAAAAAGCGCAAAACCGGGCCATGAGGGTCATATTACAATGTGATAGACATACCAAAGTGGAGCGTATGTTGCAAGCGCTGCAGTTTATGACCATAAGACAGAGGCTATATTATAATGTGTGTATATTTATTTTTAAGATTTTAAAGAGTATGTTACCGAATCAACTAAAAAATAGGTTAACAATAGTGGGAAATGAGAGTGAAAGACAGACACGACAAGCCGGGGATATTGTAATGCAATTTCGCAGAACTACGAGTGCGCAGAAGAGTATGTTTTATGAAGCAGTGAAAATGTATAATGACTTTCCAGCTGAAATGAGACGGAATGAAACACTTGAAGCGTTTAAGCGAGCGTTAAAGGAGTATGTAATAATTCATGTAAACTAGATCTGTATTACAAATAGCTGAGAAAGCTAATAAAGATCAATCAATCAATTAATCAATCAAATCTCTCTCTTCCCTCTCTCTCCCTCCCACTCCCTCTCTCCCTCTCTCTCTTCTTTCCCCTCCCTCTCTCTTCCTCCTTCTCTCCCTCTCTCTCCCCACCCTCCCTCCCTCCCTCCCCCTCCCTCCTTCTCCTTCCCCCTCCCTCCCCCCTCTCTCTCTCCTCTCCCCCTCTCCCTCGCCCATTTCTGCTCCCTCTCCTTTTTTCTCTCCCCTCCCATTTGTCCCTCCCTCTCCCTCCCTCCCTCCCTCCCTCCTTCTCCCTCCCTCCCTCCCTCCCTCCTTCTCCCTCCCTCCCTCTCTCCATCCCTACCCTCCCTCCCTCCCTCTCCCACCCTCCCTCTCCCTTTTTATCCTCCCTCTCTCCCCCTCCCTCACTCTCTTTCCCCCCTCCCCCACCCTCTCACTCGCCCTTTCTCCCTCCCTCTCGCTCTCGCTCTCGCTCTCTCTCTCTACCTCACTCCTTGTATATTTATATATCATATATGAATATCATAGATAAATATGTTGTATTTGCATAATATATTAATCACAAATTTTTAAACATTAATTTATATTATAAATAAAATATAGCATGAAATATGTATATACTTGACAATGTACCTAAATGTCCACCACATGTCGAAGTTCATTACAGTTGACCAAAAGTAGGCTGCCAAATAACCGAAATAGCCAACTGAATCTGGAACAATGGAATAAACAACGTCTCGATTAATAAACACGTTTCGAAATGCCGATTACTGACAAATACCACAATGTTCGGACGTGCGAAAACATATTTATTTTAATTTATTGAGAATTTACGAACGAAAAAGGAGATATAATTTTTCTGAAAATGTGTTAATATTAAGTTAAATAATATTTTATTTAAAAGGCATAACTTTGCAATATTCTAACGACATAAAAAAATATTTATTCTGATAAACCAAAGTTGTATAATTGTACGTTAAAGTGCACCAAATATTTCAATTTAATTTTCTTTAAGATCTCGTGTTTACAAAGTTTTAACAAATTGTATAAATTTGAACTTTATCATTAAAAATGTATTAACCCACGAATACATAAAAATGTTTATGTTGCATTGATTTTATTGTTACATGTCTTGGATATACTATACCGATTATAGATTCGATGATATAATTCCCCAGATCTAAATTTTTCGTAGTATGACATATGTATGTGACAATTAACGCACTGATGCGATTGCGCAGTATAAAGCCGTTTTTGTCACGAAGTTGTGATAATATAGAGTACACTAGAACTGTTGTCAGCAAAAACAGTATAGAAATAATACGTAAACTAATACGTATACTTCTATGATAATGTATGATAGGATTGAGGGGGCTATCAGGGCTATCTAATTTATAAATTAAGATTCTGTGAACAATTTCCGTTGGAAAGTTTATGTTAAAGGTGGTAAAATTACACCCAGTGCGTAAGATGTCCCCGTTCACGTCCATCAGACAAAAGGATTTTGATTCGACGAATTCTGTGTGATAAGGAAAATATACAGTGCCGTTAGCGATAAGCACGTTCTCGTTGATATCACTATACTTCATAATATAGAACTGTTTAATCTTTTGACACGGATCGTAAAAGAATTCATATGCTGTTAAGTTTATCTCTTGATTTTTGCTTTGTAACGAATATTGCTCTTCTACGAAAGCGTGAAGAGCTTTGATTTTTCCAGGAATGCATTCAGTCAGGTGATCTTCAAGATGACAGCAGGCCTTGCAAACATCTCGTTGCGATATCAGCGGCGTTGCGTATATCATGTGTGGAATAAAGCATTCATTGCTATCTTCATTAGAATCAATTTCATTGAACTTATATATTGTTGAAATAACTATTTCCTTTTCGTCCACATAGTTCTTTATGGAATTCTTGTCAATCTTGTATTGCGCCTTCGAAATGTCACGTTTCTCGTTGTAGTTTGTGAAGTTTCGATGATGTTTTGAAGAAGAAGCGACGAGCAGAAGCGCGCAACACCACCAAAATACGAGTTTGCTTCCAAACATTGTCAATCTTTTGCCACGTTGAATTTATCTGCAAAAACGGTTTTTTTACGTTAGTTCCATTGTCAGTTCATAATCCAAGTTAGTTTCGTAATCCAACCGCAGCAATAGTTGAACTGAAAAATCAAAGATACGTATGATATCTTTAATGAATAATCCGTGACAACGATTGATTATGCTTCAACAAAAGATAAAATTGTTTATGCAGCATTCTCACGAATACATATATGTCAATACAAGAATGACGCCGCTAGGATAGCAACTCGAAAAAACAAGTCGTCGATCTGCCGAAAATGGCAATAGAATGACAAGGAATATCGTTTTTTGAGTCGATTTAGTTGAGTATGATTTAGTTTTTATAAGAAACATTTAATATAAAAATTAGTTGAATAATAATTTAATAATCCTGTACATAAAGTTTTTTTATTAAATGTTTATTTTAGTGTGACACTCGCAGATAACTTTATTCTCAACATGTGTTATTATGATCATAAAAATGAATAATTTTAAAAAGATTTTTTTACTCATCTGTCGTTTGTTATTCATTAAAAATTTATTAACAAATAAACGCTTATGCGAATCAAACAGATATATTGACAATGAAAAATATAA
This sequence comes from Lasius platythorax, assembly GCA_963971435.1. Lineage (NCBI taxonomy): Eukaryota > Metazoa > Arthropoda > Insecta > Hymenoptera > Formicidae > Lasius > Lasius platythorax. The sequence continues at coordinate 5,694,145 of OZ020548.1, read as the reverse complement.
TATTGCACACAATTTATATAAATATTACTATCCAACATACATCTACATTTACACAAACACACAATTCTTTATATATGACGTTCAAAAATATATATTCCAGCTCGAGAGATTCTACATAAGTTTTCATCTTTTTGCGCAAAGCAAGATTCATTGCATATCACTTGATGCTTTCAATGCAAACGAAATCTATATTTATATGATTTTACATAAGGTTGTAACATTTGGCACGAAATAACATTCATTTCACAATGTTTAATGCTTGAAAGCTATTCCTTTTTACTATCTATTTTTGACTTGAAAGCACAATATAAAATAATATATTTTTATATATATTATATACAAGGTTGGGTAGTAACTAGTTAATTAGTTAAAAGTTAAATAAAAAGTTAAAAAGTTAATAACTTTTAACTTATAGCTTTGTTAATTTAAAATACTGAGAACATTCTGATGCTATAATAAACGGAACATTCTGATGCTATAATAATGCGAGCAACTAATTTCTTTAATGTGCTTTACTCTTGAGCGCCGCATTTTGTTCTTGATATCTTCTTAAAAGCTGGAGCAAAAAAAATATTTTTGGAAGTAAAAGGTAACAAAAAAATAGCAAATAATTTTAGTATTATCAATTTTTTGCTTTGACTTATGTATATGCTATTTTTTATAATGGCGTGGTAGCTTAATCTTAAACTATCTACCCCTTCGTAACTTTTTAATAGTAGGAGCAAAAAAATTACTTCTGAAAACAAAAAATGGCAAAAAATTAGCTAATTAATTCCATATTAATTTATTGTGTTCTAATAATTTGGCTTAGATAGCTTAATATACCTACTTTTTCAAAGGTTTTACAAATTGAATTTGATAGGTTTTGAAAGAATTTAAAAAAGTACATTCAAGAATTTTATAATACATAATATTAAAAGTGTGCTAATTATTGTGTTATAATAATGTTTCCATTTATTCGTTTTTTGGTACAGGTAACATATGATATTCTAACACCAGGATTTTATAAAAACAAAGTTTAAACTTTTTTTTTAATAATATATAATTACAAAGATGTAACAATTATTTATATGTCAAATATGGAGACTATACAGGGTGTCCCATTTTAAAAAACGCACCTCGATAATTCTTCAACGAAGCATTTTCAGCAAAAATGTTTCAGACAAGAGTTGTACGGTTTCGAGGGGCACATAAGATGGTGTCATTAGTTTGACCTTGAATAGTTGCTTGAAGGTCACGTGAATGTCACCTTCAATTTTTTAAACGGAACCGCCTACTTTTCATTACATATTCTTGTAGCTAATCTCGAGAGCTTCCCAAAACACTATAATAAAGTATTTTTTCATTAAGTATTTTTCGAGTTATGAGGCTTGAAATTTACAGTATTTTGACATAAAATACAAAATATCTTGTAAAACATTCCGTTTTCGGTAATATTACCTTAATACTTTTATGTACAGAATAGTAAGGCCAATCAATTGGTGTATAGAAAACACATAGTTGCTTTTAAGAAAAAGTGTGTAATTTGCAACATGCAGCTGCATACTTTTTCTTAAAAGCAACTATGTGTTTTATATACACCAATTGATTGGTCTCACTATTCTGTACATAAAAGTATTAAGGTAAGATTACCGAAAACTGAATGTTTTACAAGATATGTATTTTATGTCAAAATACTGTAAATTTCAAGCCTCATAACTCAAAAAGTACTAAATAAAAAATTACTTTATTGTAGTGTTTTGGAAAGCTCTCGAGATAAGCTACAAGAATATGTAATGAAAAGTAGGCAGTTCTACTTAAAAAATTGAAGGTGACATTCACGTGACCTTCAAGCAACTATTCAAGGTCAAACTAATAACACCATCTTATGTGCCCCTCGAAACCGTACAACTTTTGTCTGAAACATTTTTGCTGAAAATGCTTCGTTGAAGAATTATCGAGTTGCGTTTTTTAAAATGGGACACCCTGTATATATATATATATATATATATATATATATATATATATATAGGGTGTCCCAAAACACCCGTGCCAACGCTCGTGAGAAGGTAGATCGGATCGAGATGAGCAAAAAAGTCCTATACCATTTTGCTAAATTCGCAATAGTTATTGCGTTATTAATTAAAATATTTGAGCTAATGAGCGCGTGGAAAGCGGTAGGCCGGAATCGGTAGGCATGTAAAATAGCTTACTTGTCTACGTCTCTTAGGAACGGAAGCATCATCTGAGCGAGAGGTGGAGTCACGCAGCGAGCGGCGAGCGACGCGTGATATTTGTTGCTAAGAGATGTAAACAAATAAGCCATCTTACATGCCTACTAATTCCGGCCTACCGCTTTCCACGCGTTCATTAGCTCAAATATTTTAATTAATAACGCAATAACTATTGCGAATTTAGCAAAATGGTCTGGGACTTGTTTATTCATTTCAATCCGTTTTACCTCCTCACGAGCGTTGGCACGGGTGCTTTGGGACACCCTGTATATAAATATATATATGTGTCTTTAAACTTAAATGAATGACAGACTACTAGCTGAGAATTTAGATTCGTTACCTGAATGTCACAGAAATGTTGTTCTTCTCGTTTACACTTTTGTCGAACTCCACGAATGCCCTGGGAAATGTTGGTTCATTTAGAATGCTTTCTGAAGATTTCAAAATCGTACATAATTATATACAAGGATCGATTTCATATAAATAAATTTTTATAGAGATTTCAAAATCTTACATTGTGAGATATGTAATTATAGAATTCTTAGTAATTGAGAAAAGATAAAATGAGACAATTTCTTGAATTGTTAATAAAAAATATAGTATATATCTCATAATAATTAAGTTCAAAGGGCAGGCATTTCTAAATAAAAAAAAGGAATAAAGAAGGTAAACATAAATTGCAAAGTATGAAAATTAATGTGACCAATATTAATTTTTATAATAATAAAATAATATAAAATAGTGTCTTTGTGTTTTTTGAAACTTAGAAACATAATTACTATTGCTCAACAAAAACGAATGTCTTATAACGAAATAGAAATGTTTTACTGATTCTGAGCAAAAATGAATATCACACACATAATGAATAAAAATCTTTCAACGATTACGAAGTGTTTCTCGAAATTTTCTATTGTTGATTAAGAATTTAAGAATTACGACTGTTTAAAAATGACGTAGCTAGCAAAATAATGAAATTGGCTTTATTTTACAAAATTGTTTCGCGTACGATGTCTGCGCGCATCTCTCTCTCTCTCTCTCTCTCTCTCTCTCTCTTTCTCCCTCTCTCTCTCTCTCTCTCTCTCTCCCCCTCTCTCTCTCTCCCTCTCTCTCCCTCTCCCTCCCTCTCTCCCTCTCTCCCTCTCTCTCTCTCCCTCACTCCCTCCTTCTCTCTCTCTTTCTCTCTCTCTCTTCCTCTCTTCCTCTCTTCCTCTTTCTCCCTCTCTCCCTCTCTCTCTCCCTCTCTCTCTCTCTCTCTCTCTCTCTCCCTCTCTCTCTCTCTCTCTCTCTCTCTCTCTCTCTTTCTCTTTATCTTCCTCTTCTTCTCACTCTCTCACTTTCTCCTTTTTTTCAACAATGAAATTTATATTTATATTTATCTTGCAACTTTTCAGTAGATTCTGGAATTGTAGACATGTCTACAAATGAACACTTACCGACTTCATTTCTCACAGCCACACTGTTAGAATTATCTTGGACAATTTCGATGTTTGATAACGTGTTGTGATCGTTGATCTCGAAGACTGGGATATCCTGTTGATAAATATACATTCTATATCTCGTAAGTGTAATATCCCGTCGAATTACTTGATAAAAAATACATTTGCAACTAGACAGAAACTTATTTCACAGATGATCTAATGAATATAAGTCATCGAAGTAATGAAAGCAGAATTCTAAATAACGGAATTATTAAATATGCGATAGATATCTATTCTTAACATTTTAAAGCAAATTTCAGCTTTGTTACAAATGGATTGTTAAATTTGTAAAGGATCAAATTAAAACCGTGGATTATTTTGCTTCAATTATGTCAATCTGTCCACTACTCGCATTCGCTCACTGTGTATTCAACATTATGTATTTAACGTTATGTATTATTAATTACAAATTATTTCAAAATGTTTCAAAATAAATATAGTATGTAAGGTTTTGCATTATATTTAATGAAAAAGTAAGAAATTAATTTTTGAGGTCAATATATAACTCGCTTATAATATCTATACTTTATGACTATATAGTATACAGTTCAATTACTTTTAACATGTGCAGCAGAGAAAAGACATAATTACAAAATTTTAGTACAATCTGTTTCGCCTACTGATACTGAAAAATTAAAAAGGATCAAGTAACTACTAATTAGTAAAATAGGCGGCTGTTTTCGATACTTTTAATTATAAATGGCATATATAGAAATAAGTAAAATTACTATAAAATTTCTTGTCTTTTTAACATTTACTTGATATTCTAATTTATATTTCACATTTATGATATTCTAATTTATATTTTACATTTATAATTCACAAGAAACTCTTTACTAGAAACATGTAGATGTACTTATGTGTAATGTATTAAATACTGTGCAAATCAGTTTTTAAAAAATTTATTCTTTGTGCTTCTGATCGAGATATCTTCTTGCATTTCAAATATTTTTCTTATCAAAGAGAAAGTTACGCAAGAATGAGTTAATAAAGGCTAATAAAAATTTATAACTTAACTTTCTTTTATTTATAATTTAACTTACTTTTAGCAAATAAGTCATGAAAAGTTTGGCTCTCTTCGATTATTGGAGCAATTTTGTCTAATAATTTTGTTTTTATATTAGTTTCAGATTAATTAATTAATGTATTCAGGTAAGCGATGTTAACTCGACTCTTTTTTTCACGAGTGCATTTATTGTCACTGACAGTTTTAACAATGTTTATATTTCAACAATAAATATGTTTTAATTATTATTTTGTTCATGTTATAAAAATTTTATGAATTTCTATATTTAAAAATCTTGTTAAATTTCTTGTTTTATTGTTATATCTTTTAACACAAATGAATTTTGTAAAATACGATGCCTATAATATGCCTATAATATGCCTATGCCTATGATAAACTTTCGATTTTTATCCCGATAAAAAATATACATAACATATACATATGTACATACGACATATATAAATTGAGTGATAAATAGCATATAAATTCAAACATACGAGTATAGCAAGTGACAAATAGCTATTCTCATAACGGATGTTGTCAATTATTGCCCGTTGATTGAGGTCAATTATTGGTTAATCTCATTTCCGTTGTACGACTCTTCTAGTTCTATTTAATAACCGTTTTGTTACGCATACAATTTATTTTAATTAAAAAATTCTGATTTTTTATATTGATATCGTTAACTAAAAAATAATTTACTGTAAGTTTTATACAAAAGTTAATAAACATAAATAGATATTTAGAAAAATAAATATGTTTTATAAATTACAGAAAAATCATGTAAATGAGTAAAAGTGTAACATATATGTTAATCAATGTAGCAGAGAATAAACGGAATCGTCGGTATCATTAATGTTAAAAATTCTTACTCTTAAATACAACAATTACAACAACACGTATTACGTTCAAGCTTTATACCATCTCAATTAAGTTTAATTTTGTACTAACAATAAATGTATAACATCGATTTTTAAATGTGTGACGCAAAATTAACAAACTCTTATATTTATATTTTTTATAGTATCAAAACTCTACAATTATGTGTTATACAGTTTTAATTATACAAGTAATTTAGTATCTGCAATATATAACATTCAAATTTCTTCATGAAAAAAATCTCTTATCTGCGTAAAATTTAGATCAGAGCACATGAAGATTCATTTCTTGGAGACTGACCTGAGTTATACAATTCTCCTGATCTTTCGAAAAGAACGCGATCTTGTTATCATTAATACTCTTAGTAATTTCCATTGTATCGTTCTACTTCAATATATAGTAGCCGCATTTTGTTACGCATACAACTTATTTTAATTGATAAATTCAGATTTTCTGTATTAATGTCGTTAAATAAAAAATAATTTACTGTAAGTTTTATACAAAAGTTAAAAAATTAAATAAATATTCAGAGAAATAAAAATGCTTCAGAAATTACAGAAAAATTATATAAATAAGCAATAGTGACAAATATGTGTTTATGAATGTAGCAGACAATACACAAATTTAATGGGCTTATTTAATGTTAAAAAAATTCTTATTCTTAAATACGACAAATGTTACAACAATAACTGTTTCGTTTTAGTGTTAATATACCGTCTCAATTTAATTTTATAACATCAAATTTTAAATGTGTGACGAAAAATTAACAAACTTTATCTATATTTTTTATATAGTATCTTTTCATAGTATATATAGTATATTTTTTTATAGTATCAAAATTTCTTAGTTACGTGTTATACAGTTTAAATTAATCTCAAGTAATATATTATATGCAATATGTAACATTCAAATTTCTTCATAAATAAAGTCTCTTATCTGTGAAGTTCATATCAAAGAATGAAAATACTTTTCATGGAAACTGACCAAAACTTCAAGATCCTTCAGATCCTCCAACGAGGAGGCGATGGCCGCTTTCGTTAGCAATAACACTTTTAGTAAAACATGATGTTTTTAACATTATAAGTTTTTCCTCTTGTAGATGTTTGTAATTGTTCGGCTTTCACGCGATTCTCAACTAACTAGTGACTAACAGCTATCAATGTTCCATGCGATCTTCTCAATAATTCAGAAACATTATTGAATCAAAGGAGAATGAGTATGAGAATGAGAGAGGGAAGAAGGGGGAGAGAGAGGAGGGAAAGAGAGAGAGGGAGAGAGAGAGGGAGAGAGAGGGAGAGAGGGAGAGGGAGAGAGGGAGAGAGAGAGGGGGGAGAGAGAGAGGGAGAGAGAGAGGGGGGAGAGAGAGAGGGAGAGAGTGAGAGGGGGAGAGAGAGAGAGAGGGAGGGAGAGAGAGGGGGAGAGAGAGAGGGAGAGAGAGAGAATGGGAGAGAGAGAGGGAGAGAGAGAGAGGGATGGAGGGAGGGAGGGAGAGAGAGAGGGAGGGAGAGAGGAAGAAAGAGAGGGAGAGAGAGGGAGAGAGAGAGAGAGAGAGAAGGAGAGAGAGGGGGGAGAGGGAGAGAGGGAGAGAGGGGAGAGAGAGAGGGGGGAGAGAAAGTGAGGGAGAGAGAGAGGGAAGAGAGAGAGGGAGAGAGGGGGAGAGAGGGAGGGAGAGAGAGGGAGGGAGAGAGGGGGAGGGAGAGAGAGAGAGAAATATGCATACTATAACGTTCAATAAAAATATTCGTAAATCGACAATCTCAAGCTTAATTAGCTGTGTTGGCTGAGTCATTTATCGACGATACACAATGATCCAGTATTTCATCTAGATTAGCAAAGCTCGACAAAGATCGGACGTAGTTCGAGCGCACACGTACGGTCTCGCCATACAGGAATCCTCGTGCTTTTTTTCCGCAAACGTCAGCTGAGGCGGTTGCAGTACAGGAAAGTTGAGAAGTAAATGGGGAGGAGAGAGAAAAAGAGAAATATTAGGGAGAAGAGTAATACGCGAAAAAAAAGCAAAAGGAGGTAAATTCCGTGAGGTAATTGAAGATGATGCACGATAAGCACGCTCTATTTTCTATCTCTGAACTAAGGCTCAGACACTCTCTGTGTCTTGCATGTCCGACTTGACCACAAGTGCCCATTCATACGAGTACAAACGACTCCCACCTATTAACTACAGACTCAGATATTTCTCTTACGCGCGGCTACGTATTTCGAAAGTACGACAAAAATCGTCACTTGATTTGTGATTGCTGATACATAGTGGCAATTATTAATAATTACAAATATGTAACAATATTCCTATATATTGAAGAATTAATCGCGTATATAAAAATGTGAATAAATGAAGATAAAGTTATTATACAAATTTTATTATTACATAGTCTGATTACGATATCGAGTTACATAATCCTATGAAAAAAATGCGTATTTCACACAATAGAAAATTAAGTTATAATTGAAAAATAAGCTTATGTTATCAGTTTACATCTCTGACATTTAATTTGCGAAAGATTTTCTTCTCCTCTAAAATACTTAAAATAAATATAAATTATTTATGACTTGCCACTTGCTGTAATCTTTCTCATATCAGTGTGTTAAAGAAATATATTACAATATTTCTACATTATATATTAATTTTAAATTATAATCTGACCAATGTAATCACGTTGTAATATTAGTAAAGCAAATGAGTTAAAATAATATTAAATGTATTATGAATTATGAGCGAAAGGATAAACAATATTTTTGCAATATTTTTTAGTCAATATTATATTGATATACAGAAATTCATTGCTCCATGCAATAATATACACATAAAAAAATTACAATGGATTCACCTCTTCACTGATAATATCCACCGAGCTCAGAATCGCGTCTTCTATATTGTCTCTCATGGTTAGAATATTTTCGAAACAAAGTATGAAATTTGGTCTATCATTCTCCGCACTCCAGCAACGCCGTATCAATCGATACAACATCGGCAGACAGTTGTGAGATTTCGTCAGCCTGCCCCCCTCATACACAAACTGCTCAACTTCCAAATTATTTCTGACAGAATAGGGGTGTTCACCCAATGACGTAATTTCCCACATTAACACTCCGAATGCCCAAACATCGCTTTGTAAAGTAAATTTTTGGAACTTCAAAGATTCTGGTGCCATCCAGCGAACAGGAACTTTGTTTTCTCGTTTCTAAAACACAATTTTAGCGCAGTAAGTCTTTTATCGAATTCGTCTATTTTTGAACGTTATGTGCAGATAAAATTATCTCTCTTCCTCCATACAAATGCAAATGAATATTGTTTATTTTTTCACATTTTAATCAGTTTCAAAATGGATAATATTATTACAATGCAAAAATTGAAGAAACCAAATTTATCTGTTTTTAATAATTGTACTTACCATACGATAATAGTCTTTCGTGTAAATATCTCTAGCTAGTCCGAAGTTGCCGATTTTCACAATACGGGTTTCGCGATTTCTTGAGGATATTAAGCAATTTCGACAAGAGAGATCTCTATGTACAAAGTGCAGTTTTTCTAGATAGCAACAACATCTTCGCACATGCCGAGCAAGTCTCGGAGATGCAAATGACGGAGACGTAAATCTGACGGTTGCAATGTCCGACTATCTTTCAAATATTTCTGTAAGTCACCAGCTTCCATTAATTCCAATATGAGCCACAGTGAATTCACATCCATGCAGATGCCCAACAATCTTAGCACATTTTTGTGGCGAAAATGGCTCATTATCTTAGCCTCTTGCTCGAATTTGGTTATCTCTTGCCTGGAAGCATATTTTCGTGGAATTTTTATGGCGACATTATACAGGAGTTATTATACCCGACCTTTTTAAATTCTGGACTGTCCCTTGAAATACCTGCGAAAAATTTCTTAATTAACACAAATCAATAAAGTGCATGTTAAAAACGTTATATTGTTATATTTATATTATACAACCTTTTATGAAAAATTTTGATTTTTGAAATTATTTTTATTAGAAAATGTCGTACCTCAAAATTTTCTGATTAAAAAATTAACAAGAATATTCAAGAATATATGTAAGTAATAAGAAATTAGTTTTTACCTTTGCAAATGCGCCTTTGCCTAGAAGGTCTCCTAGGGTAATTTGCTCTCTATTGATTATGGGACATTCAAATTTGTTCAACTCATATTGCAACGTAGTAGGGTACTTCGGGTTGTATTGAACGTATTCGGAAGATATATTGTTACGACTCGTTAATTCGATGTCAGGCATTCTCGGAGACAGAATTGGTTCGTTACTTTCTTTGCGTTGTAGATGTACTGTTAAATAACGTTACAATACACTTATCTAATATTACGTGCATTAAAAAATTTAAAGCATTTTCAACAAATATACTAATTTTTCAGAAACTCTGTATACATATTATATATATATATATATATATATATATATATATATGTATATATATTGTTACGTCTCGGGACGGCCTTTGCGATATCTCGCAAAAGAAGGGAAGTCACTCACACACTCACACTCCCGGAACGCGCCCGGAATGAATATACGGTCTTAGGGTGGTACTGAGCTTTAATAAATATACCCAGTACAGAAGTATGATGAAATATAATATGTAATAAGCCAATATGCTCATTGGTCTCGTATGCGTCCGCTCGATGCGTCAGCTAGACCAAAACTGGTAATGGCGCCGGAAAACAACCGCACGCCGGTTGTTAATAAACAACTCTCCTAGCGATGATGCTCAGGGGAAGATAGTAGAATGAAGGCACTCAGGGGATGTAATCCAGGGACGTAACACTATCCCCCTTTTTCAAGATTGTCGTCCCGACAATCAGAAATAGAGGGCAATCTGATGCTGTCGTAAAACTCCGTGCTCCGATGTTGATTCCAGGATTCCGCCACTCCGGATCCAATCGTTCATCCGCACACATCGACTCCAGGGTACCGACGAGCCTTCCTGCTCTACCCCGGGCTGCTGCCTCAGGTTACCGGGCGATCCGCCGACTCGAACTCAATCGACTCTCGATGTTTTCTCTGCCATGTCCTGATTTCCCTGCGACCTCGTCAAGAACTTCAGACAAGGGGGGGGGGGTATCCTCCGTGGACCCATCGTCCCTCGTGGACTCCCCAAGTCTCTGTCTCGGCATTTGCCCGAAGTCCCGCGGGAAAACCACGGATCAAAAACCGCGGGCGAGGCAGTCTTCTTAGAGTGAAGCGAAGACGAAGCTTCCCTCTTCCTGGAAGGCTCAGCTCGACGAACAGCTAGTCGGCCGTATCCAGGAAGTTTTTCCCCATAGCAAGACCGGAAACTCTCCTTCAAACGAAACCTCTCCTCTTCGGAGATTCTGTAAAAGAAGAAGAAGATTGCGCAGTAAATTATTCTCCCTATTTCTATGAATAAAATTTCCCTCTGGAAATTTCCTGATAAATAGACATTTCTCGGGCTCCAATCTATCCTAACTATTCTAGTCCCTTTCCAGAAAAGGAGCTATCCTATCCGCATGTACAACCTTTTTCCTATGCCTAGGAGTCTTTTGAATACAGTAAACTACGTCGTTGAATTTCTTTATTATCGAATATGGACCCTCCCAATTGCTTTGCAATTTCTGAGCCTTTCCCTTACTTCTTCGGGGATTATACAACCAGACTCTCTCTCCCTCCTCGAAAAGAACAGTTCTAGCTTTTCGATCGTATCTAGTTTTTATCTGTGAAGATTTCAAAGCCATTCGTTCCCTAACACAAGAATGAATTTCTTCTAATCTTTCTTTCAAATTTTCCACAAAATTTCCTGGAGATAATCTTTCTTCATCGAACCTAGGACTTCCTTGTAATAAGTCCACTGACAGCCTAAGTTCTCTAGCGAAGTACAATTCTGCAGGAGTCAGTCCTGTGGTCTCATGCTTTGAAGACCTGTACGCCAAGAGAAACATAGGAATCCATTCATCCCAATCCTTCTGATTTTCGGAGATATATTTCGCCAAGTAATTAATAATTGTTTGATGTTGACGTTCCACTTGGCCATCAGATTGAGGATGAAGAGCAGTAGTTCTTGTCTTTTTAATTCCAAGGAGTCGCATCAATTCTGCAAACAACTGAGACTCGAAATTCTTTCCCTGATCTGTGTGAATCTCAACAGGCACTCCATGCCTCGAAACAAATTGATTCACAAAAACTTCAGCCACAGTCTTGGCTCTAATATTCTTGATAGGGAAAGCTTCTACCCATTTTGTGAAACAATCCACCATGACAAGTAGATATTTATTCCCTGACTTAGTCAACGGAAGAGGACCAAGGATATCCATCTGTACCCTTTCTAATGGAGCTTCGACATTATATATCTGTAAAGGAGATTTTCCTTTTCCTAAAGGACCTTTCTTCGATACACAGATCTTACATGTTCTACACCATTTCTCTACGTCTTGTTTACAGTTTGCCCAAAAGAATCTTTTTCGGATCTTCTCTAAAGTCTTGTTGACTCCAAAATGTCCTCCGAATGGAGAATCGTGCGTTTCCTTTAAAATTTCCTTAGTTCGATCTTGAGGAACTATAAGTTAGAGGAAACTAGTTTTCAGATTCGGGGCTTCCCATCTCTTATAGAGAATTCCATTCTTCAGAACGAGAGAATCCCAGTAAGACCAGTAAATTTGAGCCGAAACATTTCTGACAGGAACTTCTGAATGTAATGGTCTTCTTTGTATTTCTTTTCCTCGAATAATAAAAGAAATGCTTGGATCTTTCTGTTGTGTCTCACGCCATTCTTCAAGATCTTCACTGGCAAGCACAATACGAGCGACTATTTTTTGTACTTCTTCTGCGCTCTTCTTCTCGACCTTAGCGCAGTATTCGCATCCGAAAGCCTCACATAATCGCCTGGATAGTCCATCAGCGTTCCCGTGAGATTGTCCTTTTCGGTGAATAATCTCGAACTCAAATTCTTGTAGTCTTTCCAGCCATCTTGCCAATTGTCCTTCTAAATCCTTAAAAGACATTAACCATTTTAAAGACACATGATCGGTGCGAATCACAAATTTTCGACCTAAGAGATAGTGACGAAAGAATTTTAAAGAATCTATTATCGCTAACAATTCCCTACGAGTTACACAATAATTCCGTTCAGCCTTGCTAAGCACCTTGCTAAAATAAGCGATCACTTTTTCTTTTCCCAATTGTCTCTGGGATAATACCGCACCGATACCAATATTCGATGCGTCGGTATCTAAAATAAACTCTTCTTCCCCCTTAGGAAAAAATAAAACCGGAGACGATGATAACATCAATTTTAATTTTTCGAAAGCATTTTGGCATTCATTTCCCCATACAAATTTAACTTGATTCTCTGTTAATACGTAAAGGGGTTTTGCCAAAGAAGAAAATTCTTTCACAAATTTCCGGTAGTACGAGCAAAAACCCAGAAAACTACGCAACTGCTTCTTAGTATGGGGGATCGGCCAATCTCTCACGGCAATAATCTTTTCTGGATCTGTGGTAACGCCCTCCTTTGAAATTATATGTCCCAAATATTTCACATTCTTTTGGAAGAAAATACATTTTTTAGGATTTAATTTTAAATTGGCTGCTTTTAATCGAGAAAATACCATGTTTAAATTCTCTACCATTTCGTCAAAAGTTTTTCCGAAAATTATTACATCGTCTAAATATACTAAACATTTTTTTGATAATAAACCGTGCAAAACTTTTTCCATCAATCGTTCGAAAGTCACGGGAGCGTTACATAAACCGAAAGGCATCACAGTGAATTGCCAAAGACCCCTGCCAATTGAGAAAACCGTCTTTTATTTGTCCTCGGAGCGGACTTTTAATTGCCAATAACCACTCTTTAAGTCTAATGTGGAAAACCACGAGCAGAGAGAAGAATGAGAGACGCCATGCCCCGCTTTTAGGTGATCCCTGAAAGCGATACGCCCTCTGTGGACATAAAAAACGTGGACATGAACTACGAAGCCAATGTCCACGAATGTTCTCAGCGGGTACATATAATGTGCACAATTTCTGGTTGTGTTCCGTGCTATGTCCATAATTGTGGATTTAAAATATTGAAATATCATGAATTTATTTACATGTTTTATTAACTGCGCGTAACGTTTTGGCATTCTAATATATACTACGATATAATACAGTGATATATAAATTATTACTGAAGTATTTTTACGTATATCCACATGTGCAATGAAATCAATTTTTTTTAATAAGTCTTAATTGAATATAATGTAGAAAATATATGCAATATAAATTACTTTCACTTTTTCTTATTCTTGGAACAAAGGTATCAAGCATTTAAGCAATCGTGCATTTTAATCAAATTATGGTTTTAATTTATAGCTTTTTATATTAATTTTTTTATATTAATTTATTTTTTACTTATTATTAATTTAAATAATTTTTTATTTATTAATTCGATTGGATGCGTAGTCTTTTGAATATAAACATATATATAACAATAGGTGCGCTCCGCTTGACGCTATATTTTCGCTTCGAAGACTAATTGTAAGATTCTTCACTAAAAATTACCCGATTTATGTCGTGTTTGATGTCATTTTAATCGCAAAAATCTTATTAATCCAGTAAGATTATTTTCAAGCCGATTAAATGCAAAATAAAAGTTTTAGTTTTCATTTCATAACATGTTTACATGTTTACGAATGTGTTTCGATTCTCGGATCAGCTTATCTTTCCGAGCTGATCTAGCGCGTCGAGTGTGAGAGCGAGAGCGAGATCGCGAGTAGAGAGCGAGCGAGCGAGATGACCTATCATCAAAGAGTTCCGAAGTCTCTTACAATGGGCTCTCCCCATCCAAGCAATTCACGAATGTAAACATTTTTTGAAATGAAAACTAAAACTTCTATTTTGCATTTAATCGGCTTGAAAATAATCTTAATGGATTAATGAGATTTTGGTGATTAAAACGACATCAAACACGACATAAATCGGATAATTTTTAGTGAAGAATCTTACAATTAGTCTTCGAAGCGAAAATATAGCGTCAAGCGGAGCGCACCTATTGTTATATATATGTATGTTTATTTTCAAAAGACTACGCATCCAATCGAATTAATAAATAAAAAATTATTTAAATTAATAATAAGTAAAAAATAAATTAATATAAAAAAATTAATATAAAAAGCTATAAATTAAAACCATAATTTGATTAAAATGCACGATTGCTTAAATGCTTGATACCTTTGTTCCAAGAATAAGAAAAAGTGAAAGTAATTTATATTGCATATATTTTCTACATTATATTCAATTAAGACTTATTAAAAAAAATTGATTTCATTGCACATGTGGATATACGTAAAAATACTTCAGTAATAATTTATATATCACTGTATTATATCGTAGTATATATTAGAATGCCAAAACGTTACGCGCAGTTAATAAAACATGTAAATAAATTCATGATATTTCAATATTTTAAATCCACAATTATGGACGTAGCACGGAACACAACCAGAAATTGTGCACATTATATGTACCCGCTGAGAACATTCGTGGACATTGGCTTCGTAGTTCATGTCCACGTTTTTTATGTCCACAGAGGACGTATCGCTTTCAGGGATCACCTAAAAGCGGGGCATGGCGTCTCTCATTCTTCTCTCTGCCACGAGTTACCTGAGAGTTGATCTAATAAATCGTCTATTCAAAGAAGAGGGTACGAATCCTTTGCCGTCACATTATTTAGTTTCCGATAGTCGATGCAGAATCTTATACTGCCGTCTTTCTTTTTAACCATAACGGCCGGAGAAATCCATGGACTTTGCGATTCCTCTATAACTCCTTGTTCCTTCATATCCTCAATAATTTTATCGACTTCCTTCCTTAAATGAATGGGAATTCGATGAGGTGCCTGCTTTATGGGGAGAGAGTCTTTTATGTTAATGACATGTTCTACGATACTACAGTTGCCAGCCACAACGTTTTCAGAAAATACATTAAAAAAATTATTTAAAAAGTTGGCAAAAATTTCTTTTTCTGTATTTTTTAAATTTATGGAATTATTTTCAAAGAGATTTTCTAAAATAGAAGGAACCTTAAAAGAATTTTCTATCCGAGAACAATTATAAATTATTTCTTTATTTGATTTTAATTCTTTAAATTCGTGATCAAAAATATTTTTTAAGTTAACTTTTTGGAGAAAATCGGTTCCTACCAAACAATCATCATTTATGGTGGCAACGAACATGGGAATCAAAATAGAATATCTTCCGATTTCGACTTTAACCTCTACTTGAAAATCAATCAAAACTTTTTCTCCTGTCGGATATTTTAAATTACAATTTTTAAGTGGAATCTTTTCCATATCTCTACTAATCAACTTTCTATTCAAAAGAGAAACATCAGAGCCCGTGTCTATTTTAAAAGGACAATTCTTATCATTCATTTTTCCATTATAATAAAAATTATTTTCTCTAATTTTAGCGACATTAAGATCTACAAATTGATTCGATATCGGGGTTTTTCCAGAATAGAAAGTCGAGCTCACCCCGCGGAGCTCAACTAAACCGCGTTTCCCTTTTCTTCAGGACATTCTGACCGGAAATGTCCTGTCTTCCCGCACGTCCAACATTCTTTCCCTTTCGAGGAAAAATTATTTCCTCGCCATTTTCCTCCCGAAGGATTTCTCTTTCCGTTGTCTTTTCGCGCATCGCTCTCGTTGTTCTTATTACTGTTCCCGTTCCGCGCGCCGTTCCTCTCTGCCTTTTGAAAATTCGCACTAAATTTTCCGTTATTTTCAAATTTTCTTCTCTCAAAATTTTCTCCCTGAATTATTTTCACCGTTTTTGCTCTCTCAACGGCCAAATTTAAGGAGGTTATTCCTTCTAATTGAAGAGTCCTCCTCAAGAAACCATCCGAGAGAGCCGAAACGAATTGTGTACACGCGATTTTGTCTCTCACCGCGAAGGGACATTCTGGATAAGCCAACCGCGACAATCTTTCTAATTCGGCACCGAAAGAAGCCAAATCTTCCCCGAATTTTTGCTTTCGATTCATGAAAAGCGAATAATAATTTTGTGTTAGATTTCCCTCCTCGAAAAGAAGTTCTAATTTTGATTTTAATTCTTCAAAGTTTAAATTTTTAAAATTTTCGACACTTTCTAATACGGTTCGCGCTTTTCCCCGTAAATTCGCGGCCAAAGCAACCGTTTTTGTAGATTCGTCCCAATTATTCGCGCGCGCGATCAAAAGAAATTGCGAGAGGAACTCTCGCAGCGGAACTTTTCCGTCAAAAGTATCAGGCTTCAATTTAAAGCCCATTCTCGCGCGAAAATCATTGTTCGTGTCCCCGCAAGTTCTATTATCGATGATGTTATTTAAAGCGGTGTTAATGGAAGGACTTAGCTGTATACTTTCCTCCCGCGAAGCAATTCTCTCCTCGAGTCGACGCAGCTCCTCGTCGCGCTGCTGCAAGACAGCTTCGAAGCGTCTCTGTTGTTGTTCTCGCTCCTCTCGCAGCTGCCGAATCTCGTTTATCGCAGTCTGCAGGAGCTCTGCTTGCGTCTGTTCCGTCGGTTCCTCGGTGACGGTGACTCGAGACGGAGCTTGCGATCGGGTTACCCTCGGCGAATGCTGCGTTGTCATTCTCTCGATCGTTCGTAGCTCGTTGTCCGTCGAATCTAATCGGCTCGTCGTTCGTTTCAAATCCCGGACGAGCCCCCAAAATGTTACGTCTCGGGACGGCCTTTGCGATATCTCGCAAAAGAAGGGAAGTCACTCACACACTCACGCGCCCGGAATGAATATACGGTTTTAGGGTGGTACTGAGCTTTAATAAATATACCCAGTACAGAAGTATGATGAAATATAATATGTAATAAGCCAATATGCTTATTGGTCTCGTATGCGTCCGCTCGATGCGTCAGCTAGACCAAAACTGGTAATGGCGCCGGAAAACAACCGCACGCCGGTTGTTAATAAACAACCCTCCTAGCGATGATGCTCAGGGGAAGATAGTAGAATGAAGGCACTCAGGGGATGTAATCCAGGGACGTAACAATATTATATATTATATTGTTACGTCCGCACGACCGATTCAGTCAAACGACAAGCCGCGTCGTTCACACACACTCACACGCGTCGGGAAATAAAGACACGTATTTAGAAAAAGGAACGAAATTACTTTAATAAGAACGTAAACGAGAACAAATATGTAACAGAGATATAATAATCGGAATATCGTTAGCCCGCACGTCCGATCTCCAAGACCGCGGAACTCAGACTCCAACTGACTACTGTTGTTTGACAACAACCCCCTTGACGACGCCTTGATAACGAAACGTTCTACGATCTCCCAGAAGACTTGATGAGCGCGATCTCAAAAACCAGGGACGTAACACTTGCCTCCCTCTTCATAAGATTGTCGTCCCGACAATCAAATTATAACAGGCAAATTTCTAAGAATCTTGTCGAATATAGATCCCGATATGTCTTCTTGTTCTCCCTGAACTGCTGTTACAGGTTACCGAACTGTATATCCTCTTGGGCTCAAACGACTTAATTGATTTCAGAAATTCTTTTTGTATTCAAATCTTCAGGCAAGAGTGGGATAATTTTCCGTGGACCCGTTCCTCAAAGAGGACTTCTCAAGCCTCTGCCTCGGCATTTGCCTAAAACCCCCGGGAAAACCACGGAAAGAAAACCGCGGGATGAGGCAGTCTTCGTCCTTAATAGTTTATTTGTCTTCTCTATCTCTTTTTTAATTTTCCTCTTCTCTTTCTCTTTCGTCGTCGAGTCAGGCTTCCTCCCAGTTGGACAGTTTCTTTCTGAAAGAAATTTAACAACAGAAACTCGAACAAAACACAAATTCTTAAAATCAAAGTTGGCGTGTAGTGTAGTAACTTTAGTGAATCGTGGGCTTTAAATATTTCTTAATTCAATTCTTGCCGTTTATGAAAAGGGGCCAATCTATCGGAATGTACTACTTTACATTTATGCTTATTCGATTTTTTAATCCCATGAACATCATCATTAAACTTTTTGATAATCTTATAGGGACCTTCCCAATTACTTTGTAATTTAGGAGATTTACCTCCTATTCTTCGAGGATTATAAAACCAAACCATCTTGATTTTCATGAAAATTAATTTTCTTAGCCTTTTGATCGTAACGAACTTTAGAACGAAGAGATTGAAAATTTAAACGTTGCCTAGCAAAATTATGAATTTTATCTAATTTTTTTTTTAACTTTTGAATATAACCTTCAAAAGAATTCTCCATCTCCCTTTCTGGAGGACTTCCTCGCAACAAATCTAATGGAAGTCTTAAATCCCTTGCAAAATATAATTCAGCAGGAGAGGCACCTGTGGCCTCGTGTTTTGAAGAACGATATGCTAATAAATACATGGGAATCCAATTATCCCAGTCCTTTTGATCCTCTGAAATAAATTTAGCTAAATAATTTAAAACCGTCTGATGATGACGCTCCACTTTGTCCATCTGACTGCGGATGTAAAGCAGCTGTTTTAGTTTTATTAATTTCAAGAAGACAAATCATTTCTTGAAAAACTCTTGATTTAAAATTTCGTCCTTGATCAGTGTGGATTTCAAATGGAACTCCATGACGAGAAACGACTTGCTTCACAAATACATCTGCTACTGTTTTCGCTTTAATATTTTTTAGTGGGAAAGCTTCAACTTACTTAGTAAAACAATCAATGATTACTAACAAATATCGATTTCCAACTATAGTAGTCGGAAGAGGCCCAAGTATATCCATTTAAACCCTTTCAAATGGAGATCCTGCATCATAAGTCTGCAATGGAGATTTTCCTTTTCCTGATGGACCTTTCTTTGCCACACAAACCTTACAAGATCGACACCAATCTTCCACATCATGTTTACAAGTGGCCCAGTAAAAACGTTTTCGTATTTTCTCTAACGTTTTATTTACTCCAAAATGACCTCCAGATGCGGAATCATGTGCTTCTTCCATTATTCGATTGATGAACTTCCTAGGAACAATTACTTGAAAAACTATAGATTTTAAATTCGGAGATTCCCACTTTTTAAATAGAACTCCATCTTTTAAAATTAGTGCATCCCAATAAGACCAATAAATCTTTGCAGAAACATCCTGTTTAACCTCCTGCCAACAAGGACGCTCTCCTAATTCCTTCCCTCGTAAAAACATTGAAACAATAACATCTTCCAATTGCCTATCTCGCGATTCTACTAAACTTTCTTTTTCCAAAATTATTCGAGCAACAGAATTTTCTTTTAACTCCACTTTAGAACAATAAATACAACCTAGTTCTGCACAAAAGCGCCTTGATAAACCATCCGCGTTTTGATGAAATTGTCCCTTTCGATGAATTATTTCGAATTCATATTGTTGCAATCTTTCTAACCAACGCTGCCCTTCCAAATCTTTAAAAGACATCAACCACCTAAGAGAAATATGATCCGTCCTAATTTGAAATTTTCTCCCATACAAATAATGATGGAAGGACTTTAATGATGAAAGAATAGCTAACAATTCCCGCCGTGTGATACAATAATTCCTCTCAGCTTTGCTTAAAACTCGACTGAAATAAGCGATAACCTTTTCTGGATCATTCTGGATTTGTGATAAAACCGCTTGAATACCATGATTCGAAGCATCTGTGTCTAAAATAAATTCTCCTTGTTCCTTAGGAAAGGATAATATTGGTGAAGAAATTAATTTCTGCTTCAATTCCTCAAATGCCTCTTGACAAGATAAAGACCATACAAACTTTACTTGATGTTCTGTAAGTGTAAATAAAGGTTGTGCTATTAAGGAGAAACCTTTAATAAACTTCCTGTAATAGGAACAAAATCCCAGAAAACTTCGGAGCTGCTTTCTATTCTGAGGAACTGGCCAATTCTCAACAGCAGAAATCTTCTCAGGATCCGTAGTAATTCCTTGTTCGGAAACAATATGACCCAGATATTTCACTTTCCTACTAAAAAGAGAACATTTTTTAGAATTGATTTTCAAATTTGCCATGCGCAAACAAAGAAAAACTTTTCTAAGATTAATCATCATTTCCTCGAACGTTTTACAATGACAAAAACAATGACGTCATCAAGATAAACTAGACAGATTTTCGATATTACTTCTCGCAGGACTTTCTCCATCAAACGCTCAAAAGTAGCTGGAGCATTGCAAAGACCAAATGGCATGACTCTAAATTGCCACAATCCGCTCCCAACAGAAAATGCCGTCTTTTCTTTATCTTTAGGGTTAACCTTTACTTGCCAGTATCCATTTTTTAAGTCTAAAGTTGAAAACCAAGAATTCCCTGACAATCTATCCAAAATATCCTCAATCCGGGGTAACGGGTATGAATCCTTTACTGTCACTGCATTAAGCTTCCTATAATCTACGCAGAATCTAAGTAAACCGTCTTTCTTCTTCACCATAACTACAGGAGAAACCCAAGGACTCCGAGATTCTTCAATAACTCCCTGAGACTTCATTTCTTCAATAATGCGATCTACCTCCTCCCTAAGATGTAATGGAATTCTCCGAGGAGTTTGTTTTATAGGTTTAGAATCCCACATCAATGGTGTGCTCCAAAACTTCACAATTCCCTGCAACTAAATCTTCTGAAAACATATCCTGAAATTCAACCAAGAAATCAGCAAAAATATCCTTTTGAGAGGGAACTAAATTTTTAGAATTTTCTTCGAAAAACGTCTGTAAGAAATTAGGCACCTTTTTCTTTTCGATTCGACAACAAGAAAATTCATCGCTATTTTCTTTTTCAGAATTAATAAATTCCGATTCAAAAATCTTTTCTAATTTAATTTTTTCAAGGAAATCAACTCCTAATATGCAATCATCAGAAATATTAGCAACTAACACTGGAATATCCAAAAGATATTTTCCTAACTCTATTTCAACTATAACTTTAAATTTGACTGTAATTGTCACTCCAGTAGGGTATTTAAGAAAACAATTTTCTACTTCAAAATGTTCCTTTGGCCCTCTAACCAATTTTTCACTTAAAACGGAAATATCAGAGCCCGTATCAATTTTAAATATACACAATTCACCATCCAACTTTCCCTTATAACTAAAGAAATTCTTAATTCTACTTATTCTACTTATCTTTAAACATTGTGAAATTTTTGGGGCATCAACTATCTTAGTCGAACCTGCCCCAAGAAGCTCGACTAAGCTTTGTTTCCCGACAAAGACGGACATTCCGAACGATAGTGCCCCTGCGCGTCACATTGCCAACACTCTTTTTTTGATTGTTGGAATTTACGTTTTTGATTTTTATCATTTTCAAATTCCTTTTTATCTTTATCTTTCTTTTCGCTTTCCTCATTTTTTTTATAATTAAATTTATTAAACTTATTAAATTTGTTAAATTTATTATATTTGTTAAATTTGTTATTTTTGTTTTCATTATTCTCATTAAATTTATTTTTTTAAAAACTATTTTCCTGTATTACTTTTACAGCCATAGCTCTTTCAACAGCTGATTTTAAGGAAGAAATACTTTCCAATTGAAGCGTTCTTCTCAAAAATTCGTCCGATAGCGCGGCTATAAATTGGGCACAAGCAATTTTATCTCTGATTTCATGAGAGCACTCAGGATAAGCTAGACGCGATAGTCTTTCCAAATCCGTGCCTAAAGTAGCCAAATCTTCGGAATTCTTTTGCTTTCTATTTGTAAATTGAGTATAGTAAGTTTGGAGTAAATGCCCCTCTCCAAAACGTAATTCCAGTTTCGATTTTAGATCTTCAAATTTTAAATTTTCAATTTCAAATATTCCGTCTAAAACCGAACGCGCTTTTCCTCTCAAACATGCTGCTAAAGCTACTGTTTTATGAGAATCATTCCAACCGTTAGCCCGCGCTATCAAATCAAATTGTGTCAAAAATTCGCGCAAAGGGACACTACCATCATAACAATCAGGCTTTAATTTATAACCAAATTGATCTAATTGCAAACGTAAATTTTCATTTTGAATTTGCGCTCTATTAATGGGAGGACTTAGCTGTACAATTCGTTGCTGAAATCTTTCCTCCATTCTGCGAAGCTCGTTATCCGGCTCATGCAGCTGGGAATCATATTCAGCTCGTATCCCCTCCATCCTGCGAAGCTCATTGTCCCGCTCTTGCAACTGGGAATCGAATTCAGCTCGCATCCGGACTCGTTCTTCCCGGAGCTCACGGATTTCTCGCATCGCTGATTGAATTGTAATTGTCTCCAGCGTCGGCTCCTCTCTACTATGTGGCTCTGCTCTCGTTATCTGAGGCGTCGTGGACACATGAACTCTCTTCCTTGCAACACCCGCCTGCTGTTGTTGTTCCATCACTGAGGTTTACTTTCTCACAAATTCAAAACTCAGCTCCCGTCGGACTGATCCCGGACGAGCCCCCAAGATGTTACGTCCACGCGACCGATTCAGTCAAACGACAAGCTGCGTCTTTCACTCACACTCACACGCGTCGGGAAATAAAGACACGTATTTAGAAAAAGGAACGAAATTAATTTAATAAGAACATAAACGAGAACAAATATGTAACAGAGATATAATAATCGGAATATCGTCAACCCTCACGTCCGATCTCCAAGACCGCGGAACTCAGACTCCAACTGACTATTGTTGTTTGACAACAACCCCCTTGACGACGCCTTGACAACGAAACGTTTTACGATCTCCCAGAAGACTTGATGAGCGCGATCTCACACAAAGAACCAGGGACGTAACAATATGATATCAAGTGTATGCGAGTTTTGTGAGGAAACCATCGAGAAAATCATCGATCGACGTTGATAGAAATCAGTCAGTAGATACGTACCGAGGAGTAACACAGTGCACGTGGTCAACTTCATCTTGTCTTGGGAACGGAGATACCTACGAAGGTAAATCGAACGCGATCGTAGCACAGCGCGCTTATGCACTAGACTAGACTATCTCACTCATGACAGCGCGAACGTGCACATGATGTGCACCTTGAGAGAGAACTATGCATCCTGGTTGAGTCAACGAGATGGACTGCGAAGATACATACGTTTTGTTGCCAGTCGCACCGTATCTGCCCGCTTCTCGTCCCCGCTTCTTTATTGCGAGATTATATTAATAATTATATAATTATATTATTCTTTGATATCGCGAATCTAATATATCATATCCGATCAATGAATCTAATAATCTCGAATTTTACTTGTTCATTAATTACTAGATTAAAGTGTTACATGCACAGTAATCATTACAACCAATGATAATTACACAGTTAAACAAAAAGAATCGAAAGAAAATAAAATTATTTTTTTTTAATTTAAAGCTTTTTCTGTTAAAATTTTAGTATACATTTACTAACTTTCCAAATCTTTCTTACTAACTTTTAATCTTTATAAAAGGATTTACACTTTATTATACCTCTTCTTCACGCAACTCAATATTCCGTATAATAAATTCTCTCTCTCTCTAAAAATAGAAACATTTTTATTTATTACTATTATATTTTTATTAATTTATTTTAGTTATTACATTAAAACATTTATAACATCGGGATGAAACATAGAAATTAGTCAGAGACATTTGTTGTGTACATCGAAATAAAATAAAAACCTAAAATATGACTATATCCCGACATCTTAAACAAAAACCAACACACGATAATGTAACATTAACATAAATTTCTCGATTTCACATATAAATCACGCCCAACAATTATAATTACATTAATTACAGTTGATTCTTATTCTATAATACTAGAAGAAAACAGGCTTTTGCTACGTAAAAATCTATGTAAATTTTTGCGTTTTGTAAACAAAGCTACCACACATTGGAGGTATGACAATTAAAAAGTAATCCCTTACTAAAGAATTAAGTAACGACATTACAGTTAACTGCTGTTTAACTGCTGATTTACAATAAAATTCTCTTACGTACATTGCAGAATTACATGGCTGATTCAACATGCATATTGTTTTTACGGCGGATTGTCTGCCCGAGATTGATCCTTTCTCGCAGACGAATCATTCTTGACCTAATGGTGCGGGTGTTTGAGTCTGTAACAACTTCTGTCTGTCGAGCTCTTGGAGGCACATTGTAATTTTGACACCCGTATTGCGTCAACAACAGCTTCATGATTCTTTTCTTACACACGAATGTGATGAAAATACCGATGTTCTGCATCATATCAATCGAATATGCAATATAGATGTACCCAATGTTTGATGTATAAAAAAATATCAACGATACCATTCCTATAAATGCTGATATTCGTATCACAATAAGCATTATGATAAACCACTTTTGACAAAGATTGAACCTGCAAGTTACATACTTTTTATATTTTCTGAAACTATGAGCGCTAGTTGTGAAGATTATGCTATAAACAAAAACATTCAAAGTAATTGATACTTTATATGTCTTGTATATAGTGTATATATATATATATATACAGATATACATATATATACGTATATATATATATACAGATACATACAGATATATTCTAAAATAATACATCTCTCGTAAACAGTGTTAGAAAAAAATTGAGTGCTTCCGCAAGATATAACTAAACTCAAACCAAATTTTAGTTTTAAATCAGAAATAGGTTTGGGTTAGGTTGCATATAAAATACCGTTTCGTGATTTTCCCCAAGGACAACATATTGTTTCCCCGGCTTAAAAATATCATAAGTCTTAATTGTAGACCGAAAGGAAGCTCTATGTAAATTTTAAGGCAAATCGGAGTTGATGAAACTAATATAGAGATTTACCAAAAATTGTTCAAATTAAAGTTCTAGAATATATAAGAGGCAAGCTGAAACGTCATCATTATCCCATTGCTCTATATTTCAGCATACGTTCATCCAATACAGTTTATTAAAGGGCATATGATATTTCCTATATTCCATTGAGATGGTATCCCGTTGCAAGGCGAGTTCAAAGAGATGTTTGTCAGTCTTGGCTTCCACGTACTGCATCTTGGATAACGCTAAAGAAGTTTGATACTTTGTGAGTTCAAAGATGACTTTAATCTACTTCAAGGTCATAACATATAGGATAGTTAAACTCGCCTTGGAATAAAGCGGAACCATTTCATGTAGTTTAAAATACTATATGTCCTTTAAAAAAAATTGTGTTGGATATACGTTGAAAAATGAAACAATGTGGTGACGTCATATTTAGCCCCTTCTATATTCTACAGCTTTAATCTAAACAATTTTTTCTTAACACTAACTTTACACAAGTGACTAAAGTGTGTTATGTAAAACATCTTCTTGTTATTTAAAACATTTTCTACACGTACACACGCATATACACACACACATACGCACACGTACACGTGTATGTATCATTTTTAGACAGTGCCTTTTTAACTATGTGTTTACTCTTTGTCTTTCTTTTTCTCTTCTTTTTTCTTCTTTCTCTTTTTTTCGGTTATATATACGAGGGATATTCGGAAAGTAAAGATACAAAGCTAGTAAAAATGCAAAGAAAAATATTTTTACACGTTTGGCAGTACTGACGTGTCTGCTAGAGTCTGTGTGATGTGACAGAGTCCACCAGATCTTAATCGTACCAACTCTGTGCTTGCAGTGTGTATTCAAAGTGGCCGTATCAATTCCTAATCCCGCCAAATGCGAAGTTCGCTCAGTGATTCGTTTCTTTTGCGCGAAAGGAGAAATTGCTGCACAAATTCATTGCAAACTTGTTTCTATTTATGGCAAAGACGTTATGAACAGGCAAAACGTGGCGAAATGGTGTCGCGAATTTAAAACGGGAAAAAATAACGTTCATGATTAAGAAAGGAGTGGAAGGCTATCAGTTGTCACTAATGAACTCATTCAAAAAATTGAAAGAAAGTTCATTTTAATCGGCGTTTATCGATAAACTTCATGAACAATGTTGATGACGACAATGAGGTCCAAGACGCGGTAATAACATGATTAAGAGAACAGGCGCGAGACTTCTATGACGTTGGAATCAAGAAACTCGTTCCCAGGCTCACCAAATGTATTAGGGTCCATGGTGACTACGTTGAAAAATAAATAATAGTATATTCTAAAGATATTATAAGTCAATCTCACAATAAAATGCTTTAGAAATATTTTCTGGACTTTGTATCTTTACTTTCCGAATAATCCTCGTAATATAAATAATGTCTACAGATAATCTCTACAGATAATCTTTTAAAAAATATATTGCTCTTATACCAATTGTGGGTATGTTTCATCGAAAATGTCTGGAGTTTTCGAAAGGATGAAAAATAATAGTGAGAATAAATCAAATAATAGCACCAATTTCATAAAAAAAAATATAAAAATTTTGCATTCTCTCTCTCTCTCTCTCTCTCTCTCTCTCTCTCTCTCTCGCTGTAATTTTCTTTTTTTCTCTCTCTTTAAACTTGAAAATTGCCCTATTATCTTTTTGAACTTTAATTTCATTAATTTAATTAATGTTATTTATATAAGTATGTCTACAAATAAGAAATAATCGTAAATTTTTGGAAAATGTTATAATTTATGTGTTTGGATAAGAGGAGTAGGCAAGTGAGAGCCGGGCGCAAGAAATTAAGCGCTAAGTCTTCAGTAATAACCTTCTTTATTTAAATTTGCAATTTAAATAAAATTTAAATAAGGAAGATTATTACTGAAGACTTAGCGCTTAATTTCTTGCGCCCGGCACTCACTTGCCTACTCCTCTTATCCAGACACATGAGTATAACAGAGCCTTACTTAATTTATTATAATGTTATAATTATTACACATACACACATTTAATATATTTTATGTATATGTATATATAAATAATCATTCCCTCTTTGCATCAAAAATAAAAAAAAAACGTTGGAATTTGTAATGCCATAAGCAAATGGTTATAGCGCGGTATATATTTCATTAATAAAACAGATTATTACATATCGACTTAAAGATGATAGAGTACAAACCATTTTTTATTTTTGTCATAAACCCGGTTGTCGACATTTATCAGATGATGAGTTACGTTTTTCTTATAACGCCGGATCTTCAATGCCGTAGAGATGAATAAACAAATGCTACTGATACTACAAATAGTCGCCGGTATCCAATAATACAAGCCAACTCCTGCATTTTCTGAGATAAGAAATGAATTTCTCTTATTACATCATATTTTGTAAATATATAAAATATAATTTTCCTCGCAACACATAAGTTATTAGAGTCATAAACATATAGTTTAATCATAATTAAATATGCCATTGTTACTAGAGTTGATTATCAGTTATTTATCCACTTACCAATAAACTAAAATATAGTAATGCCAAATTCTGGTCGAAGCATTACGAACGGAAAGGAATTCATACTGACACAGACTATAGTGAGAATGAAAGAGATTCCCCACGCATAGACGGAATACATGATCAATTTCTTTCTCTCTTTCTTCTTTCTTTCTCTCTCTTGTTGATTCCTCACGTTTGCTTGCAAGGAAGAAATATCTCTGCAAAGTACCGTTTATATCGTATATTATATCGTATATCATATTGTAAATTATTAAAAAATGTAATGATTTCTTATAAATATTTCATACTGTTAATTCAATAAAACATCATATTGCTTTCAAAAATTAAATTCTGAATTCACAAAGTAGAAACCAATCTCCTCTAAGGAAAGCTCTAATAGAAATATCCAATAAAAAATCTATATACGTTTTAAATTAAAGCAGTACTGCCTGTCATTTCAAATTATCATGTCATAACTTAAATAGTTGTTTCTACTATCACGCGGCACATCACAAAATATTCTTTTTGATGAAACAAAAATATGGTATCATTATCCGTTTTGTCTTTATATATCGAAAATCTAATCTCTAGCATTCCCCCCTCACTCTTCCTCCAACCTTCCTCATTCCCACCCATCCTTTCATTCTTCCCCTCGCCACTCTCTCAACCTCACTCGTGCCCTCTCTCTTTCCCCTCCCACACCCCCACTCTAACCAATTCCCTCTCTCTCTTTCCCTCTCCCACCTCCTTCCCCACCCCACCCCCTCCCTTCCCACCCTTTCCTCCTCTCCCCCTCACTCTCCTTCTCACTCTCCCCCCTCACTCTCGCCCCCTCTCTCACAACCCCCCTCACCCCCTCTCTCACTCTCTCACCCCCTCTCTCACCCTTTCCCTCTCCCCTCTCCCCTCTCTCCCTCTCCCACCCTCCCTCCCTCTCCTCCTCTCCCCCACCCCCTCTCTCACCTTCTCAACCCCTCTCACTCCCCCCTTCCTCCCACTCCCTCTCTCACTCCCTCTCTCCCTCTTTCCCTCACTCTCTCTCTCTTCCTCCCTCTCCCTCCCCTCTTTGTATATTTATATATCATATAGAAATATCATAGATTGACAATGTACCTAAATGTCCACCACATGTCGAAGCTCATTACAGTTAACCAAAAGTAGGCTGCCAAATAACCGAAATAGCAAACTGAATCTGGAACAATGGAATAAACAACGTCTCGATTAATAAACACGTTTTGAAATGCTGATTACTGACAAATACCACAATGTTCGGACGTGCGAAAACATATTTATTTCAATTTATTGAGAATTTACGAACGAATAGAAAACGATATAATTTATATAAAAATGTATTAATATTAAATTAAATAATACTTTATTTAAAAGGCATAACTGTGCAATATTCTAACGACAAAAAAATATTTATTTTAACAAACCAAAGTTGTATAGTTGTACATTAAAATGCACCAAATATTTCAATTTTATTTCCTGTAAAATCTCGTGTTTATAAAGTTTTAACAAATTGTATAAATTTGAATTTCATCATGAAAAAGTGATTAACCTACGAATACATACAATAAGCCTAATAAATGTATATGTTGCGTTAATTTTTTATTGTTATATGACTTGGATATACTATACCGATTGTATGACTGATGAAACGCTTGTGATATATCGGGATAATTAAACAATTCATACTTTCAAATATGTATGCGACAATCGTCGCACCGATGCAATTGCGCAGTATGAAGCCGTGTTTGTTATGAAGCTGTGGTAGTATACAGTACACTAGAAATATTGTCAGCAAAAACAGTATAGAAATAATACGCAAAGTAATACGTATATTTATAGGATGATGTAGGATAGGGTTGAAGGGGTTATCAGGGCTATCCGATTTATAAATTAAGATTCTTGAAACAATTTCCGTTGGAAAGTTTATGTTGAAGATGGTAATATCACACCCAGTGCGTAATATGTTATTGCTCTTGTCCATCAGACAAAAGGATTTTGGTTCGACGAATTTTGCCGGATAAGGAAAATATATAGTGCCGTTAGCGATAAGCACGTTCTTGTTGATATCTGGAAACCTCTTAATGCAGAACTGTTTAATCTCTTGACACGGATCGTATAAGAGTCCATATGCTGTTAAGTTTATCTCTTGATTTTTGCTTTTCAACGAATATTGCCCATCTACGAAAGCTTGCAAAATTATGATTTTTCCAGGAATGCATTCAGTCAGGTGATCGTCAAGTTGACAGCAGGTCAGAATGCAAGTACCATCTACGCATATCTCGTGTGGAACATAGCATTTATTGCTACCTTCATTACAATCAGTTTCATTAACTATATCTTTTTCGTCGCTTTCTATGGAATTCTCAGTTTTGTATTGCGCCGTCGAAATGTCATGTTTCTTGTTGTAGTTCATCAAGTTTCGCTGATGCTTTGAAGACGAAGCGACGAGCAGAAGCGCGCAACACCACAAAAATACGAGTTTGTTTTCAAACATCGTCAATCTTTTGCCACGTTGAATTTATCTGCAAAAATGTTAATTTTTTTACGTTAGTTTAATTGTCAGATCATAATCCAAGTTAGTTCAACTGCAGCAATAATTAAACTGCAAAATCAATGATACGTATGACATCGTTAATGTGAATAATCCGCGAAAACGATTGATTATGTTTCAGCAAAAGATAAAATCGTTTTTGCGGCATTCTCACGAATACATAAATGTCAATAAGAGAATAACAGCTCTAGGATGGCAACTCGAAGAAACAAATCGTCGATCTGCCGAAAATGGCAATAGAATGACAAAGAGTATCGTTCTTTGAATTGATTTAGTTGAATATGATTTAGTTTTTATAATAAACATTTAATAAACAATTAATTGAATAATAATTGAAAAATACTGTATATTAAATTCTTTTATTAAATGCATATTTTAGAGTGATACCCGTAGATAACTTTGTTCTTAACATGTATTATTATGGTCATGAGCTTGAGTAATCCTATAATAAGATTTTTTACTTATCTGTCGTTTGTTGTTCATTAAAAAATTATTAACCAATGAACGCTTATGCAAGTCAAATCAACAGATACATTTACAATAAAATATTTAATATTGCACACAATTTATATAAATTAACTAATTAATAATTTTTTAAACCGCTAGTCAAATAAATTCACATAGAAACACTCCTACCACTCGACCAATACTAGCAAATAAATTAAACGGGCGAAGTTTGAAGAATATTTTTCAGGGAGACGTATCTCTTGGTTTGAGATTACAAGAATCCCTTGATTATTCTCTAACAATCCCGTTAATAAATAGGCGAGAAAAATATGGGTCCGAAAAGTCGCTGAAGCAGGAATCGAACCTGCGTCTTTCGCTTGCCGGGCGACTGCTTTAACCATCTAAGCTATTCAGACCCTTTCGGTCCTATATTTTTATCTTGCCTTTTTAATAGATGTTAGTAAACAATAATTTGAGAACGTATTACCGGCTCTCAACGGTGAAAGATGTAAATTCTAATATTGTGTGTTAGCTCCATAATTAGGTCCAGGAGCGAATTAAATTAACTAATTAATAATTTTTTAAACCGCTAGTCAAATAAATTCACATAGAAACACTCCTACCACTCGACCAATACTAGCAAATAAATTAAACGGGCGAAGTTTGAAGAATATTTTTCAGGGAGACGTATCTCTTGGTTTGAGATTACAAGAATCCCTTGATTATTCTCTAACAATCCCGCCTATTTTTCTCGCCTATTTATTAACGGGATTGTTAGAGAATAATCAAGGGATTCTTGTAATCTCAAACCAAGAGATACGTCTCCCTGAAAAATATTCTTCAAACTTCGCCCGTTTAATTTATTTGCTAGTATTGGTCGAGTGGTAGGAGTGTTTCTATGTGAATTTATATAAATATTACTAGCCAACATACATCTACAAGATGTAGTTCCGAAAAAGGCATACCTCCTATTTCGATCAAACTTTGGATGGACCTTGCTTTGCGTGGAAAGTTGCAAACCCATGTGGAATTGTAAGAAAATAAAAGTATAATAATAATAATATTAAACTGACATTACAGCAAGTAAACTTATTTTGTTAATAATTTTTTTAATAAACAATGAGCGACGACTCAAACCTTCTGAGTGTTATTGAGGGTGATAACCTTGACAACATATATCAAGGACACAGCCGTATCTCGTTACTTCGCTAAACGCAATATTTACCCAGAAAATTTACGTTTAATTTAGTAATTTCTTTTTGCTAATAACTTTTAAATAAACAACGAGTGACGCTTAAAACCTTTTGAAGGATATTCAGGACAGTGATCTTAACAACATATATCAAGGTCAAAGTCATAGGAACTGGGTTTTCTTTTGTAAAGTTTTACCCTATTTTCTTTTAAAAAATGACTTTCTGATAGGAGTCGCCAAAATTCCTTTTAGAGGCTTCCATTTCAACCTGAAAGGAAGCTTTCTACAAAGTATGATCGAAATCGGAGGTAAGCCCTTTTCGGAACTTTATCCCATCTACATTTATATTCTTATATATATTATATGTATATGTATAATTATAGATCTCATTTTGCATTAAATACATTGAATGATGTGGAATAAAACACTGTACATGTATAAAAACACGTGCACAGTTTCAAAAGCCTATCTGATATAGACTTTCCGTAAAAAATTATAAAAAAATGTGTATTTTTCAGTTTTTCTCTAGACCAGAATACCACCTAAAGTGCAAATTGTGAAAAAGGTTAAAAAATAACGACTTACCGAAAGAAGGAGAAATGATAACAGATTAATTGTAACACTGTTATCTCTTACAATTATGATTGAATATTAATTATCTCACTAGAATCGATAGAACAATGTATTTCGTTTCGGTGATTTTCCGAGACGTTCGAGAAAAGAGCATGCAAAGAACCATAATATCCGCTGAAGTAAAAAAATAATACTACCAGGAACCGCAACATTGAAGCAACGGTACACCTTATGATCTTGACGTCATACGAATGTAAGAGGATATGAGATCACAGAGATTCTCTAAACTGATTTTCTCGAAATTTAGTAAATAGTTTATTTGCCCTGTCGCTACATACGTTTGTATATAAACGCTGTCAAAAAGGAATCTCAGTTGCATACGCAATATTGTTGTTTACGAGTATACACGGTGGCGGTTATTTATAAAGATATATCATCCGACACTTTTGCGCAATCCTGTGATTTTTTTACTGAAGCGTGTCACAGTGAAAGGGTTAATAAAGAGGCGCGTAAGTAGAAAAACTTGTGAGCAGAGGGAGTATTGTTAATTTTGATAAATTTAAATCAAACAATTAATGATTTAATCTAAATAAAATACAATGATGAGTGCAAACTGATTTTTAAATATTAATTCGTTATTCGTTTCCATATTGACAAGCATCGTTATCTATAAATTAAAATAGAAAAATAAAATATAAGTTTTATTAAATAACTGATATATTTGGTATAATTTCAAGTTTTTTTCTAATCTCATATATTGAATGAGATTGATAAATTTATTCCCGGATTGATTGGCGTTTTTGTGCCTCTGTGTTATCGATTAATTGTATTTGGCTAAAAATTTTGCGATCATAAAATGTTAGGAGTGTTATTAAAAAATTTTTCTTGATCGCTGCGACTAATAACGATTAATATGCAATCAGAGCACTCTCTAGGTAGGGAAATGTCACTTGAAATGAGTCTCGATTCGACTTGAACGTCAAAGTAACGAGTGATTGTAGTGCTTACAGTACATAATTGAAATACGCAATTCGCATAACATGGGCTGAGTTGCAATTAATAATGCAAATAAGCTCGGCTTTTGCAGGTTCCCGGGAATGAGAGCGAGCGATGCTTCTGCGACACTGACTGCATAAGCGTTCGTGCTAAAAAATTAGTTACGCAAACTCTCTCTCTCTCTCTCTCTCTCTCTCTCTCTCTCTCTCTCTCTCTCTCTCTCTCTCTCTCTTCGTTTGCCAGCTCCGCTTTTGTCAAACTATGCTTCATCGCGTCGGAGCAAGAACACTTAAAGAAGCGCTCCTTGTAATAATTCTTAAACATTATGTCCAGATTGCCGGTCGGCTTGTACTTCTCGATCTCCGCTCTGACATCCGTGATATTAATGAACGACTGAAGGCACTACTTTATATCTGCCTCGGCTCGCTGGAGATTTTCGAATGCGCCTGATCTGCCGTTCTTCATGCACTTTTCCTTGAAGAAATTTTTCTTCTCGAAGCTGGGCAGTGCTGATGCGTTCAATTGTGAGCCGAACCCTTTCGATACCTCGTCGGCAGACGATCTGTTCTCTTGCGACCGCGTACATGCATCAAGACCTGAAACAAGGAGAGAATATCTTTTAAAGAGATAGAGAGTTTTTTCTTAAAAAATTTGTTTATATTATATAGAAATTTTCTTTTTTCAGACTAACTAGAATCTATGAAATTGACGGTTCATTTTTTATATCTAACATTGAGAGAAGAAACGAGTATAGCAATATTATGGCATATACTTTATCTGTGTATTACTCTACACTCTACATTATACGCCAAAAGAAGGAAACCGATAGCGATTATATCCTCACTAATTATATGTGTTCTCCTTCGAATTATATAATGCCAGTTGTACAAATGTTACATACATTTCTTTTGATCCTTTCACTTATTATACAGAAACAGGAAAGAAACAGGAAATTGAACTCTTATGGTTCTTTAATCGAACCGGCAAAAATTTCGCTAACGAAATTCGCTCAGAACGACTTCGTAAAGGTAAAAGTTTAATTTTTAATATTTTTCTTTCTTATTAATTAATAATAATAATAACATTTAATAGATAACGTTGTTTTTGTTTTAAAATCGCGTTTCTACTGTTTACAGCCTCGAGTTTTGCTAATTTAAATGACGTAATGTGATGATTTGCATTCTATATCAATCGGAATAATCGATGTATTGGGAATAGCGATGCTGCAAATTAGTTATTGATCAAAATTAAACATATGTATATAGAATGATGAAAGCTACATATAGATACATATTACATGTTATTCATCGCATTAATATTGATAATAAGTTGAATTATTCTCGGAAATTGAATTCGTCATCATTCTATATGAGTATTTATAGAGAATGCATATGATTTCAATATTTAAATTTAATAATATCAGTTATGTAATCATAGATTCATGTAAAGTAAAAAAAATTTCTCACTTTTTTCAATATCATGCATCTACGAATAATGGTGATTCTCATTGGCATCATAATTACGATTAGAAATTTAAAACAATAAGGTCGACAAATTCGATTAACGAATACAATGATTAACCGCTATCACAAAAATGGAGATGAGTTTTACAGTCGCTTTGCAAATTACATTACTGAAATAATTGTTGATACCGAAATAAATGCTCTGTGTGTGTGTGTGTGTGTGTGTGTGTGTGTGTGTGTGTGTGTGCGTGCGTGTGTGTGTGTGTGTGTGTGTGTGTGTGTGTGTGTGTGTGCGTGCGTGCGTGCGTGCGTGCGTGCGTGCGTGCGTGCGTGCGTGCGTGCGTGCGTGCGTGTGTGTGTGTGTGTGTGTGTGTGTGTGTGTGTGTGTGTGTTGTATGATGCATGTGTGACAACGTAACATTAATCACTAGAAACTGCGGTTTATTGCGATTCATCATGCTAATCATTCCAAAGATGTATTATCATATACTCATGTATAATGTAAGACTTGAAATTTCCTAGTTACATCCGTGAATAATCAAAATAGCTTAAAAATTCCGACTTTTAATAGAGAGAGATCGTTCGTGCGTGCGTCTCTTTCGCCTCATCAAATTTACGACGAAAATTTAATGTATATGCAACGTGGAGTTGATTTTTTACATTTAATTTGGCAAGCTAATTGACATTTAATCTGGCAATAAACTCTGCTAGTCGGCATAAAACTATCGATGTCGTTGTCCGTGTCAATCTATTTTTAACGCTTCAAATTGATGAAATGACATACTTTAATTATATTTTAGGCATGCGTTAGGCTGATTGGAAAGCTTTTCGAGATCATAATATAAAAAAGCGCGTTTCTCCAGTTGAAAGGAGATATTTTACTCTTGAATACTCGAGGTGTCGCTTCGTAATTATAAATTGAAAGAATATTTTTTTATGTGTCTTATCTAGAAAAAAATCTCATTTTTAAATAATAGATTTTTACTATTAAAAATCACTCTAGTTTAAATGAATTCGCATTGAATTATCTTCTTTCGCGAAAGGAAACTACAATTATTAAATAAAATTCATGATAAACTTTCTTACATTCTGAGGACTATGAAGTGTCTTGACATCTGCGTGCGAATTGCTTTTAATATAATGATATCAGAGAAGCGAGGAGAAATTTCTTGACAAGTTATACTCTTCTAAATATGTATGAATAGTACGGTTATAAATAACCTTTCAAATAAAGAAAAAATTGTAAGGTATATAGAATGTCTCCAAGAGTTATGACTGTTTGTATTGTAATAAAAATTTTCTTATCGACGGTTTTTTCGATAAACTATAAGTAGATCGTATATATTAGTAAACTAGATTGTCTATCATCATTGTGTATCATATGATATCAAGTGTATGCGAGTTTTAGAAGGAAAACGTGGGAAAATCATCCATCGACGTTGACAGATATCAGTCAGTGGATACATACCAAGGAGTAACGCAGTGCACGTAAAATTTATCTTGTCTTGGGAGCCGAGACACTTACGATGGTAAATCGAACGTAACGCTATCGTAGCACAGCGCGCCTACGCACTAGACTATCTCACTCACGACAGCGCGTACGTGCACATGATGTGCGCCTTGAAAGAGAACCATGCATCCTGCTTGAGACAACAAGATAGACTGCGAAGATACATACGTTCCGTTGCCAGTCGCACCGTCTCTGCCCGCTTCTCGGTCCTTTATTGCGAGATTATATAATATAATTAAATAATTATATTATTCCTCAATACAGCGAATTGAAAATATCAGATCCGATCAATGAATCTAATGATCTCGATTTTTACTTGTTCACTAGATTAAAGAGTTACATGCACAGTAATCATTATATCCAATGATAATTACACAGTTATACAAAATGAATAGAAAGAAAGTAAAATTATTATTATTTTTTAATTTAAAGCTTTTTCTGTTAAAATTTAAGTATACATTTATTATACTAACTTTCCAAATCTCTATTACTATCTTTATAAAAGATTTGTTATATACCTCTTCTTGACGCAACTCAATATTCCGTATAATAAATTCCCTTTCTCTCTGAAAATATAAACATTTTTATTTATTAATATTATATTTTTATTAATTTAGTTTAGTTATACATTAAAACATTTATAACGTCGGGATGAAACATAGAAATTAATCAGAGACATATGTCGCGTACATCGAAATAAGATAAAAATCTAAAATATGACTATCTCGACGTCTTAAACAAAAAACCAACACACGATAATGTAACATTAATGTAAATTTCTCGATTCCACATATAAATCACGCCCAACAATTATAATTACATTAATAACAGTTGATTCTTATTTTGTAATACTAGAAGATAACACGCTTTTGCTACGTAAAAATCTATGTAAACGAATTCCATTATTTTTGTGTTTTGTAGACAAAGTCACCACACAATGAATGGATGACAATTAAAAATTAATCTTTTACTAAATAATTAAGTTACGAATTACAGTTAACCGCTGTTTAACTGCTGATCTGCAATAAAATTATTTTACGTACATTGCACAATTAAAGGGCGGTTTCATCATGCATATTGTTTGTGTGGCGGATTATCTGCCAGAGATTAATCCTTTCTCGCAGACGAATTATTCTTGACCTAATGGTGCGGGTGTTTTAGTCTGTAACAACTTCTGTTTGTCGAGTTCTTGGAGGCCCATTATAATTTTGATAACCGAATCGCGTCAACAACAGCTTCTTGATTCTTTTCTTACACACGAATATGATGAAAATACCGATGTTCTGCGCAGTATTCATCAATTGCGCAATATACCTGCCGATGTACCAAATGTTTGATGTATAAGGAAATATCCAGCATACTAATCCTATAAAAATTGATATTCCTATCACAATAAACATCATGATAAACCACTGTTGGCAAAGGTTGAACCTGCAAGTTATATATTTTTTATATTTTTTGAACCTATGGGGTATATATATATATATATATATATATATATATATATATATATATACATAGACGTATAGATATATACAGAGTATTCGAAATAAAATAATACATCTCGTAAACAGTATTAGGAAAAAAATGTTCAAATTAAAGTTGTAGAATATAAAAGAGGCAAGCTGAGACGTCTCATTATTATCCCATTGCTCTATATTTCAGCATACATTCATCCAATACAGGTTATTAAATGGCACATGATATTTTGAATTCCATGAGATAGTACCCAGTTGCAAGTCGAGCTCAAAGAGATGTTTGTCAGTCCTAGCTTCCACGTAGTGCATCTTAGATAACGCTAAAGAAGTTTGATACTTTGTGATTTAAAAAATGATTTAAATCCACTTCAAGGTCATAACATGTAGGATGGTATAACTCGCCTTGAAATGAAGCGGAACCATTTCATGTAGTTTAAGATACCATATGTCATTTAAAAATAATTGTGTTGGATAAACGTAAACTGAAAAATGAAACAATGAGGTACGCCATATTAGCTCTTGCCTCTTCTATATTCTATGACTTTAATCTAAACAATTTTTTCTTAACATTAACTTTACACAAGTGACTAAAGTATGTTATGTTATTTTAAACATCTTCTACACGCACACACGCATATACACACACACATACACACACATACACGTGTGTCTGTATCATTTTTAGAGAGTGCCTTTTTAAACGATGTTTTTACTCATTGTTTTCTTTTCTCTCTTTTTCTTTTTTCTACTTTCTCTTTCTTTCTGTTATATACAATATAAATAGTCTCTATAGATAATCTCTACAGATAATCTTTTAAAAAATATATTTCTCTCATTCCAATCGTGGGGATGTTTCATCGAAAATGTCTGCAGTTTAAGAAAGGATGAAAAATAATAGTCAGAATAAATCCAATTAAAAGCACCTATTTCGTTAAGATACAGAAAAACATATTTTGCATTCATTCTCTCTCTCTATTTGCTTTTCTTTTTCTCTCTCTATTGCCGGATTTATCCTTTTCTCTCTCTCTTTATACTTGAAAATTGCCTCATTATTATTTTGAAGTTTAATTTGATTAATTTGATTAATGTTATTTATACATATAAGTATGTCTACATATGAAATAATCGTAAATTTTTGGAAACAGTTATAATTATTACACATACACACATTTAATATGTATATATACACATATATAAAAACGATCAAATTTGATGCCGTAAACAAATGGTTATAGCACGGTATATCTATCTATTTATATAAGTACCGTGTGTCTGTCTGTCTGTCTGTCTGTCTGTCTGACCGCGAACTACTCCTCCATTTATGGACCGATTTTCTCGAAATTGGTACCAAAATTTTGCAAATTTTTCGGAGATGGCGACGTCGTGGTCCTTTTTAGTTTTACAGCCCCACCCACGCACCCACCCACGCAATCATGCATTTATTGACTTACTTCCATATTTATGGATCGATTCTCTCGAAATTGGTATCAAAATTTTGCAAATTTTTCGGAGATGGCGACGTCGTGGTCCTTTTTAGCTTTACACCTCCACCCACGCCACCACCCACGCAATCACGCATTTATTGACTTACTTCCACATTTATGGATCGATTCTCTCGAAATTGGTATCAAAATTTTGCAAATTTTTCGGAGATCGCGACGTCGTGGTCTTTTTTAGCTTTACACCCCCACCCACGCACCCACCTACGCAATCACACATTTATTGACCACGCAATCACACATTTATGAACCGATTTTCTCGAAATTGGTATCAAAATTTTGCAAATTTTTCGGAGATGGCGATATCGTAGTCTATTTTAGATTTACACCCCCACCCACGCACCCACCCATGCAATCACGCATTTATTGACCGATTTTCTCGAAATTGGTATCAAAATTTTGCAAATTTTTCGAGGATGGAGACGATGGTGGTTTTTTAAGTTTTATACCCCCACCCACTCACTCACCCACGCACCGACCCACGCAATCACACATTTATGGACCGATTTCCTCGAAATTGGTACTAAAATCTTGCAAATTTTTCGGGGATAGCGACGATGGTGGTTTTTTTAAGTTTTACAACCCTATTCACGCACCCACCCAAGCATTCACGCATTTATGGACCGATTTTCTGGAAATTGGTACCAAAATTTTGCAAATTTTTCGGGGATGGCCACTATGTGGTTTCTTTAAGTTTTACACCTCTACCCACCCACTCACCCACGCACCCACACACGCACGCACACACACGCACGCATACGAACACGCACGCACACACACATACACAATTTTTCAGAAATCACCTTTTGGTTCTGGCGTTCTTGGGTGACAGCATTTATTTATTAATCGTTGTCAAATTTAAAAAATCACCCCTTATGGGTAATAACATTTTATATTTCTTGACGTGAGTTATTTCATAAATGACTATAAATAAGTTGCTGGTTTCACATCTTAGCCAGAACCAAAAGGTAATTTATGAAAAATTGTGTGTGTGTGCGCGTGCGTTTGCGTATGCGTGCGTGTGTGTGCGTGCGTGTGTGGGTGCGTGGGTGAGTGGGTGGGTGGAGGTGTAAAACTTAAAAAAACCAAATAGTAGCCATCCCTGAAAAATTTGCAAAATTTTGGTACCAATTTCGAGAAAATCGGTCCATAAATGTATGAGTGCGTGGGTGGGTGCGTGGGTGGGTGGGTGGGGTTGTAAAACTTAAATAAACACATAGTAGGTATCCCCGAAAAATTTGCAAAATATTGGTATCATTTCGAGAAAATCAGTCAATATATGTGTGAGTGCGTGGGAGAAAGTGTAAAACTAAAAAAAACTACATAGTAACCATCCCCGAAAAATTTGCAAAATTTTGATACCGATTCGAGAGAATCGCTCCATAAATATGGAAATAGTTCGCGGTCATACAGAAACAGACAGACGGTACTTATATAAATAGATAGATATATACATGGGAAAGCTTTGAGGCCCGCGCGAAGCGCGGTCCGAAAAGCTAGTCTAATTAATAAAATAGATTATATTACATATCGACGTAAAGATGATAGAGTATAAACCATTTTTTATTTTCCTCATAAACTCGGTTGTCGACATTTATCACATGATGAGTTGTGTCTTTCTCATACCGCCGGATCTTCAATGCCGTAGAGATTAATAAACAAATGCTACTGATACTACAAATAGTCGTGGGTATCCAATTATACAAGCCAGCTCCTGGATTTTCTGAGATAAGAAATGAATTTCTCTTATTACATCATATTTTGTAAGTATATAAAATATAATTTTCTTCGCAACACATATGTTATTAGAGTCATAAATATATAGTTTAATCATAATTAAATATGCCATTGTTACTAGAGTTATTATCAGTTATTTATCCACTTACCAATAAACCAAAATATAATAAAGCCAAAATCTAATGGAAGCATTACGAACGAATTCATAAAGACAGACATTACAGTGAGAAAGAAAGAGATTCCCCACGCATAGACGGAATAAATGAACAATTTCTTTCCCTCCTTCTTCTTTATTTTTTTCTTTTGTTGAGGATTCCTCATGTTTGCTTGTAAGGAAAAAATATATCACTGCAAAGTACGGATTATATCGTATTATATCGTATATTATATCGGAAATTTTTAATACATGTAAAGATTTCTTATAAATATTATATATTATTAATTCAATATAACAACATATTGCTTTCAAAAATTAAATCCTGAATTCACAATGTAGAAACCAATCTCTTCCAAGGAATGCTCTAATAAAAATCTCCAATCAAAAAATCTCTATGTGTTTTACATTATAGAAGTACTGACTGTCATTTCAAATTATTATCCGTTTTGTCTTTATATATCGTAGACCTAATTACTCTCTCTCTCTCTCTCTCTCTCTCTCTCTCTCTCTCTCTCTCTCTCTCTCTCTCTCTCTCTCTCTCTCTCTCTCTCTCTCTCCCCTCCCTCCCTCCCTCCCTCCCTCCCTCCCTCCCTCTCCCTCTCCCTCTCTCTCCCCTCTCCCCATCCCCTTCCCCTTCCCCTCCCCTCTCTTTCCCACCCTCTCTCTCTCCCTCTCCCTCCCCCTCTCCCCCTCTCTCTCCCTCCCTCCCTCCCCCTCCCTCCCTCTGCCTCTCCCTCCCTCCCTCTCCCTCCCTCTCTCTCTTTCCCTCCCTCTCTCTTCCTTCCTCTCCCTCCCTCCCCCTCCCCCTCCCCCTTCTCCTTTCTCTCCCCCTTTCTCTTCCCCTCTCACCCTCTCCCTTCCTTCCTCCCCCTTCCCCTCTCTCTCCCTCCCCCTCTCCCCCTTTCTCTCCCCCCTCTCCCCCCCTCTCCCCCCTCTCTCTCTCTCTCGCTCTCTCTCACTCACTCTCTCTCTTTCTCTCTCTCACTCACTCTCTCTCTTTCTTTGTATATTTATATATCATATATGAATATCATAGATAAATATGTTGTATAATATATTAATCACAAATTTATAAAATTAACTTATATTATATAGATAAAATATAGCATTAAATATATACTTGACAATTTACCTAAATGACCACCATATGTCGAAGCTCATCACAGTTGACCAAAAGAAGGTTGCCAAAGTGACGAAACAGCGAATTGAATCTGGAACAATGGAATAAACAACGTTTCAATTAGTGAGTTTATTTCAAAACGTCGATTACTGACAAATATCAATATATCTGTGTGTGTGTGTGTGTATGTACATGAAAACACAAATTTATTTAAATTTATTGAGAATTTATAACGAAAATAACGATAAAATTTATATGAAAATGTATTAATATTAAGTTAAATAACACTTTATTTAAAAGGCATAACTTTGCAATATTCTAATGACGTAAAAAAATATTTATTCTGAAAAGCCAAAGTTGTATAATTGTACGTTAAAGTGCACCAAATATTTTAATCTTATTTTCTATAAGATCTCGTGTTTATAAAGTTGTAACAAATTGTATAAATTTGAATTTCATCATTAAAAAGTGTATATCCTACGAATACATACAATAAGCCTAATAAATGTATACGTCGTATTTATTTTATTGTTACATGACTTGGATATACTATACCGATTGTAAGTTCGATGTAATATCCCAGATATGTCGTTAAATAATTCGTACCTGCAGCTATGTTTGTGACAATCGTCGCACCGATGCAATTGCGCAGTATGAAGCCGTGTTTGTTATTAAGCTGTGGTAGTATAGAGTACACTAGAAATATTGTCAGCAAAAACAGTATAGAAATAATACGCAAACTAACAAATATACTTATATAATTATTTAGGATAGTTTCGAGGGGGTTATCAGGGCTATCAGGGTTATCAGGGCTATCCGATTTATAAATTAAGATTCTTGAAACAATTTCCGTTGGAAAGTTTATGTTGAAGATGGTAATATCACACCCAGTGCGTAACATGTTATTGTTCTTGTCCATCAGACAAAAGGATTTTGATTCGACGAATTCTGCGTGATAAGGAAAATACACAGTGCCGTTAGCGATAAGCACGTTGTCGATATCTTCATACGTAAGAATATGGAACTGTTTAATCTTCCGACACGGATCGTATAAAAATCCATATGCTGTTAAGTTTATCTCTTGATTTTTGCTTTTCAACGAATATTGCTCATCTACGAAAGCTTGCAAAATTATGATTTTTCCAGGAATGCATTCAGTCAGGTGATCGTCAAGTTGACAGCAGGTCAGAATGCAAGTACCATCTACGCATATCTCGTGTGGAACATAGCATTTATTGCTACCTTCATTACAATCAGTTTCATTAACTATATCTTTTTCGTCGCTTTCTATGGAATTCTCAGTTTTGTATTGCGCCGTCGAAATGTCATGTTTCTTGTTGTAGTTCATCAAGTTTCGCTGATGCTTTGAAGACGAAGCGACGAGCAGAAGCGCGCAACACCACAAAAATACGAGTTTGTTTCCAAACATCGTCAATCTTTTGCCACGTTGAATTTATCTGCAAAAACGTTAATTTTTTTACGTTAGTTTCATTGTCAGATCATAATCCAAGTTAGTTCAACTGCAGCAATAATTAAACTGCAAAATCAAAGATACGTATGGCATCGTTAATGTGAATAATCCGCGAAAACGATTGATTATGTTTCAGCAAAAGATAAAATCGTTTTTGCGGCATTCTCACGAATACATAAATGTCAATAAGAGAATAATAGCTCTAGGATGGCAACTTGAAGAAACAAGTCGTCGATCTGCCGAAAATGGCAATAGAATGACAAAGAGTATCGTTCTTTGAATCGATTTAGTTGAATATGATTTAGTTTTTATAATAAACATTTAATAAACAATTAATTGAATAATAATTGAAAAATACTGTATATTAAATTCTTTTATTAAATGCATATTTTAGAGTGATACCCGTAGATAACTTTGTTCTTAACATGTATTATTATGGTCATGAGCTTGAGTAATCCTATAAAAAGATTTTTTACTCATCTGTCGTTTGTTGTTCATTAAAAAATGATTAACAAATGAACGCTTATGCAAATCAAACAGATACAATTACAATAAAAAATTTAATATTGCACACAATTTATATAAATATTACTATACAACATACATCTACATTTACCCAAATACAACACACAATTTTTTATATACATATGTATA
Organism: Lasius platythorax; assembly: GCA_963971435.1. Lineage (NCBI taxonomy): Eukaryota > Metazoa > Arthropoda > Insecta > Hymenoptera > Formicidae > Lasius > Lasius platythorax. The sequence goes on along the minus strand of OZ020548.1, from coordinate 5,649,489 downwards.
ACGTTCAATAATATATTCCAGCTCGAGAAATTCCACATAAGTTTTCAACTTTTCGCGCAAAGCAAGATCCATTGCATATCACTTTTGTTGCTTTCAATGCAAACGAGATCTATATTTATGATTTTATTGAAAGTTTTAACTTTTGGCACGAAATAACATTCATTTCACAATGTTGAAAGCTATTCCTTTTTACTATCTATGTTTGACTTAAAAGCACAATATAGAATAATATATTCTTATATATATTATATATGTATATTATAGATCTCATTTTGCATTAAATACACTGAATTATGTGGAATGAACCTCTGTACATGTATAAAAACACGTGCACTGATTCAAAAGCCTATCTGATATAGACTTTCCGTAAAAAATTATAAAAAATGCGTATTTTTCTCTAGACCAGAATATTTCCTTAAGTGCAAATTGTGAAAATGTTTAAAAAATGGCGACTTACCGAGAGATGAATAAATGATTACAGATTAATTGTAACACTGTTATCTCTCACAATTATGATTGATTATTAATTATCTCACTGGACTCGATAGAACAATGTATTTCGTTTCGGTGATTTTTCGAGACGTTCGAGAATAGAGCATGCAAAGAACCATAATATCCGCTCAAGTAAAAAATTAATACTACCAGGAACTGCAACATTGAAGAAACGATACACCTTATGATCTTGACGTCATACGAATGTAGGAGGATAGGAGATCACAGAGATTCTCTAAACTTATTTTCTCGAAATTTAATAGATAGTTTATTTGCCCTTTCGCTACATACGACGTTTGTATATAAACGCTGTCGAAAAGGAATCTCTCAGTTGCATACGCAATATTGTTGTTTACGAGTATTACGAGTAAACGGTGGCGGTTATTTATAAAGATATATCATCCGACTCTTTTGCGCAATCTTGTAATTTTTTGACTGAAGCGCGTCACAGTGAAAGGGTTAATAAAGAGGCGCGTAAGTAGAAAAACGGGTGAGCAGAGCAATTATTTTTAATTTTGATCAATTTGGATCAAACAAACATTAATGATTTAATCTAAATAAAATACAAATGATGAGTGCAAACTGATTTTTAAAAATTATTTTGTTATTTGTTTTCGTATTGTCAAGAATCATTACCTATAAAATAAAATAAATGTTTTATGGAATAACAGATAAATTTGTTATAATTTCAAGTTTTTTTCTAATCCCATATATTGAATAAGATTGATAAATTTATTGCCGGAATGAATGGCGTTTTTGTGCCTCTGTGTTATCGATTATTTGTATTTCGAGAAAAATTTTGCGACCATAAAATGTTTAGTGTGTTATTAAAAAATTTTTCTTGATCGTTGCGATTTATCGGTCGGCGATTAATATTCAATCACAACACTCTCTAGAGAGGGAAATAATCTCACTTGTAATGATGCTTGATTCGACTTGGACGTAAGTAACGAGTGATTAAAGTGCTTACAATACATAATTGAAATACGTAATTCGCATAACATGGGCAGAGTTGCAATTAATAATGCAAATAAGCTTTTTCAGTTTCCCGGGAATGAGAGCGAGCGATGCTTCTGCGACACTGAATGCATAAACGTTCGTGCTAAAAAATTAATTACGCAAGCTCTCTCTTTCTCTCCCTCTCTCTCTCTTCCTCTCTCTCTCTCTCCCTCTCTCTCTCTCCCTCTCTCCCTCCCTCTCGCTCTCCCCCTCTCTTTCCCCCTCTCCCCCCTCTCCACCCTCTCCCCTCTTCTCCCCTCCCCCTCTCCCCCTCTCCCCCTCTCCCCCTCTCCCCCTCCTTCACCCTCTCACCCCTCTCTCTCTCTCTCTCTCTCTTTCTCTCTCTCTTTCTCTCTCTCTCTCTCTCTCTCTCACTCGCTCTCTCACTCGCTCTCCTCTCTCTCTGAATATCATAGATAAATATGTTGTATTGCATAATATATTAATCACAAACTTATAAAAATTAATTTATATTATAGATAAAATGTAGCATGAAATATGTACATATATACTTAACAATGTACCTAAATGTCCATCACATGTCGAAGCTCATTACAGTTAAACAAAAGTAGGTTGCCAAAAAGCAGAAATAGTAAACTGAAACTGCAACAATGGAGTAAACAACGATTAGTAAATTTGTTTCAAAACGCCGATTACTGACAAATAGCACTATGTCCGGACGTGCGAAAACATATTTATTTCAATTTATTGAGAATTTACGAACGAAAAAAAACCATATAATTTATATGAAAATGTGTTAATATTAAGTTAAAAAATACTTTATTTAAAAGGCATAACTTTGCAGTATTCTAACGACATAAAAAAATATTTATTCCGACAAACCAAAGTTGTATAATTGTACGTTAAAGTGCACCAAATATTTCAATTTTATTTCCTATAAGCTCTCACGTTTATAAAGTTTTAACAAATTATTAATTTGAATTTTATCATTAAAAAGTAATTAACCCACAAATATACATACTAATAAGTCTAATAAATGTATATGTTGCATTGATTTTATTGTTACATGACAGAATATACTATACCGATTGTAAGTGGGATGAAATAAATCACATATTTCTGGACGGTTAAATTATGCATACTATCAAATATGTATGAAACAATCGTCGCACCGATGCAATTGCGCAGTATGAAGCCGTGTTTGTTACGAAGCTGTGGTTGTTTAGAGTATACTAGAAATATTGTCAGCAAAAACAGTATAGAAATAATACGCAAACTAATACATATACTTATATAATGATTTAGGATAGTTTCGACGGGGTTATCAGGGCTATCCAATTTATAAATTAAGATTCTTATAACAATTTCCGTTGGAAAGTTTATGCTGAAGTTTGTAATATTACACCCAGTGTATATCATGTTCTTGTTCACGTCCATCAGACAAAAGGATTTTGATTCGACGAATTTTACGTGATATGGAAAATATACAGTGCCGTTAGCGATAAGCACGTTCGTGTTGATATCATTATAGTTAAAAATATGGAACTGTTTAGTCTTCTGACACGAATTGTATGTGAATCCATATGCTGTTAAGTTTATCTTTTGATTTTTGCTTTGCAACGAATATTGCTCATCTCTGAAAGCTTGAAAATTTTTTAATTCTCCATCAGGAATGCATTCAGTCAGGTGATCATCGAGATGACAGCAGAACAGTAAGCAATAATTATTATTATTATTGCATAGCAGGTGTGGAACAAAGCATTCATTGCTATCTTCATTACAATCAGTTTCATTAACTATATCTTTTTCGTCGCTTTCTATGGAATTCTCGTCAGTTTTGTATTGCGCTGTCAAAATATCATATTTCTCGTTGTTGTTTGTGAAATTTCGCTGATGCTTTGAAGACGAAGCGACGAGCAGAAGCGCGCAACACCACCAAAATACGAGATTGTTTCCAAACATCATCTATCTTTTGCCACGTTGAATTTATCTGAAAAAACGGTTTTTTACGTTAGTTTCATTGTCAGATCATAATCCAAGTTAGTTTCGTAGTCCAACCGCAGCAAAAATTGAACTGCAAAATCAAAGATACGTATGATATCGTTAATGAGTAATCCGCGACAATGATTGATTATATTTCAGCAAGATATAAAATTGTTTTTGCAGCATTCTCACGAATACATATGTAAATGTCAATACGAGAATGATGCCGCTAGGATGGCAACACGAAAAAACAAGTCGTCCATTTGCCGAAAATGGCAATAGAATGACAAGGAATATCGTTCTTTGAGTCGATTTAGTTGAGTATAATTTAGTTTCTATAATAAACATTTAATAGAAAAAATTAATTGAATAATAGTGAAAAATCCTATATATTAAGTTTTTTTATTAAATGTTTATTTTAGTGTTACACCCGTACATAACTTTGTTCTTAACATGTGCTATTATGGTCATGAGCTTGAGTAATCTTATAAAGATTTTTTTTACTCATCTGTCGTTTGTTGTTTATAAAAAAATTATTAACAAATAAACGCTTATGCGAATCAAACAGATATATTGACAATGAAAAATTTAATATTGCACACAATTTATATAAATATTACTATTCAACATACATCTACATTTACACAAACAAACAATTTCTTTTAAGGAATGTTCAAAAATATATTCTAGCTCGAGAGGTTCCACATACGTTTCTAACTTTTCACACGAAGCAAGATCTATTGCATATCATTTGGTGCTTTTAATGCAAATGAGATCCATATTTATATAATTTTACATAAAGTTGTAACTTTTGGCACGAAATAACATTCATTTCACAATGTTTAATGCTTGAAAACTATTCCTTTTTACTATCTATTTATGACTTGAAAGCACAATATAGAATAATATATTCTTATATATATTATATATGTATAATTATAGATCTCATTTTGCATTAAATGCACTGAATGATGTGGAATGAACCTCTGAACATGTATAAAAACACGTGCACAGTTTCAAAAACCTATCTGTTATAGTCTTTCCGTAACAAATTATAAAAGAATGCGTATTTTTCAGTTTTTCTCTAGATCAGAACACCATCTTAAGTGCAAATTGAGAAAGCAGTTAAAAAATGACTCACCGAAAGATGAATAAATTATAAGAGATTAATTGTAACACTGTTATCTCTTACAATTATGATTGATTATTAATTATCTCACTGGACTCGATAGAACCATGTATTTCGTTTCGATGATTTTCCCAGACATTCGAGAAAAGAGCATGCAAAGAACCATAATATCCGCTTAAGTAAGAAATTAATACTACAAGAACTGCAACATTGAAGAAACGATACACACCTTGATTTTGACGTCATACGAATGTAGCAGGGAGCAGCATACATAATTGATATACGCAATTAACGTAATATGGGCAGGGTTGCAATTAATAATGCAAATAAGCTCGGCTTTTTCAGTTTCCCGGGAATGAGAGCGAGCGATACTTCTGCAACACTGACTGCATCAGCGTTCGTGCTAATAAATTAATTACACAAACTATAACATAAATTATAACTATAACACATACGTGAAAATATATTCAATATATTGCAATTTAATAATTATATACTTTACGTTTAATATGTAGCAAATAAAAGAGAAGATTTAAATGTACTACTTTTAGTTATAAAAGGAATTTTAACATTTGAATTTTAAATATTTGAGTTTTTCGCGTACACTAATAAATCAAGTAAAATTAAAATCGTCATTTGTTATACAACTTAAAACTATTTGCATCTTAAATTCATTAACATCTTATATAATTCTCACACTTTACTTTCGAAGTAAAAGAAAGTATGCATATGCAAAAGAACAAGAATTAGAGAATTTGTTTTATTACACATAAAGAAACATTTTTTGTAATATTAGAAATATCGATATAATATAAGAAGAATTAGAGTATAAATTCTTGGAAAAAAGTTATAAATTTTCTAACATCTGTAAATCAAGAGGCCTGTATGAAGTAAGAAAACTTTTTTGTAAATGAGGTACTGAGAATTTCTTAAATTTATTGTTTTAACGTGTTATGTCTCTACAAAAACGGAATTTAGTATTTAAATTGTAACATTAAGATACATTCGCCGTAACTTACGCGTTATACTTGCATTTGCATTAATAAAATGAAATACCCATATATGTATGTATTACCAGTACAAATATCAATGTATAAATGTGAATTTATTAATTCTAAAAGCACAATACTTTATTTTTTGATCGTACAAAGTATTAGTGAAAAGCTTTGTGCACTCCAATATAAAGTAAAAGAAAGTATGCCTACGCAAAAGAACAAAAACTTGAGAATTTATTTTATTAAATGTAAAAAAAACATTTTTATGTAAATAATAAAAAATAAGAAAGAATATTTGATGTAACAGCACCCTTTTTATTTTCGGGTGAAATCTCATCGTACATATATTATCGTTCCGCCATAATTTCATCACATATTTCTGATTGTCGCATCGACAAGTATTTGGAATATACTTTAAAGCTTTACAATGTGTGTGCTTACATTGTTGCAGGAGTGAAATTGCTGTAGCTTGCTACGATGAGCGGAATAATTGCTAAGATGAACAAAGCATCTGTCATGTGCGAGGCACCAGCAAAGTTGGCAAGAAGGAGGTCTTCTCGCTGTAATATAGTGAAGCTACTGGGAAACGAATAGAAATATTTGCAATATGTTACTGTCAAGATTAAACTAAATATGGAATTCATTATGTTCGCGGGCGTTGGATCCGGACACCGTTTTAAGTCCTTCACGACGCAGATTTGGAAGCTGATTATATTTCTGTGCGTTACATCAAATAAATGTTTACATTATTTTATGGAAATTTAAAAAAATAAGCATTTTGCAATAATTAAATTTTAAACTAAAAAAAATGTAAAACTTTGTGTACTTTTTACCCGCATTCTTGACCGAAAATCAGTAACGGCAAACTGTCGAGTTCTATTTAATTGTTATCAGATAGATTAGTTTTTGGAAAGTTACCACTATGCGTATGTGCGACACAATTTCAAATATTTTCCTGTTTAGATTAGAAACATTCCAGTCCTCCGTCTGATATAAAAACTGCAAATATGAGATAATCCAGATTATTGTTGATTATTGTTGATTATTGTAATGTTAACGACACTTTAATCAACGGCGTAAAATTCTGAAAAATGTTCTCTAAGAGGTATATGAGGGATAATTTATAAGATAAGAAAGAAAAGCTTTAAAAAGAGAAGCATCTTAGAACTATCAGACTTACGGACGATGAGATCTCCCACTTTGTAGCAAATAGAGTCCAACAGCGAGTCGGTGAGTTTCATAATCTTTTCGTCTTTCAACTCCGCTTTTGTCAGACAATGTTTCATCGCGTCGGAGAAAGAACTCTTAAAGAAACGCTCGTTGCAATAATTCTTAAACATTATGTCCAGATTGCCGGCTTGTACTTCTCGATCTCCGCTCTGACATCCGTGATATTGATGAGCGACTAAAGGCACTACTTCATATCCACTTCGGCTCGCTGGACATTTTCGAATGCGCCTGATCCGCCATTCTTCGTGCACTTTTCCTTCAAGAAATTTTTCTCCTCGAAGCTGAGCAGTGCTGATGCGTTAATTGTGAGCCGAACCCTTTCGGCACCTCGTCGGCAGACGGTCCGCTCTCTTGCGAACGCGTACATGCAACAAGACCTGAAACAAGGAGAGAATACCTTTTAAAGAGATAGAGAGTTTTTTCTTATAAAATTTGTGTATATTATATGGAAATACTTTTTTTCGGGCCTATTAGAATCTGTGAAATTGACGGCTTACTTTCCACATCTAACATTGAGAAGGGAAACGAGTATAGCAATTATGGAATATACTTTATCTGTGTATTACACTACATTATACGCCAGAAGAAGGAAATCGATAGCGATTTTATCCTCACTAATTAAACGTTTTTTACTTTAAATAATATAATGCCAAATGTTACATACATTTCTTTTTATTTTTTTCATTTATATATACAAAAAAAGAAACAGAAAATTGCACTATTATAGTTTTTTAATCGAACCGGCAAAAATTTCGATAACGAAATTTGCTCAGAACGACTTCGTAAAGGTAAAAGTTTAATTTTTAAAATATTTATTTCTTATTAATTAGTAATAATAATAACATTTAATAAAGAATGATGTTTTTGTTTTGAAATCGCGTATAAACTGTTTACATCTTCGAGTTTTGCTAATTTAAAATGACGTAATGTGATGATTTGCATTTTATATCAATCCAAATAATCGATGTTTTGGAAATAGCGATGATGCTGCAAATTAATAATTGATAAAAGTTATACATATATAAAATGATGAAAGCTACATATAGATACATATATATCGCATTAATATTAATAATAAATTGAATTATTCACGGAAATTGAATTCTTCATTATTCTTTATGAGTACTTACACAAAATGCATATGATTTCAATATTTAAATTTAAGAATATCAGTTATGTAATCATCGTTTCTTATAAAATAAGAAAATTTATCACTTTTTTCAATATCATGCATCTACGAATAATGGTGATTCTCATTGGCATCATAATTACCATTAGAAAAAAAAAATAAGGTCGACAAATTCGATTAACGAATGCAATGATTAACCGCTATTGCAAGAATGGAAATGCATTTAATTGTCGCTTTGCAAATTACATTACTGAAATAATTGTTGATACTGCAATAAATTCTCTCCCTCTCTCCCTCTCTCCCACTCTCCCTCTCTCGCTCTCTCGCTCTCTCCCACCCTCCCTCCCTACCTCCCTCTCTCACTCCCTCCCTCTTTCCCGCCCTCCCTCTCGCCCTCTCTCACGCTCACCCTCCCGCTCTCCCTCTCTCGCTCTCTCCCTCCCGCTCTCCCTCTCTCGCTCTCTCCCTCCCTCCCTCCCTCTCTCCCTCCCTCCCACCCACCCTCTCTTCCTCCCTCTCTACCTCTCTCCCTCTCCCACCCCCTCTCTCTCTCTCTCTCTCTCTCCCCCCCCCCTACATCCATACGTTCCCTCATACATGCATACGTATATATTAATATAATTTAATCATATATATTAAATAATCTAAATTACGTTGAATTAATAAATTAAAAATCATTAAATTTATAAACTAAAAATATAAAAATCTTTCTTATGATTATAATTGATTATAAAGTTTCAAGTAGATAATTCTTTGTTATAAATAAATAATTTATATAAGTATTAATTTTAGAGATAAAAAAAAGATAATTTTTACAATTATTATTTTAATGTGGAGAGCAGTAGTTGGATAAGATTATTAAAGAAGATAGATTTTATTTTAGATTATATAAATATTGTGTATATATATTAGAAATTGTGTATATATAAAATTTATATATCTATATATCTATCTAATATATGCACACTGTATATATATACACAATATATCTATATAATCTAAAATAAAATCTATCCCCTTTTTAATCTTATCCAACTACTGCTCTCCATCAAAATAATAATTGTAAAAATTATCTTTTCTTTATCTCTAAAATTGATACATTTATAAATTATGTGTTTATAACAAAGAATTATCTACTTGAAACTTTATAATAAATTATAATTATAAAAAAGATTTTTATATTTTTAGTTTATAAATTTAATGATTTTTAATTTATTAATTCTGCTTTTCAATTAAAAAAATAAATTTTCAAAATATTTTAAATTTATACAAAGATTTTATTAATAATTTTACAATAAGACCTTTTTATTTAATATAAAAAGAAATATAGACTCCACAGTATTTAATAAATAAGTCTTGAACGCATCGGTGCATCTCGAAAATTATTCTCCCTAGTTGGAAAGCCAGGAGATAACGGAGATGAACAATGCATTCCAGCAAGTATGCTTAAAATTATCTGTAATTGATTCAGGTCACGATTGACGAGAGAGATTAATAATCTATAAATTATAATAAAATTAGAATGAGGTGACTTACATACGATGTATCGACTCGGTAATGATGGTGTAATGGAATTCGCTTGCCACAGTTAATTAAAATTACAAAGTTCGTCACAATTAATTAAAAAATACATAGTTCGAACTAGACTAGTCTCGTTGACGTGTCGAGAGACAATGACGAATCTTTCTCGATATTACAAGGTGAAAATCGTAAATGAAAACAAATCTTGAGAACGTGTAAATATTGTCCGAAAGACATGTGATTTAAATTTTGGAAAGCTTGTCAATAACTGTGATATAATTGTCCGGTAAACAACCAGTGTCTGTCTGTAAAAAACTGTTTTTTTGTCTTTTGATAAAAACCATTTCAGATATTTCTTCAGACGTTTCTTCACAAAAGACTAATATTTGAAATGGTTTTTATCAAAAGACAAAAAAACAGTTTAAATTTACAGACAGACACTGGTTGTTTACCGGACAATTATATCACAGTTATTGACAAGCTTTCCAAAATTTAAATCACATGTCTTTCGGACAATATTTACACGTTCTCAAGATTTGTTTTCATTTACGATTTTCACCTTGTAATATCGAGAAAGATTCGTCATTGTCTCTCGACACGTCAACGAGACTAGTCTAGTTCGAACTATGTATTTTTTAATTAATTGTGACGAACTTTGTAATTTTAATTAACTGTGGCAAGCGAATTCCATTACACCATCATTACCGAGTCGGTACATCGTATGTAAGTCACCTCATTCTAATTTTATTATAATTTATAGATTATTAATCTCTCTCGTCAATCGTGACCTGAATCAATTACAGATAATTTTAAGCATACTTGCTGGAATGCATTGTTCATCTCCGTTACCTCCTGGCTTTCCAACTAGGGAGAATAATTTTCGAGATGCACCGATGCGTTCAAGATTTATTTATTAAATATTGTGGAGTCTATATTTCTTTTTATATTAAATAAAAAGGTCTTATTGTAAAATTATTAATAAAATCTTTGTATAAATTTAAAATATTTTGAAAATTTATTTCTTTAATTGAATATATATTGTGTGTGTGTGTATGTGTGTGTGTGTGTGTGTGTGTGTGTGTGTGTGTGTGTGTGTGTGTGTGTGTGTGTGTGTGTGTGTGTGTAAGTAATCTCGAAAAATAGCAATTTCTGAAAAATTACGCAGTCTTTTGCTTATTTTTAAATCTATTACTAAAAATTAACTGTACTTTTTAATAGTAGTTAGTAGTAGAAATAGTAGTAATATTTGTAGTAGTTAGTAGTAGTAATAGTAGTAGTAATTATAAAAAAAAGATATTTTATTCCAGAGACAGTATATTTATGTATGCTGTTTGCTTTTAAAAATATATCTTCTCCCAGAAACGTTTTGCATGTGCGTTCTGGTTATTAAAAAAAGATATTTTATGCCAGAGACAGTATATTTATGTATGCTGGTTGCTTTTAAAAATATCTTCTCCCAGAAACGTTTTGCATGTGCGTTCTGGTTATTAAAAAAAAATATTTTATGCCAGAGACAGTATATTTTTGTATGCTGGTTGCTTTTAAAAATATCTTCTCCCAGAACGTTTTGCATGTGCGTTCTGGTTATTAAAAAAAGATATTTTATGCCAGAGACAGTATATTTTTGTATGCTGGTTGCTTTTAAAAATATCTTCTCCCAGAAACGTTTTGCATGTGCGTTCTGGTTATTAAAAAAAGATATTTTATGCCAGAGACAGTATATTTTTGTATGCTGGTTGCTTTTAAAAATATCTTCTCCCAGAACGTTTTGCATGTGCGTTCTGGTTATTAAAAAAAGATATTTTATGCCAGAGACAGTATATTTTTGTATGCTGGTTGCTTTTAAAAATATCTTCTCCCAGAACGTTTTGCATGTGCGTTCTGGTTATTAAAAAAAGATATTTTATGCCAGAGACAGTATATTTTTGTATGCTGGTTGCTTTTAAAAATATCTTCTCCCAGAACGTTTTGCATGTGCGTTCTGGTTATTAAAAAAAGATATTTTATGCCAGAGACAGTATATTTTTGTATGCTGGTTGCTTTTAAAAATATCTTCTCCCAGAACGTTTTGCATGTGCGTTCTGGTTATTAAAAAAAGATATTTTATGCCAGAGACAGTATATTTATGTATGCTGGTTGCTTTTAAAAATATCTTCTCCCAGAACGTTTTGCATATGCGTTCTGGTTATTAAAAAAAGATATTTTATGCCAGAGACGATAGATATATTCGTGAACTGATTGTTTTTCACATCAGATGCGGTTTACTTGTGCACTCTGGTTATTATAAAATATAAGACATTTATGTTGTTAAAACATTATCTAGAGTATCATATAATATAATTAATTTTCAATTAGATACAGATTTATAAACAAAAGACTGCACTTATTTTTCAGAGATTTTACTTTTTTCTTGATTATATAAAGTGATATAACTGACATCTTATTTTTGTAACAATATTTAACATTATTTTTCCTTGCAGGCGACGGTTGCTGAAGCTGGTAAAGAACCAAGAAGAAAATGACTCCAGGAGTACTACGTTTACTAAGGATACTAGCAACGAATCCATCGATTTTCAGAAATCGGTGGAATTATTCTCCGATACGATGGATTCAAAAGTTAGTATCCAAACGTTAGTACCCACGATGCAATGCTTGGAGTTAAATTTAAATACAGGTAGGTGTTGTCAAAATGTCGAACTTTGCGAAGATAACAATAATTTTGTTATCGAAAATGGCCTTCTGGATATAGATCGTATCCAGGAAGACATGTCTGAAGGCCGTCGCATTGTCGAACTTTGCAAAGATAACAATAATTTTGTTATCAAAAATGGCCCTCTGGATATAGATCGTATCCAGGAAGACATGTCTGAAGGCCATCGCATTGTCGAACTTTGCAAAGATAACAATAATTTTGTTATCGAAAATGGCCCTCTGGATATAGATCGTATCCAGGAAGACATGCCTGAAGGCCGTCGCATTGTCGACATTTCTTTTATGTGGAATGAAATCCACAGAACATTTGATAATCACGCGCGAGGAATAGAGTGCCAATTTAAAGATTGGAAACTTGTCAATTCTCTTCGCCATGGATTAAAGACACAGTTGTTCTTCAAATGCCAAATGTGCAATTATAAAGCTAACATCTGGTCAGAACCCACAGAGCCAAAAACATTGGACATTAATACGGCTGCTGTAGCAGGAACTGTTACAGTGGGAATTGGCCATGCCCAGCTGGATGAGCTGTGTGCAGCCATGAATATTCCATGTATGTCCGATAAAACTTATATTAAAAATCGAGAAAAGCTAGTCAATGATTTTGAGAAAACAGCCACGGAAAATATGAAAATGGCTGGCGAGGTTGAAAAGCAACTCGCTCTCGAAAAAAACGATGTTATAAACGGTATTCCATATATAACTGTTATAGCGGATGGTAGTTGGATGAAGAGATCGTACGGCAACGCCTATGATTCTCTTTCCGGTGTTGGTGCTATAATTGGTTACCGCACGAAAAAGATTCTCTTCGTCGGTGTCCGCAATAAATTTTGCACGATATGTGATGTAGCAGAACGAAACGGAATCGAACCAAGAGACCATAAATGCTATAAAAATTTCGATCGTAACGCAAGCTCCACAAGCATGGAGAGCGACGCCATTGCAGAAGGCTTTAAAAGTAGCCTGGAAATGCATGGAATGATTTATAGAACGATTATTGCCGATGGTGATAGCAGCGTATATCAGACCATCGTTGATAGCAGACCATATCGCGAACAAATGGTGAATGTGAAAAAAATAGAATGTACCAATCATTTTTTGCTTCGCAATCTATGCAAAAAACTGAGGGCTGTAGCAGAGACAACTCAGCAAAAAACGCATAGAAAGCGTGGTTTCGTCCAGTTACGAAATGTTGTAAAAAAACAACATTTTGAAGATACGAAGAGAAGTGATAGAAGCAATTGATTTACGAAGAGAAGAAAAGCAACCTGACCATTATAAGGCTATAGAATTACAGAAAGATATATTAAACATTCCTAGCCATATATTTGGTGAACATAAACGATGTAAGGAACGTGGTCGTATATGTGACCTTGATGAAACGAATAAAAATTATGTACCGTTTCTCAAGTTGCACGGTCTTTACCAGAAAGTAGAGAGTGCTATCATATATTTAAGCGCTTATTCCGACAGCTTGTTGTTGAAATTTACCAACAATCCTGCAGAGTCGTTCAATTCGATAATCTGCAAAGAAATTGGTGGTAAGCGCATTAATTTTGGTAACCGGGGCTCCTACAATGCTAGAATTGCGGGGGCAGTTGTGCAATTTAATACGCAACAAGTTCTCACGGAAGTACATAATAACATGGGTAAAAATGTTCCTTCCATTGTCGAGACTCTGGAAAAGCGACGACAAGGAAAAGTTGCAAGAACTAGAGAATCTCGTGAAGTGAATGGAAGGCAAAAGAAATTTAAAAGGGAGTCAGGAACAGATTGTCATTATGGACCGCAATCACAAAAATCAGATCTTCCACCCGATGTTTTTGAACAACTTCGACAAAATCATTTGGAAAAGTTGTTTGAAAATGGGAAAAATTGGAGACAAATAGAACGTAATACAATGGAGCAAAGTGACTCAGATTTATGGCATACATTGAGACAGGAATTGTTGACGGCGTCTAATTTTGGAATCGTATGTCGCATGAGACCGACAACGTCTTGCGCCGCGACTGTAAAGAACATTTTATTTCCTCCTTCTATCGATACTGCGGCTATGAAATATGGTCGCGAGATGGAAAAAATTGCGATAAAAGAATTGGCCGTGACATTGAAGAAGGAGATTAAAACTTGCGGATTATTTATTGATATTGAAAATCCATGCTTGGGTGCTTCTCCTGACGGACTCATAGATGAAGATGGTCTGGTGGAAATAAAATGTCCTCTGTCAGCTGAGCATTTAGCAGCGGAAGAGGCCATAAAGACACTGCCTCAACTGAAAGGCATCTTTAATAAAAAAAATCCAGATAAGATGAATCAAAATCACCGATTTTTCTATCAAGTTCAAGGCCAGTTAAATATAACGCAGCGAGATTATTGTATTTTCGTTGTGTGGACGCCAAAAAGCTTGAAAATAGTACGTGTCAATAGGGACAATGTATTTTGGAGTAATCAAATGCTGCCCTTTTTAACACGTTTTTATTACGATTGCATGCTTCCAGAAATCTTGGATAGTCGGCATAATAGACATATGCCAATTAGAAATCCAAGATATATAATAGAAGCTCAACAAAAAGCAGCTAACAAAACAATTAATCGAATAAATCTTGGACAATGTAATATAAAAGACAAAAACATTGTCAAAAAAAATAAATATTTCGAATCAAATATTTTATCAATGGAAGCAACTATTACTGCTCTAAATGCAGAACAAGATAATGATTGCATCGTTGTTAGTTATTCGAAAAATACAAAAGAGCTAACTGAACACGATATGGCAAAACAAAAAGAATTTCTAGATAATTCGGTTGCTCCTTTTTATTTAGTAAAGGATAATGTATTACCTTTACATAGTAAAATGACGAATCATTGGACCGATTTTTGCGCGTCATAAGAGAAAATTCTTG
This sequence comes from Lasius platythorax, assembly GCA_963971435.1. Lineage (NCBI taxonomy): Eukaryota > Metazoa > Arthropoda > Insecta > Hymenoptera > Formicidae > Lasius > Lasius platythorax. Next base: position 5,634,435 of record OZ020548.1, on the reverse strand, counting down.
TTTTGAAACACAAAGTGTGCTATATTTGGAATATCCTCATATAATTGTAGCAAGTCGTAGCGACAAAAGCTTGCAAATTATTGGAGGAAATTGTAGCGATCACTGGCGATGTTTTTTTTTGACGGCACCAAGCTTCGAGTATACGACAGCCTACCCGGCTGTACATACGATAAATTAGTGCCTAAAGAAAAAAATTACATTCATCGCCGTTATCCACAAATAAATAAAAATAATATAATATTTGAAAAAATTCAAGCACAACCTGATGGCACATGTTGTGGAATTTATGCTGCAGCATTCGCTACAACTATAGCCTTAGGAAGAAATCCTTGTAACGAGACATATTCTAATGATGTTGAATATATGAGGCAACATTTTCTTAAAATTGTAGCAGAAAATAAACTGTCGCCTTTTCCAAAATAATAAAAATTTATCACTATATCAGAAATTTGTGATATCCCAATAAATATAATTACAAAAAGACGCTTCAATGCAAATGTCTCGTTTGCAATTTAAAATCGGAGAGACGAAAAAATATACATATGTATATTGTGGTTGCGTTCTCACGGGAATAGGCGATGGAGGGACCCATTCTATCCTCTATATCTAAAATATTATATTATATAATTATATTATATTATATTATATATATTATTAAAAATACTTTATTCCAGAGGCGATTTATTCGTGAGCTGGTTATTTGTTGAAATATTTCACTCCAGATGCGATTTGCATGTGCGCTCTGATTATTCAAAATACTTTATTCCAGAGGCGATCTATTCGTGAGCTGGTTGTTTGAGTATATTTTCTATTTTCTCGATTATATTGATTGGGAAAAATAGCGAACTATACTGCATACATTGTAACTTATAAAAAGTTACATGTAATATAAATAATATATATGTATCACATACACATACATATGTATATATATTTTTCTTACATGCATAGATGCATATATATATGCACGCATAAACACATACATATATAAATGTAGATTATTCCCCTTGAAAGATACATGAAAAGATGCATGTCAATATGTAAACAATGTTGAAATTGTGTTTAAACTATGTGATAAAGAGACACATATTTGTTTCACTGTCATCGACACGCTTTGATAAATCACGTGCGAGATGCTAAAACAGTAAAAATATGCAATATTGTCTGATTTTAATATGTTGAACACAATTCGAAATTGTTTTTATGACATGCATGTAAACCTATGATATAGATTGCTGTCGATAATAGCGGAATTAAAATTGTCGGTATATCGGTACTTATCGACCATTTTAATTACGCTTAGATGAGGACGCTAACCCGTCGGAGTTCGGCCGCCGCTCCGGCATCCTCTTAAGTGCCACTTTTAACATTTCCGTAAAACATAAAATAAATAACAAAGTTTTATCGAATGCGCCGATACAAGAATACGAACCTATAGATGATAACTGGATGCGTACACTGTTCCACACGACACCTCAAATGTCTACAAACGACATAGCAATTATAATGTATGATGTTGACGAATTGTATCAGGTTTTTAATTCGACAGTTTTTAATCCGACAAAGATTGTGGTCAACACATGGTGCAGATCGCACTTGATATCCCACATGAAATTCGCGCAATATGTTGCTGGAAATGTAACTATGTATTTAGAAAACAATTGGGAGATCTTGAAAAGAGTACCGAAAGTGGATTATGTCGCTATTCCGAATTTCGAAGACAAAATCTGGCAGACTTGGGGACTGGTTTTTTACAAGTAATACATACATTCAAGAACTAATAATAATTATAATTCATTAAAATATAATATTATTTTTAGCTTTTAACTTAAAAATTCAAAGATATGCACTTTTTTACGCTTATTGTTACAATAGACTTAATTAAAGAGAGATTTATATTGATATTTATACGGTTATTTTAACATTTAGAAGGAATTTCATAATTCGAAAATATATGCATATATTGATACTTAAGTAATTCCAATAAGTGATTTTAATAAATGACGATAACATGTATAATACTATAAGAGAATTACAGAATAACTTACATTTATATCATGTAATAGCCACATTCATACATTTAAAAATATTTCGTTATTACATCAAATCAAATTTTTTTTGTTTATTTAAGTTTAACTAATCCATTCTTATGCTTATTAAAATTCTGTTTTCGTTTAAAAATACTTGAATTATTTTTCTCTAATATATGTACAAAATATTTAATTTTTACACAAGCAAATTATGTAAGCTTATAACAAAAACACATAATCGCATTATTTATGAACAATTTTCAGTGAATCAGATATTATCTACAATGAAGAATTTCATCCTGCTGCGTTTAAAACTATAGTAATGCGCTCAATAGCTCATGATATAACATATCAATGGTTCAGTGATCTCTTTAGTCCGTCTCACTGGTGGTTAAACGAGGGCTTCATTATGTTCCTCGAAACGTATATCATCGATCAGGTTGTTTTACATTTCTCTAACGCTAATTATAAGAAATTTTTTGTTAATATCGTGACAAGATGAAAAATTCTGAAACTGTCTTCCCGTTCGTTAAAAATAGAAGAAATGCCGAATTTTTTTAAATTTCTTGCAATATCTTAACTATATGGAAAGAAACATTATAGACCAAATAAGAAGTTTATTTAAATTATGTCATTATAATTTGAAAAAGAACTTGCACACGTGTATTTTTTGAATAATTTTAATAATATTTTTTATGTCAAATAGTTACACATTACGCGTAAATTTAAAAATACTATAATTTAAAATTATATGATATAAAATAGCAAATCTTTCTTTAGAAATAACAAATAATTGCATTGTTAATGTAATGCGCATTGTTAATGTAATCTTCTTTTACAATTATATGTATATTTATTCGATTTCATCAATCTGTCTGTAGGCCTTTCTAGATTCTCGAATGATGGACTTGTTCGTAGTCCAGGTTCAACATGAATCTCGTCACCTAAACACTCATTTTGCTATAAATGACACTATGGGATATACAAGCAATATACCTAAAATTAATTCACCTTTTCTGCTTTCTCAAATCATAGGTATGTATATATGTATATTTGAATATATTATGCTTCAAGTATATGTATGTGTGTACATATATGTATATATACAGATAGAGCGAATTAAACCGAATAGAAAAGTCCTCTACCGTTTTATGATCTTCGTAATAATTAATGAAAAATTAATTTAAAAAGATCGACCAATATTTTATGTATATGTATACAGGGTGTCCCAGAATAATGGGGACTAATCTCGTGTGCAGATAGAGCGGACTGAACTGAGTCGAAAAGTCCTCTATTATTTTGCAATTTTCGCAATAGTTAATGAATTATTAATGATTAAAAATCGCCGTATTAGCCCGGCCTACCGCCAAATGCAAGCGCGCGGCGAGATGCGGCCGCCCAGCGATCGAGTTGCTAGGCGCGCGGGGAGTTGTTTATTACAGGCGGCGAGGTGCTACACACAGAAAAATATCATTCTATTGTTAAGAAAAATGATTTTTTTGTTTACTTTTCTTCTCTTAAGTAACAGTTATCTTTAACAAAAAATATTTTCTTGATAATAGTCTTAAAATAAACTCATCACAAATTTTAGAAAAACTCATTATCAAAATTAGGAAAACTCCCGATCATTTATGGAACATTATGCAGACTGTCATAGATGAAATTTCTGAAGGGTGCGAACTGAACGTAAAACAGATGTTGGATATTTGGACTGTAGAGAAACATTGTCCTGTGATAAATATGACACGAGATTATTCTAGCGGTAGCGTGAAAATATCGAAAGAGTTTCATGATAAATTGGATCGGAAACCATATTTTATACCTGTGACCTATACTGAGGAAACGAACATTAATTTTGACATAATATTCTCAAGTATACATTGTTTAACGCAGTCAAATCCAGAGTTGGAAATCCAGCTTAGATATAATGATAATTGGATGATTGTCAACCTACAACAAATTGGTAAATATTAAATCATTATGTTAGTATCCTCTCTCTCTCTCTCTCTTATCCTTTTATTATACAAAAAATCTATCTTTGTAATGATAAATTGAAAAAGCTCTAATATAATAATACAGGGTGTAACAGGACCTCACCGACAAGCTTTGATGAATGATAGGTCACACAGAGAGTATCCTTTTTTGTTAAGGAACATATGCTCGCTGACACGTCCTTAAGGAGCTATGCATCCGAAAAGTCAGATCTCCGGTAAAATTTTTTGCACAAATGAAATTTAATTTTCCATGCATAATGAATAATCTTTAGTTCTTTAATATTGAGTGCGCAAAATTTTTATTGGAAGTCTGTATCGGCTTATTGTAAAATCTCGCGAAAGTTTGAGATTGAGTGGACCAGTCTGCTGTACGTCTAATTGTGTCTATATCAACACCTTTTTGATGAGCTGCTGAAACTGCAGCATGTCTTATACTATAAGCCAAGAACTGGTCTGTATCTATACCCCAGCCTTATTAAGTAAAGACTTGATCAAATAAAAGAACATGCGCGATGCGGAATGCGCTTTAAAGAAGGACGCATAACTCATGAAGGACGATGTCAGCGAGCATATGTTCCTTAACAAAAAATAATCCTCTCTGTGTGACCTATCATTCCTTAAAGCTTGTCGGTGAGGTCCTGTTACACTTTGTATAATGCAGATACGAAAAGAGCTAATGAGAGCCATGCGCGAATATCATGCGCAATAAACTTGTTTTTAAAAATCTACTCTAATTATATCGAACGTTTCGGTTCTTTCTTTGGACCATTTTTTTCAGCGAATTGACTAAAAAAATTCCTGTTTTTTGTATGTTCCTGACCTCAGTGACATACAAAACAGTACTGACGATTATAAAGTACGGTTGTAGGTACGGATGTAAATAGGTCATAAATAGGTGAACCGTCAGCACGCATACTTTGAGAAAATACGTAAGAGGGGCGGGGGAGAAAGACGTCTCGAAACGCGGGGCTCTTTAAATCTTTGATAAGCGCTCTACAATATCTGCGTACGTGTGGTGCAGACAGTTCGTATCCGTCTGTCGATTGAGACTGTTTTTTTGTCGTTTGATAAATAGCATTTCTGATAATAATCTCTTATTTTCGTCATCCAAGATCTCAATCTCATCCCAATCAAATTCATGATTCAATAATCTGTAGTCTGTGATCACAGAGTGCTGCGAAGTATTTCTACTGATGTGATTACGGTGCTCAGTAATTCGTGTCTTTATCAAGCGACGCGGTAGCGTCGCGACGCCAAATATATAAAAATTTCTTTCTGGCTTTCAACAGTTTTGCCTATGTACAGGAGCCGCGGTATAATAATTTGCCTGTTTGGCCCACATAAGACGCCTCGCAATCTTTGCAAATTAAAAAAATTTGGCCTGATATCCGCGCATATAATATGGCTCTCATTAACCCCTTTCGTACCTAAAATCTATCTTTATTACATATTTTTATTGTTATATTTTTGATAAGAATCGAAATTATATTTCACATATCTACCTTATAAACAATAATATTCTGCAACATTATCCTTAAATTAGTTTAAATTTAAGATTAAACGTACTTTGCGTATAAATATTATTTTTCTAATTGAAATCAGTTTAAGTTTATACAGTTCTGTACGCCGCTTAATTTTTCAGAGTTTTATTCTTTAATTTGATTATCGGCGTGAAATAATTTTATAATCAATAATATATAAGAAATTTGCATTTCTTACTATATACATATGTCCAATTTCTGATACAGTCTATACATATTTACAACATGGGAAAATAAAATATATATAATTCGAAATATTTTTTATTACATACATTGAAAAAAATAATCGATAAAATTTATTTATTGATTAACAGGATGCTATCGCGTCAACTATGATCCTGGGAATTGGCAAAGAATTGCGCGTTATTTAAACCCTGAAAAATATACGAATATACATGTTCTCAATCGAGCGCAAATCATCGATGATGCGTTCCAGTCGAGCTCGTACGAGAAGACGTCCAGACACCAGGTCACCGACAACGGGCACGACGAGCACGACAAGAGGAACCAGTTCACTAGGAGTCTCAGTAACGCCGACGTCCCCCAAGACGAGAAAGGTGAGAGGAAAACCTTAGAAGGTCAATTATTTACACGAGTTACAATAAAATATAGATTTAATAGCAATAAAATTTTAATTTAATTTTATTAAAAGTAGATTTGAATGTAAAGTTGTTTAAATTTACATAAGTTGAATTTTATTAAATTATGTACAAATTGCCCGTCATTCTTATTAATTTTAATTTCAAGAAAAGTCGTAACAAAGCAAATATATTGAAAAGTGTATTTAGACTTGCGATAGAGAAAAAATTTAATCTCTCTATATTCTGGGAACTCGCGAGCTACTTATCGCGAGAGAAAGATTATGTAGCATGGTATCCTATGATCAAAGCTTTTGAATACATATCGAATATTTTTGCATTTTCAAAAACTGATCAACATGTCAAGATACTCATATTGTCATAATTATAAAGTTTATCAATCAAATTGTTAGAAATATTAGGTCAATGCATATAAAGTAACGATTTTATATCATAATTCTGACATAATTTCTTAGAAAGTAAGATATTAAGTAGTTAAAGAAATACTTAATTATATACAAATTATAAACTTTTAATTATATGCTAATTATCTTTTTTTAGAGTCGGAAAATAACGCATTACTTGTAGCGCCGTTATCGTTACAGTTATTTTTGTTCGATAACAGTAACTTCGATAACTACAGTTCTATAACTATAATAAAATTAGTAACTTTTGTACATTTTTTTCAGTAACGCGTAACAAATTCTACAGTTAATGTGCATAAGTTAAATTTGTATAAAGTTAAAAGTGTAAAAACAAATGATTCTTTCATATATTATTAACCTATTAAAGGAAAGAATTAAAAAAACCTTTTTTATTTATGCTTACAGACTTTTTTTTAATCTCATGATAACGGATTTTCTTTGCAATGTTTTAAAAAAAAGTTTTCTCAGGTTAAGAAATATAAAAATTCAAAATTATAAAAATTATCATGTACTTTATATCAATAGCGATATTATTATCGAAATTATATCGTTTTTACATATTTACAACATGTTTACACATTTATATTTTCGTAAAAAGTATTTAAAAAATTTTATATGTATTTTCTTTATGTATAAAACTTGATTTTGATAGCGTTAAAAAAACGAAAATTGTAACGATGAGATAGAAAAAGTTACTTTTCAAAATCGGTAATTAGTAACAGTAACGAGTTATTATTTTAAAATTTGTAACAAGAAACGGTCACGAGAATTACTTTTATACAGTAATTTTTCCAATCCTATCTTTTTTCATTAAAAGTACAAGAAATTGAATTTCAAAAATTACATATGTGTTTAATCTTATTACATTTCAAAGACATTAAACACATTTTATATTGCTATTTATGACATATATTAATATTACTCTATTAATTATTACATCATCACCTCCCAGAATATTGACCTTTCCTCCTGGGACACCCTGTATGTGTATATTATAATATTATGAGAATATTGAAATTGATTTTTTTTTATGATGATAAGATTATAATTTATATCCAACTTTAGTGAATTTTACAATGAATTAAGTAAGCAATAAACATACGAATTTTTTCCATTATGAAATATTTGTGACAAATATTAAAAATTTGTAAATATTTTATAAAAACTGAACTATAGTTTTGAGAGAATGTACGTAATATGACACATAATTTATCTTACTTAACAATACATTTATTTTATAACATCTTTGTACAAAATTGAAGTATTTGACCTATTATTTTGTATGTAATGATTTAATATTTAAAAAATAATGAATCACGTAAAAGAAATATGTAGATTCTAAGAATGCATGTATTTAGACCATACAGAACAAAGGCAATAATATTATTCAAGAAATTGATTAATTCGAAGCATGTTTTAATCAAATCCCGAAATGAAATAGTTTTAGTAAATAAGAATATGTATTTTTTCGCAATATATATACTATTCAAAAAAAAAAAAAAAAAATAGGAAACACTTTTCATACCCTAAAAATTGGGCTATTTTCAAACCGTTGAAACTCGTCGAAAAATAATCGTAGACAAAAAATGGAAAAAGCATTTTGAAGCTTGAAGTTTCAACTTTAACGCGCTATGGTGGTTTTTGAAAATTTTCAAAAACCATCATAGCGTTTTTTTGTCTACGATGATTTTTCGTCGAGTATCGACATCATTTCTAAAAAATACAGGTTTAGCTTCAAAATCGTGTAACTCGGTCAAAAAATCGTTAAAAAATTTAAAAAAAAAGCGTTTTGTAGGCAAAATGTTGTAGTTTATGGAACTTGAGTTGAATTTTTGGAGAGAAATTTTTTTATCGAGCTGCAGAGTGTCAAATATACGTAATTTTAAGGAACAAAACAATGTGTTTTTTTAAAGCACAGAACAAGGAAGATAAAAAAATTTTTAAAAACCATCGATAGCGCGTTAAAGTTGAAACTTTAAGCTTCAAAATGCTTTCTTCATTTTTTGTCTACGATGATTTTTCGCCGAGTTTCAGCGATATGGAAATAGCCCAATTTTTTAGGTATGAAAAGTGTTCCCTATTTTTTTTTAGTAGTGTATTATATTTGTCTTTGTAAATAATCTAATAACTGAATAGAAAAATATATTATATTTTTTATCAAATTGTAGAAAGTATTAGTGAAAATAGAGAGCCTGTTTAAACATATAGAAAAGCATGTGTACAATCAAACGATGGTACACACAAAGGACGATCTTAGTAAATGTTTACAACAAGAACTCGCAAAATGGGGATGTATTATCGGTAATTCCTCTTGCAAGGAAATGGCCAGTAATGAATTGCAATTGTATCTAGAAAACCCTAAAAAAGATAAGTAAGTTCTTTTTAAATTATTATTTCTGTGTAAATACTTTTTCATATCTTGTGCGCATATATTTGATATATTACACGGGAAAAAAAAGTCCATATATAATCAAATATAAATATATATGTATATCATAATTATATATAAAATATGTCCATATATGTATGTTTCTTTTCTCTTGTATAATTTCTGTCCGTAAATACAATAGGGAAAATAATAAAAGAAATAATTGAAGAACAATTAGAATAATTTTTGCATTGTTTTTTAGATGAAATAACATTTGAAAACATGAGAGAAGAATTGCCTATATATAATTATACATAACTTTGAATTTCAACGGGCTAGAAGAGCCAAACGCGGATGATAGTGCGTTAGTTTCGATGAAAATTAATTTTTCATCGAAATTAATTTGCTGTGCACAGGGCACAAATTTTTCTCGGTTCGATACCAAGGAAATAAATTAAATCTCATATTCGAGATATTAATTTAAGTAAAACCCCTCTGACCCCCCTAAAGAGTTGTAGGCGAGAAAAATATCGGGGAGAAGTCGCTGAATCGGGAATCGAACCCGAGTCATTCGCTTGCCGGGCGACTGCTCTTACCACTGAGCTATTCAGACCCCTTCACCACGATACTTCTCGTTCGCCTATAACTTGTAAATAAATATGTTTGTTGATAACGTCATCTTTCAGCCGACGTGAAATAACTAAGGAATATTTTAGGCTCTCAATTTGAAAAACAACTTTGAATTTCAACGGGCTAGAAGAGCCAAACGCGGATGATAGTGCGTTAGTTTCGATGAAAATTAATTTTTCATCGAAATTAATTTGCTGTGCACAGGGCACAAATTTTTCTTGGTTCGATACCAAGGAAATAAATTAAATCTCATATTCGAGATATTAATTTAACTAAAACCTCTCTGACACCCCTAAAGAGCAGTCGCCCGGCAAGCGAAAGACTCGGGTTCGATTCCCGATTCAGCGACTTCTCCCCGATATTTTTCTCGCCTACAACTCTTTAGGGGGGTCAGAGGGGTTTTACTTAAATTAATATCTCGAATATGAGATTTAATTTATTTCCTTGGTATCGAACCAAGAAAAATTTGTGCCACCTAAATAATTTTTGAATGGTTTGAAATATAGGATTGAAATTTATAGGCATACAATAGGATCACAAAGTCTATTATTTAACCACAAAAACACCCACCTTTACACCCCCGGGGGACGGAGGGAGCCAAAAAATCTTAAATGGCATGTGGGGTTGAGTGAGGACTCGTTCGAAAGGGCTTTCCGATACGAAAACAACGCGAGTTCGCCGAGGTCTCTACGATTTTTTTTCGCAGAGTTATGATCATTTGAACATTTCTATTGAGATTTTGCGATAGCGAGGACCCACGGCGACAACAGAAGAAAGATAAAGCTTCACGCGGGCACGCGCGTTCCTCTGTGTGTGCGTGCGTGCGTGCGTGCGTGGTGCGTGTGTGTGTGTGTGTGTGTGTGTGTGTGTGTGTGTGTGTGTGTGTGTGTGTGTGTGTGTGTGTGTGTGTGTGTCAGTCACAACAGAGATAAGAATCCCGCGGTTCATCACTTCCGCCGTATTTAATGACTCCAAACCCTCTCTGTTGTGTGTGTGTGTGTGTGTGTGTGTGTTGACACACAGAGGAACGTGCGTGCCCGCGTGAAGCCTTATCTTTCTTCTGTTGTCGCCGTGGGTCCTCGCTATCGCAAAATCTCAATAGAAATGTTCAAATGATCATAACTCTGCGAAAAAAAATCGTAGAGACCTCGGCGACCTTGCGTTGTTTTCGTCTCGGAAAGCCCTTTCGAACGAGTCCTCACTCAACCCCACATGCCATTTAAGATTTTTTGGCTCCCTTCTCCCCCCGTCCCTCGGGGGTGTGGAGGTGGGTGTTTTTGTGGTTAAATAATAGACTTTGTGATCCCATTGTATCCCTATAAATTTCAATCCTATATTTCAAACCATTCAAAAATTATTTAGGTGGCCCGGAACTTATGGTAGGCACTGTAAATATCGATAAGAGATATATACAAAACTAAAACATTTCTTTTCTGTATGTCATAGAATTTTGCCTGGGTGGCAGAAATGGACATACTGTAATGGTTTAAAAACAACGAACTATGATACATGGCACGAACTATGGAACAATGCATCTAGTATATACAAAGGAAAATCTTATTACAAAATATTAGAATTTTTCAGTTGCTCTGAAAATCTCGAAGTTATCCTTCATTTTCTGCAGCATCTTTTACCGACATTTCAAAAAGATTTGACCAACAATAATGAAAATAACATACCAGCACAAGAAAAAGAGCGGTTTTATGCTTCAACTGCTAATATTTTTCTTTCTATTCTTGCGAGACATGCTAAGAACACTATAATATTGACAAAAATATTGAAGAATTTTGAAAATATAAAAAACAGGTAATAAAAAAAACATCTTTTTATAATATATATTGCTCATAATCATAAATTTATACATACTGTTTTGTTCTTATAGTCGAGTCAGTATGAATGCAGCATTAAGTGTGCTTATTAATAATACGTATTTTTGTGAACAACTTTACAAGGTAAATTTTATGGATCCCAAAACATGTTATACTAATTAATAAAGATTTCATTGTGATATTTATTTTTCATCAATATGTATCAAACATCTTATATTGTATTTAATGTACGATATTTGTTTTTTTTTTCTCTTACATGTCATATATCGATGTAATTTTGCTAATAAAATTTGAAAAATTGTCGCATTTGCTTTTTATGATTAATTACGAAATGACTGATTAAAAAAAATAAAAATAAAAAAAATTTATTTTAGATACGTCATTTCGGAAAAAAAATTCAACAATCATATCCAAATATTAAAAGAAAAATAAAAGCACGCTTATTAAAAATCCAACATCATATGATATTTCTTAGAAGTTTGTTTGAGTAACGCATAAATATTAATTACAAGACGTCCAACTATGTTTTTTGATTGTTTCTAATTATATTATAAATATCTTAAATTTATTTAATTATCCGTTAAATTGATTCTTATATTTTTTAGTTTTAATATTTATATAAATACTAATTACATTTACGTAATGTTTATTATATATATAAATATTTATGTATATTAATTATATTATATTAATTATATTATTAATTATATTATATATACAGGGTGTCCGACAAGTAAGTATACAGCCGAAAGGTGGAGGTAGATTGGGTCAAACCGAAAAGAAAAGTCCTGAACAATTTTACTAAATTCGCAATAGTTATTGCGTTATTAATAAAAATATCTGGCCAATGAGCGCGTAGGAAAGCGGTAGGCCGGAATCGATAGGCATGTAAGATGGTTCACTCATTTACTTTTCTTACTATTAGCAACGAAAGAATCATCTAACAATGAGCGAGAGGCGGAGTCAAACGAGCGGCGAGCGACGCGTAATATTTGGACAGCGCGCCGAAAAACTACTGTCACGCAGCGAGCAGCGAGTGATGTCACCGCACGCGCCGGAAAATTATTGTCCTCTCGTCTTTTCAGTGGCAAGAAAATGATGCGCTATCATTTCCACACCACCTTGCGGTAGATAGCTTGGTGCGTTTTTTTTATAGTGGTTTTCCCCGTAGGCCTAATCCACTCTTAGCATTCAACGTAAAAATTGTTCGAAGTGCCGTCCTCCTTCTCGTATGCAGAGTTCGGCCCTTCGAACAATGTCGCGTGTCGCACGGTGCGCCATATCCGGCGTAATGGTATTAAAGGCCGCAACGATAGTTTCACGTACCTCAATTTCTCTATCATTACGCCGGTGCTCTATTAGACTTTTTATGTATCCACATACAAAAAAGTCTAATACATTCAGGTCTGGCGACCGTGCTGGCCAGGTGATCGGGCCACCGCGACCTATCCACCTATCTGGATAACGCGCATTTAATAATTCGCGTACCTCTCGGCGAAAATGAGCCGGAGCTCCGTCGTGCTGAAAAATCAGCTGCGCTCGCACGCGAAGGGGCACATCCTCGAGAAGGCTTGGCAACTCGTTCTCCAAAAAATTTAAATAAATTTCGCCAGTTAAAAGGGGCGGAAAAAATGCGGACCGATCTGGAAATTATGAACGAAAATGTTTCACTTTAACAGAAAAAATTGCTTTCTTTCTATTTACACTTACCACTTGATTCCCGATTATTCCTGCCCATACGTTTATGGACCAACGATATTGAAATTCGCCTTCACGGACGACGTGCGTGTTTTCCTCTGCCCAATACAAAAAATTGCGGGAATTGAACACGCCGTTCTGTGTAAATGTTGTTTCGTCGGTCCACAAAATATTGTCAGGGGAAGACAAATCCCGCCGACATTGCGCGAGGAACCCTGCACATGTTTTTCCGACGATTATTATATTATTATATTCTTAAATTATCGCGAATATAAAAAATCGATGATGACAATACCTTCGCAAAAGTATATCCGTTGTTGTAGATCTCTCGGCAAAAGCTGTTGTACACGTTGATAATGGTACGGATGCAATCCGTTCACACGTAAAGTGTGATGCACCTCGTACCGCGACAAACCAAGTTCGTGTGCCACACGACGCACGCTAGTACCGGGATTTTCATAAAATGCATCGAGTACTCTCTCTTCGTCTTGTACACGGCGACGCACTGGTGCACCAGCTCTCACATTATGCACGAGACACCCTGTCTCACGCAACTTTTGCACAACTTTTAAAATTGTCCGTCTTGTCGGATGTGCACGCCCGGGAAATCGTTCCGCATATATCTGAGTCGCGGCCCTCGCATTTTCGCCCGCTAGCCCGTAGGCTATTTCATATCGCTATATTCTGCCGAAGTAAATCGCATTGTCGTCACTAGATTTGTACGCGACCACGAGATTTATACGCGATTGCACAAAAGGATATTGTATACATAAATCTAGGCAGAAACAATTGTAAGCGCCTAACGACTTATTTAAAGTCACTTTAATATGTAGATGTTGGTATACATATACTTTAATATACTTTAATATACTTTAATATGTATACAAACATCTACATATGTATACAAACATCTACATATTAACATCTCTCCCTCTCTCCCTCTCTCTCTCTCTCTCTCTCCCTCTTCCTTTATACATTTATATATCATATATAAATATCGTAGATGAATATGTTGTATTTGCATAATATATTAATCACAAATTTATAAAAATTAATTTATATTATAGATAAAATATAGCATGAAATATATACCTATCAATGTACCTAAATGTCCACCACATGTCGAAGCTCATTACAATTAACCAAAAGTAAGCTGCCAAAAAGCCGAAATAGCAAACTGAAGCTGCAACAATGGAATAAACAACGTCTCGATTAGTAAATTTGTTTTAAAATGCCGATTACTGACAAATATCACTATGTCCGGACGTGCAAAGGCATATTTATTTCAATTTATTCAGAATTTACGAATGAAAAAGAACGATATAATTTATATAAAAATGTGTTAATATTAAGTTAAATAATACTTTATTTAAAGGAATAACTTAGCAATATTCTAACGACATAAAGAAAATATCTATTCTGACAAACCAAAGTTGTACAATTGTACGTTAAAGTGCACCAAATTTCATTTTTATTTCAATTTTATTTCCTATAAGGTCTCGTGTTTATAAAGTTCTAACAAATTGTATAAATTTGAATTTTATCATTAAAGAGTGATTAACCTACGAATACATACAATATAAATGTATATGTTGCATTGATTTCATTATTACATGACTTGGATATACTATACCGATTGTATTTTCGATGAAATACCAGATCTATCGTGAGAGTTAAATTATCCGCACTTTCAAATGTGTATGGGACAATCATCGCACCGATGCAATTGCGCAGTATGAAGCCGTGTTTGTTATGAAGCTGTGTTAGTATAGAGTACACTAGAAATATTGTCAGCAAAAACAGTACAGTAATAATTCGTAATCTAATACGTATACTTATATGATAATGTAGGATAGGGTTGAGGGAGTTATCAGGGCTATCCAATTTATAAATTAAGATTCTTAAAACAATTTCTGTTGGAAAGTTTATGCTGAAGTTTGTAATATTACACCCAGTGTATAACATGCTATTGTTATCGTCCATCAGACAAAAGGATTTTGGTTCGACGAATTTTGCGGGATAAGGAAAATATATAGTGCCGTTAGCGATAAGCACGTTCTTGTTGACATTTTCAAACTCCCAAATATGGAACTGATTAATCTTCTGACACGGATCGTATAAAAGTTCATATGCTGTTAAGTTTATCTCTTGATTTTTGCTTTGCAACGAATATTGCCTATCTAAGAAAGCTTGAAACATTACTTCTTTTCTAAGCTCGTGATCATCGGAATGACAGCAGAACAGATCGCAAGTATCATCTGTTATATTGCATATTTGTGTAACAAAGTATTCATTGCTATCTTCATTAGAATCAGTTTCATTGAACTCATATATTGTTGAAGTAACTATATCTTTTTCGTCGTCATAGTTTTTTTGTGAAATTGTCGTCAGTTTTGTATTGCGCCGTCGAAATGTCATTGTTGTTTGTGAAGTTTCGCTGATGCTTTGAAGATGAAGCGACGAAAAAAAGCGCGCAACACCACCAAAATGCGAGATTGTTTCCAAACATCGTCAATCTTTTGCCACGTTCAATTTATCTGCATAAACGGTTTTTTTTACATTAGTTTCATTGTCAGATCATAATCCAAGTTAGTTTCGTAGTCCAACCGCAGCAATAATTGAACTGCAAAATCAAAGATACGTATGATATCGTTAATGAAAAATCCGCGGCAACGATTGATTATGTTTCAGCAAAAGATAAAATTATTTTTGCAGCATTCTCACGAATACATACATGTCAATACGAGAATGACGCGGCTAGGATGGCAACTCGAAAAAAACAAGTCGTCGATCTGTCGAAAATGGCAATAGAATGACAAGGAATATCGTTCTTTGAGTCGATTTAGTTGAGTATGATTTAGTTTTTATAATAAACATTTAATAAAAAAATTAATTGAATAATAATTGAAAAATCCTATATATTAAATTTTTTTATTAATTGTTTATTTTAGTGTGATACTCGTAGATAACTTTGTTCTTAACATGTGTTATTATGGTCATAAGTTTGAATAATCTTAAAGAAATTTTTTTACTTATCTGTTGTTTGTTGTTTATTAAAAAAATATTAACAAATGAATGCTTATGCGAATCAAACAGATATATTGACAACGAAAAATTTAATATTGCACACAATTTATAGAAATATTACTATCCAACATACATCTACATTTACACAAACACACATTTTTTTATATATAACGTTCGAAAATATATTGCAGCGCGAGAGATTCAACATAAGTTTTCAATTCTTCGCACAAAGCAAGATCCATTGCATACGACTTGATGCTTTCAATGCACAAACGAGATCTATATTTATATGATTTTACATAAAATTGTAACTTTTGGCACGAAATAACATTCATTTCACAATGTTTAAAGCCCGCTACGGACGACGAGCGATATTATAATATATATTATAATAAGAACTGAGATGTAATATAATATTATATTACTAGAGCTGCGGACGAGCGACGTTATTATATCTCCGCCCGTCATAGTTTATCAAAAGAGAATTCTGATGTAGAATTTGATTATACATAGCAACGCTAGCTCTTGGTTATAAGCAAAAACCACGATTCTGGATTTTAGGCAAGAATGTTATTTCCGGGACTCCTCAATTTGATAGATCATTTTCATAGGATTTGTTATTAGAAAAAGAATGCCGCAAACCAGAATGCGCTACGACGCATAGTTTTCGAGATATCGATTTTTAAAAGTCGTAATAACAGTAATACCTTCGCCACAACAATTGATGATCTATCATATACTATAATAATATACAGAGAATTAGCAATGACCCCTACACAACTTTGACACCTGACCCTCCCCCCTCCACCTACTACAACATTTGTTTTTATACTACAATCCTTGTTTGACATTGGTTGTAGTATTGTCTGTATAGTCATTGTAAATCGAACGCGTCGCGTGGAAAGTTGCAAACCCGTGTGAAATTGTAAGAACATAGACCTCGTTTTTCCCTGAAAGCAGGGGATGATGGGGGTGGCTACCTTGCTACTTGTTACATACACATTAGAGAATTACGTCCTTGAGCACTAACGTTAACTGGTATGTTCTCCAAACTTCTTTTGTTAATGACTTTTTAATGAAGAATGACCGACGGCTAAAACCTTTTGAATGTTACTCAAGGTCATGACCTTGACAACATATGTCAAGTTCAAGGTTGTTCTGAGGTGCTTCTTTAAAAGTAAATAATTACCAAATATACAATTAGTATAAAATTCATGCTCGGAAAAGTTCAAATTATGGCATTTAATACTTGTTTCTTTTGTACAATTTAATCGTTGATAATTTTTTAATAAACAATGAGCGACGCCTAAAACCTCTTGAATGTTACTCGGGGTCATGATCTTGACAACATATGTTAAGCTCAAGGTTATTGGCGATGAATCTAATATGCATATTTACCAAAAATTATAATTTTAAAACATTGAAAACTATGCGTCCTATCGCATTCTGGTATGCGGCATTCTTTTTCTGATAAAAAATCCTATGAAAATAACATTCTCCCCCAAAGTTGCGTAGGGGTCACTGCTAATTCTCTGTATATTATTATAGTATATGATAGATCACCAATTGTTGTGGCTAAGGTATTATAGCGAATTCGGTTGGACGCACTAGTGCGCACTAGTGCACATTAAAACCGTTGTACACAAATCGATATAAAGAATATGTATTTAATATAAATATATAAACGGGTTAAATTGCGAAATTCTCAATACATTTATTTGCTAAAATATGAAAATATGTATTAAGCATTTTATTAGTCAAAGTTTTACTTTTAGATTAGAATAGTGTATGTACGCACCGGCAGGAATGGTATCCTTTGGTAGATGTATACGTGTATGACAGTCGAAAGCGTCACACACGCATACACACGAAGCGCGACGTATGTGTCACTTGGAGCACGGAAGAAATCAAGCAGCGAAGGAGAAATTGGTGGGAGGCACTCTGATGTTGCATCCTTTTCGCAAATCGCATGATCGAGAGAGAAAGCAATGCAAGACGTGATGACAGTTAGTAGTGTCCCTATAGCCGTCTCACTCACTCGATGCTCGAATGGAAAGAGTACGAATGAGAAAGCTATAGGATCGCGCTGTCACTATCGGTATCTCGTTCGCTCCAATATCTAGCTGTCATACTTTTCTTTTTTTTCTTTAAGAAACATGGCTGAGCCGCATGCACCAGCATTCATTGCATTAATAATTAAATAATTATTATTTAATATTTTTTGAATTTTCTATTAATAATTAAATGATTATTATTTATTAATATAAAATTTAAAAAAATTTTTTTAAATTAATATAAAAATAAAAAATTTTTATTGATTTATTTAGGCACACAATAGAGAAAACATTATTAATAAGAATAAATATTAAATATTAGAAATTATTTTATTTCAAAACAAGGAAACGAAATGGACTGCAGAATTAGAAATAAGGAATAACTCGTTAGTTCATTTCGTTTCCTTGTTTTGAAATAAAATAATTCCTAATATTTAATATTTATTAATATTTATGGATTAGGCATATAACGAGCAATTATTGGTGTTTACATAGTAATTAACTTTTTATTACATAAAAAGAGTTACAAGATTCTTTAAGACGGAACGGACGACGGAACTGTGTATCGAACGTCCCCATAGTCAACAATACTAAAATGTTAAGTTAATTGACATATTCAAATGTTCTTACAATATATATAACTCAAAATTTGATTAGTTTTATCATTTGACAAGAATTTTTAATACTTTAACAATATGACAATTATACAAACAAAGTTTGACACTTTACATCACGATGATACGGACAAACACAACATACCATCACCAACACACGTTACACAGGGTGAGTTATTACACGAACAACGAAACTAACACACGATGTCACCTCAAAAATGTTGCGTTAAAAACACCAGCGATTCGCAATCATTTAAAATAAAATTTGACATATCTATAATTTAAATGTATCCATTCGTTCACGGCTGAAGAAACACAAGTAAGTGTCGAAACGTTCCGTCTTAAAGAATCTTGTATAACTCTTTTTATATAATAATAAAGTTAATTACTATGAAAACACCCATAATTGCTCGTTATAGGCCTAATTCTTACCAATCTATTTGTTTTATAACACGAGCTTATCTATTATAGTATTGGTAATATTTATTAATATTATATTTATTAATAATTAATATTAATATTTATTTATAAATATTAATATTTATTAATATTTTTTAATATTTAATATTTATTCATTAATAGAATGAATGCACGCGGCTTAGCCACGTTTCTTAAAGGAAAAAAAGGAAAAGATGACAGCTCGATATTGAAGCGAACGAGACGCCGATAGAGACAGCGCGGTGTCCTATAGTTTTCTTACTCGCATTCTCTCCATTCGAGCGTCGAGTGAGTGAGACGGCTATATGGACACCACTAATTGACATCACCTCTTGCATTGCTTTCTCTTTCGATCGTGCGATTTGCGAAAAGGATGCAACATCGTAGTGCCTCAATTTCTCCTTTGCTGCTTGATCTCCTCCTTCAAGTAACACGTAACACATACGTTGCGCTTCGTGTATGCGGTGACGCTTTCGACTGTCATACACATACGCATACATTTACCGAGGTACTCCATTCCTGCCGGTGCACCAGTGCGCACTAGTGCGTCCAACCGAATTCGCTATAACTGTTATTGCGACTTTTAAAAATCGATATCTCGAAAACTATGCGTCGTAGCGCATTCTGGTTTGCGGCATTCTTTTTCTGATAAAAAATCCTATGAAAATGATCTATCAAATTGAGGGGTCCCGGAAATAACACTCTTGCCTAAAATCCAGAATAGCGGTTTTTGCTTATAACCAAGAGCTAGTGTTGCTAGGAAAAATCAAATTCTACATCAGAATCGTCTTCTGATGAACTGTGACGGGCGGAGATATAATAACATCGTCCGCAGTTCTAGTAATATAATATCATATTACACATCTCAGTTTTTAACTTATAACAGTAGGACAAATAATCACTTTTTCTTTCTCTCCGAAGTGCGATAGTACGTTTCCCGAAGATTCTTTCGCGCTGAACACGATGCCGTTGTCAGAATTTGCCTAGCACGTCCGGATTTTTAGTAAATTGGAATGAAAGGGGCAAAAAATGGCGTTTTTGGCCATTTTTAACATTTTTTTGCGGCAAAAAAAAACTGGTTTCTAAATAAATTTAATAGCATCTGAAAGTATAATTCAAGAGTTTTTAAACGAATTTTGGTTCATGATCGTATGACTTTTTTTCATCAAGATATGGCTGTTTAAATTTTAGGCGTTTCGTATAATAATAATTCCGCCATTTTGAATTGACAATTAAGTGTAATAGCATGTGTACTCAAAGTTTATACTTGACCTATTCTTTGCAAGTAAATTCATATTACAATTATTTATTTATTTGCTGCTATATATAAGTATGTATTTATTTTTCTTGTAAATGATACAGAATGTCTAAAATAAAACAGCCATAACTTAATGAAAAAAAAGGATCGTTGAAAAATATAATCGACCAAAACTAGCTAGAATGTTTGTTTATTTGTTAAAAATACGACGTTTTGACCATATGGTTGTGGTCCTTTTCAAGTATAAACTGGAATAATACAATTAATAGTTAGATATTTTGACGGTTTGAATAAAACAGCAATATACATGAATTGACTGTGAACAATTTGAGTACATACGGTTCAGATAGAAGAGTATAACCTTAATTTAAGAGATGTAAATCTTAATTTTGTAAAATTTCACATGTCACAATTGCAAGATCATTAACGACTTGCCACATATGCAAAAGAGAGATAAAATGTTGTGTCAGTGCGAGACTTCGTCAAAAACTGAATATGTTAAATCAAAAATAATAATAAACTACACGACCTTTATTATTTTGTCGTAGATGTTGTTTAAACTATCAGTTTGTTTCTGTAGGTTAATTGTATTGTTGAATTTTTTAATATAAAACATTTCAGCAATTTCTCTCTTTCGCACGTATTTCTCATTATGTAATATGTTAAATTTCGTCCAGTCAAAATCGTGTCCTGATTCTACTCTATGTTTACTTATAACGGAATAATTCATTTCATGCAATTTTATATTACTAGAATGCTCTTTCACTCGAGTACGTAAATGCCTTTTTGTTTGCCCAATATATGACACATTACAATTTTGGCAATTTAATTTATATACAACATTTGTTTTATCGTTGTTATGTAAAATATCCTTGCCACGTTTTATTAATGTATTTACGTATTATTAATGTATTTTTTAATTATTTTATAGACGACGTTAAAGCCACTGCCACGTAATAAACGGAACAAATCATGACTCACATCTTTAGCGTATGGTAATGAAATAAAAGATGTCCTGTCGAAATGTATAAAATTTGCGTCAACGTCCTTGTTGTGGTCGCGTTATTTAAATAATTAATTCTTTTTTGTATGTGTCGTTTTATGATATGTTCAGGGAAGCAGTTGTTGAGTAAAGTATCATGTTCTAACTCAATGTTTTTTTGGTGGAAACTGTCATTAGATAATAAAATTGCATGGTCAACCAAATTATAAATAGTATTAATTTTATATTTCAACGGGTGATTGGAATGGTAGTTTATATATCTACCAGACCATGTAGGTTTCCTGTACCAGTTAATAATAAGTCTGCTGTCAAACCGAATGACAGTTGCATTTAAAAAACTAATAGACGAATTAACTTCAAGCTCATAAGTGAATTTCAAGCGTTGGTGGTAATTATTAAAAGTCGTTACAATCTCATCTATTTTTGTACGTGGCACTATAGCAAAAACATCGTCTACAAATCTATAATAAATGGGAACAGTAAAATTCAAATAACTTAAACACTGTGTCTCCAGATCATCCATCACCATGTCTGCTAAAACCGGTGATAGCGGAGAACCCATCGGACTGCCGAAGATTTGTTCATAAAAACGTCCATCAAAAGCAAAGCAAGTTGAATCCAAAATCAATTCTATTGCATATAAAAACTGATCTAAACTAAATATTGTATTCATAGCAATATCATCCCAACGTTTTCTAATGGCATTCATGACCAGATCTTTGGGAATATTTTTGAATAATGAACTGACATCCAACGATATCATAATATTATCATCATTAATAAACGTGTTCTTAATATTTGTAACAAAAGACCAATCATCTTTAACATATGAATTTGGTCTTTTGATTGAACTATATAAAATATTGTGGATATAACTCGAGATATTGTATGCCAGGCTACCAAGTGAGGATACTATAATTCTTAACGGAAAACCGTCTTTATGAATCTTCGGCAGACCATAACAACGTGGTAAATTACCATTAGTACAATTTAAATACTTATAAGTCGTTTCGTCAATCAAGTTATTGTTATGCCAGGATTTGACTAACGTGTTTATCTTGTTAGTTAACAGTTTAATAGGATCTTTCTTCAATTTTTTGTACGTACATTGGTCATTCAATAGTAAATCCATTTTTTCATAATAATCGTTCTTATCCATAACGACAGTAGTCTGACCCTTATCAGCTCTCGTAACCATAATATCATTATTCTCACGTAAATATTTTTTAGAAAGTGAAAACGCGTTAAGGATATATCTATCCAAGTAATTGATGTGTTTTTTCTCACTTAAAAATCTTTGAAGTGTATTAGCAACAGAAATTCTAGTTGTTTCAATGGAATCTGTGGGGATAATGTTGCAATTTATTTCAAAATTTTTAACAACATCCAATACATAGTTGAAACAATCATTTTTTTGATCCTGTATCGGTAATGCAAAGTTATCACCTAAACTTAAAAGGTCAGAAACCGTGTCAGGAATGTTTTTATTACTGTTCACTAACCATTTTGACTTGACGATATTTGAAAAAGGATTTAAACAAATGTTGTATTTTTGTTTTAAATCGTTAATTTTTTTGATTGAATTATTTTTTATTTTATGATCAAATGATGTAATTCTGTTTGTTTAATTCAAAAAATCTGGTCACTAAATCTTGTGGTAAACTTTCAAAAAGTCTTTCTTCAATGTTTTTAATCTTCTTAAGTAGATAGTTTAATATAAAACAAATATTAGTTAAATTAATATTTAAATCTTCAATCTCAAAATTCAACAATTTAAATTGATTCACTTTTTTATAAGAGTCAAACTTACGCTTAATACTATTACTATGAAACACGTTGTTAATTTTTAGATTCTTGATATGTGTAGGAATCAAATAAAAAAAATATCAATACAAAAAAGAATTAATTATTTAAATAACGCGACCACAACAAGAACGTTGACGCAAATTTTATACATTTCGACAGGACATCTTTTATTTCATTACCATACGCTAAAGATGTGAGTCATGATTTGTTCCGTTTATTACGTGGCAGTGGCTTTAACGTCGTCTATAAAATAATTAAAAAACTAAATACATTAATAAAACGTGGCAAGGATATTTTACATAACAACGATAAAACAAATGTTGTATATAAATTAAATTGCCAAAATTGTAATGTGTCATATATTGGGCAAACAAAAAGGCATTTACGTACTCGAGTGAAAGAGCATTCTAGTAATATAAAATTGCATGAAATGAATTATTCCGTTATAAGTAAACATAGAGTAGAATCAGGACACGATTTTGACTGGTCGAAACCTAACATATTACATAATGAGAAATACATGCGAAAGAGAGAAATTGCTGAAATGTTTTATATTAAAAAATTCAACAATACAATTAACCTACAGAAACACACTGATAGTTTAAACAACATCTACGACAAAATAATAAAGGTCGTGTAGTTTATTATTATTTTTGATTTAACAAATTCAGTTTTTGACGAAGTCTCGCACTGACACAACATTTTATCTCTCTTTTGTATATGTGGCAAGTCGTTAATGATCTTGCAATTGTGACATGTGAAATTTTACAAAATTAAGATTTACATCGTTATACTCTTCTATCTGAACCGTATGTACTCAAATTGTTAACAGTCAATTCATGTATATTGCTGTTTTATTCAAACCGTCAAAATATCTAACTATTAATTGTATTATTCCAGTTTATACTTGAAAAGGACCACAACCATATGGTCGAAAGATCGTATTTTTAACAAATAAACAAACATTCTGGCTAGTTTTGGTCGATTATATTTTTCAACGATCCTTTGATTATTTTACTAGCGATATAAAGATATTTTAAAATTTTAATGAAAAAAAGTCGTACGATCATGAATCACATTCGTTTGAAAGCTCTTGAATTATACTTTCAGATGCCATTAAGTTTAGAAATCAGTTTTCTTTTGCCGCAAAAAAATGTTAAAAAGGCCAAAAACGCCATTTTTGGCTCATTATACCACAATTTACTCTAAATCCTGACGTGCTAGGTAAATTCAGATAACGGCATCGTGTTCAGCGTGAAAAAATCTTCGAGAAACGTACTATCACATTTCGGAGAGAATTTTGTGTCCTACTGTGTAATATATGTATATTATATTATCGCTCGTCGTCCATAGCGGGCTTAATGCTTGAAAGCTATTCCTTTTTACTATCTATTTTGACTTGAAAACACAATATAGAATAATATATTCTTATATATATTATATATGTATAATTGTAAATCTCATTTTGCATTAAATGCACTGAATGATGTGGAATGAACCTCTGAACATATATAAAAACACGTGCACAGTTTCAAAAGCCTATCTGACATAGTCTTTCCGTAAAAAATTATAAAAAAATGCGTATTTTTCAGTTTTTCTCTAGACCAGAATACCACCTTAAGTGCAAATTGTGAAAAAAGTTAAAAAATGGCGACTTACCGAAAGATAGATAAATTATAACAGATTAATTGTAACACTGTTATCTTTTACTGTTACGTCTCGTGATGGTTCTTTTAATAGTAGGTCCTCGAAGAAAAGAAATGAAACCAACGATCGTTCTGATTGCACTACTGATATATATATTTTGTATCACAAAGAATAATAAGTCTGTTCCGTATCAAGGTCTACGCAGGAAGAGAGCGAGGACTCCTGCTCCGAAACGCACGCACATGGATCTCGCATCCCCTTCCACACACTATCCACGCAAGCGCACACATTCTTACTCACAAACGCGTATGACTCTCGTAAGCGTCAGCGCGAAATATAACAACTCTTCTTCTTAATAACAAAATTTACTACAATATAAAGTTTCTTTATTTGAAAACCATATAATTGGTTAAATGTGCGGAAACTCGACGTTCCCTAGTTGGTTTGTTTCCGCTTATATCCGGTGGTTCACGCATCTCTGGAGCTACGATCGATGCATTGTCGCTAACGTTCTCCTCTTCATACTCATTTGCACTCAGTTCACTGTCGGAACCCAATTCCCCTCTTTCTTCGGTTGGTTCCCTGATATTTTCACCTAAAACTAAATTGGTTCTCTAATATTAACATTATCCCTAATCTTTAGTATTGTTTCTTGAATTTGAGTCTTCGTAGTCGAAAAATGAGCAATTTTAATCTTTTACAACTTTGGTTCCGATCGTTCTCATTTGATTTATATAGCGCTTCCACACGTTTCCATTTTCTAACTTAACATAATAATGTAATTTTCCCAATCTTTGGATCATTGTGCCAAAACGCCATTTACAATTTTTATTTAAATAATCACGACATGTTACTCTTTCCCCCTCTTTGAAAAACCTTGTACATGTTTCGCTTTCTTTTATATTATATTTGTTTATATCATTTTTGATTGACAACATCAAATCTAATCTGCTACGTAAATTTTTTCCAAACATCATTTCTGATGGGCTTTTTCCTGTCTCTTGGTGAAACATTACACGATAACGAAAAAGTGCTTTTTGCAGATTTGTTTTGATGTTGTCACCGTCGCAGTTTAATTTACGCAAGGCTTGATTTATTGTTTGCACGAAACATTCAGCAAGTCCTTTTGTAGACGGATTATAAGATGCAGGGTGCAATACGCTTATGTATAATTCCGTTTTCCTTTAAGAAATTTTAGAATTCGCTTGAAATAAAAGTTCTATCATTGTTGCTTACTAACACACGGGGCAGTCCAAAAATAATAAATATTTTACGGCATTTTTCAATAATTAATTTAGCCGTTATATGGCGCATAAGATGCACCTCTGGCCATTTTGTAAATGCATCAATTAATACTAAGAAATTATGACCCATAAATGGTCCTGCAAAATCTATGTGTATTCGCTCAAAGGGTTCTGTGGTCGCTTCCTACTGATGCCTTTTTGTGCAGGTTGATTATTTTGAAATAAGCTACACGTTCTACAATTTTTTGTAATCGATTCTATATCTTTATCAATATTTTTACACTAGCAATAGCGGCTAAGTTTTTTATTTATACCGTACCAAAATGTCCAGAGTGCAATTCTTTCAAGATTTTACTTTGCAACGCTATAGGGATTACTACTCTTTCTTTTCTAAAAATAATATTACCTTTCAAAAAGAATTCCTCATTTCTTAAATTTAAATCCTCTATATTTTCTCCTGTTTTTAAGATTTTTACATTGTTTGATAACGCCGTATCTTTTTGAGTTTCTTTCTCTAATTCATTTGCAGTGACAGGTAGTGTTTCAACATTTTTCAAAAGATAAATATCGATTAAATCAGATTCATGCTGTTTAGTTCCCCGAATAAGCAACCGAGATAAATCATCCGCATTTTCATGGTCCGCTTATTTTCGATACTTAATATTGAAATTGAAAGCTCTTAGAAGAAAAGCATGGTGCTGCATTCGCATTGCGCTATATATTGGTATACTTTTCTGCGGGTTGAAAATTTGCATTAATGGCCTATGATCAGTTACAAGCGTAAAACGGTTTCCATATAAATATTGTTGAAACTTTTTAATCCCGAAAATGATCGCATACACCTTATTATCAATTTGCGAATATTTCTTCTGTGTTTCGGTTTGAGAAGCGTATTGAATTTGTAACGTGCCGCTTTCGCGAGACGGCTCGGAATCGCTTAGCCGGGATCAGGGCTCGGAAAGGGCTTACGAAACAACCAAACGGGCTTAAAGTCAAAAGTTGTATATTAAATCAATGGTGAGTGCATGTACAGAATGTGGTGAGCGTAGATGTGTAAAGGTACAGTGTGTAAGTAATACATATGTGCAAGCGGTGCATGTGTATGCGTACAGTATGTGTGTAATACGTATGCGCGAGCGAGGTGTGTGTATAGGTACGATACGTATGTAATATGAATGCGTGAGCAGTACGTGTATACACGGTGCGGTCCAAAAGTTTTAGGATTGAATTTATTACGGCAATACTACTAACGCCATTTGCTGGTTTGCGATGGAACTATGTACTAGAAACCCTCCTCGAAGATTATACGAAGTGGCGTGAATGTGGTTTTAATTATTGTCAAGCAACGACGTTTCGCGCAATTGTATTTTTTACCCTCGGTTAAAAATTTGAAATGGATGCAAAGGAAGAATAACGTGTCGCAGTAAAATTTTGTTGTAAAGCCGGTTTTTCGACCACTAAGACGGTTGAAATAATCAAAAAACTTACGGGGATGCAGCCTTGACTCGTTCAAACATTTTTCGGTGGCATGCGCGTTTTCGAGAGGGGAGAGAGTCGGTGAAAGACGACGAACGCAGTGGCCGCCCAACAACATCTCGAATCGACAACAACATTGCTGCCGTTGCCAAACTAATTAAAGAGGATCAACGGATGACGTCTCGAATAATAGCAGAAACACTCTGCATACCAAAAACAGTGGTGCTACGCATTTTGCACGAAGATTTAAAAAAAACGAAAGCTGTGCGCACGATTCGTCCCGCATTTCCTGTCACGAGAGCAAGGAGACGCGCGAGTTGCCGCGTGTCAAGATTTGTTGGACACCATTAAAAGGGACAAAAACTTTCTCGACAAGATTATTACTGGTGATGAGACTTGGTGTTTCGCGTACAATCCAGAAACAAAGCGCCAAAGTTCGGAATGGGTCGGCGAACATTCTCCACTACCAAAAAAACTGCGTTTCCAGAAATCGAGAGTCAAGACAATGTTGATTGTTTTTTTTGATAGCCAAGGAGTCGTGCACAAAGAGTTCGTGCAGGAGGGTTGTACAATTAATGCAGAATATTATAAAGGTGTTTTGGACCGCCTAATTTCACGCATTCGACGCGTTCGTCCCGCCCTGTTTCGCACTCGTGAATTTTTCCTCCTGCATGACAATGCTCCGGCTCATTCAGCAGCAGTAATTCGTCAGTTTTTGGCGCAAAAACAGGTCGCGACGTTGCACCACCCCCCATACTCATCGGATTTGTCTTTCCCCGACTATTTCCTGTTCCTGAAATTAAAATTGCAACTAAAAAGGACCCGATTTGACACCATTGATAACATCCAAAAAGCTGTGACCAAGCATTTGAAGAAGATCCCTTTGAAGAACTATTCCAGCGCCATGCAGAATTTGAAAATCCGCGCCAAGTGGTGCATTGCGTCAGATGGATCATATTTTGAGTAAATGAAAAGGTAAATAAATTAATCCGACGTTTTTTAATTTTATATTGCTTTAGTCTTAAAACTTTTAGAAATTTTTGACAGAGGGTAACAAATACGAGTTGTGCGAAACGTTGTTGCTGGACAACAATTAAAATCACATTAACGCCACTTGGTATAATCTTCGAGGAGGGTTTCTAGTACATAGTTCCACCGCAAACGAGCAAATGGCGTTAGTAGTATTACCGTAAAAAATTCAGTCCTAAAACTTTTGGACCGCACCGTGTATGTATATGTACAGAGTATATGCGTTCCAATGCGCGAGCGGTGAATGTGATATGTACTCGTGAGCGATGTGTGTATATATATATATATATATATATATATATATACAGGGTGTTTTATTTTAAATAATACAGTCGATTATCTGGCGAACCGATAATTTTATTGAAAAATTTTTCCAACAAAAGTTGCATGATTTGAAGGGGGACACATGATGAAAATATGGACTTGACCTTGAGTGACCATTTCAAAGTAAGATCAAGGTCATTAATGTTTTCTTAATTAGAACCCTTATTTTTTATTACATATTCTTGTAGATCATCTCGAGAGCTTTTCAAAACACTATAATAAAGTTATTTTTTGTTAAGTACTTTTTGAGTTATAAGACGGTAGAGGACTTTCTTACTCGGTTTAACCTGCTCTATCAGCACACGACGGGTGATGCGGTTGACTCCGGACACCCTGTATATATATACACAGGGTGTCCCATAATTCGCGCCTTACCCGTAACGTGCAGGTAGAGCGGGTTAAATCGAGTAGAAAAGTCATCTACCGTTTTGCTATTTTCGCAATAATTAACGAGAAATTAATTTAAAAAGATCGGCGAATCCGCGCGAATAGAAGTGCACGGCGAGAAGAGACCTCCCGCTGTAACATGATACAAGGCGCGCGGCGAAGCGATGGGAGGAGCGCTCTACAAAGGACAATAGTTATGTCCTTTACTTTTACCTAAGATACGACGTATGTGTGTACATAACTATTGTCCTTTGTAGAGCGCTCCTCCCATCGCTTCACCGCGCGCTTTGTGTCAGATTACAGCGGGAGGTCCCTTCTCGCCACGCGCTTCTACTCGTGCGGATTCGCCGATCTTTTTAAATTAATTTCTCGTTAATTATTGCGAAAATAGCAAAACGGTAGATGACTTTTCTACTCGATTAAACCCGCTCTACTTGCATGTTACGGGTGGGGCGCGAATTATGGGACACCCTGTATATACACTTACTGACAAAAGTTAAGAAACAAAATAATCGTTTGGTAACTACTGTATGTTCTTTATTTTCTGAGATACATAGGTTGGAAGCAAAAGTAGCATAAAGAGATAACATTTCATACATCAACATACTACAAGTTTTTTTTTCGATTATACTTGTATAAAGACTACAATTAATATTGAGTCGAAGAAACGAAATAAAACTTTGTGACAAAAATTAGGAAACATAGTTTACTTAAATAACACAGGTATGCATGGTCCTGCGTTCTGGGAAACAAAAGTCGTTTCGTACGTAATTTTACTCGCAGAATCCGAATCCGGCCGCAGAATTACTCTATCACGTCAGGTTCCCGAGATAAATGGGTTGAAATAGCCAGAAAACAGCGATTTTGGCCATATTCATCCTATTATTAATAACAAAGCAATTTTTTTTTCTTAAGAATACTCAATGGCATCTTAAAGTACTGGTTTTTATCTTGAAAATGAATTTTGGTTTTCAACAGTACGATTTTTTTTTGTTGAGATATTCTATTTCGAATGTAGAGAGTTTATAGTGCATTATAGCATAGCATTTTAGGCTAATAGATCACATTTTCAATTTCTGTAACCCTTCTTGTGGTGTGTGTGTCACAATTATCCTTGTGACACACACACACACACACACACACACACACACACCACAAGAAGGGTTACAGAAATTGAAAATGTGATCTATTAGCCTAAAATGCTATGCTATAATGCACTATAAACTCTCTACATTCGAAATAGAATATCTCAGCAAAAAAAAATCGTACTGTTGAAAACCAAAATTCATTTTCAAGATAAAAACCAGTACTTTAAGATGCCATTAAGTATTTTTAAGAAAAAAAAAATTGCTTTGTTATTAAGAATAGGATAAATATAACCAAAATCGCTGTTTTTTGGCTATTTCAACCAATTTATCTCGGGAACCTGACGTGATAGAGTAATTCTGCGGCCAGATTCAAATTCTGCAAGCAAAATTACGTAAGAAACGACTTTTGTTTCCCAGAACGCAGAACCATGCATACCTGTGTTATTTAAGTAAACTATGTTTCCTAATTTTTGTCACAAAGTTTTATTTCGTTTCTTCGACTCAATATTAATTGTAGTCTTTATACAAGTATAATCGAAAAAAAACTTGTAGTATGTTGATGTATGAAATGTTATCTCTTTATGCTACTTTTGCTTCCAACCTATGTATCTCAGAAAATAAAGAACATACAGTAGTTACCAAACGATTATTTTGTTTCTTAACTTTTGTCAGTAAGTGTATATATATGTATATATATGTATATATATCTATATGTATATATACATATGTATATATATATGTATATATACATATAGATATATACAGGGTATTCTAAATAAAATAATAAATCTCGTAAACAGTGTTAGGAAAAAATTGTTCAAATTAAAGTTGTAGAATATAATCCTTAAAAACTTACCTTCTTAAAAAAGGTAAAAATAAAGCGCCAAGTACACGCGCCATAGTTTTTGTAAAAAGCTTTTATATGTATTTATTGAATAGTTTTATTTTAACTGTAAAAAGCTAATGTAAAAAGCTATCTTCAAAATAGAATTATTATAATCTACAAAATAGTTATTTTAATCTGCACAAAGTGTTATTTTAAACCATAAAAATATTTTATGAATTATTTTAATATTGCGTAAAACGGTTAGATTCCCATAACTTTGGCGCCGTAATGTAAAGATGATTTTCGAAGGACATTTTAGCGGAGAATACGGGAAAAATACTTAAAAAATTCCACACCAATAGATATCATGGATAAGCAATATTGAATTATATGTAAATTTCAGACACTATATATACATATAATAGAGGGTACTTTAGGACATTTATTTGTTTATGTGTAGTAAATGGAACGCGTGGCCGGGGGGCACTTAGGTGTGTACCCGCCTTAGCGTTGTTTACATTTTTTGCGTGAAAACATAACACTATCTTTGTTTTGCATGGATGTTTCTGTTCAGTTCGCTGTAGTACTCAGTACTATTTGTAGCTTTGCATAATGTGCACGAATAGTCATCCTAATCTTCACCCAAAATTGAAAAATTTTTCAATTTTTAATTCCTTCCACGAAATTCTTTCCACAAATGAAGCCACGCAAAATTTTCTTGAAGAACTGAAAGTAAATCCTTCTTGTACTTCAGTACCGCCCAATTGTTGCGACTTAACAATGAAGGTCGAAAAATTGAGTGGTTCAAAATTAGGCTGGATATGGCGTTGCTCAACAAAGGCAACGAAAAAGAAAGGTGCAAAGTGTTGTCGTAAAAGCATAAATCCGGCGGAAAATACGTTTCTCGAAGGAACAATGTGTAGAATTAGTTTGCAGGACATTGTTGCGATTGTAATTTGTTTTATTTTACAAATGAAAGTTACCGAAGTTATTGAAAATCTACGTTCGTGGCGTCATCAACGTGGTGATGAAGAATTGAGTTATGAAAATGTAGTGGACTATTTTTCATGTTGCCGTGAAATAGCTGAAATTATTAGTTCTCATCATGTGGGAGCGTTCGGTGGCAAAGGCAAAACTGTACAGATTGATGAGACATTTTTAACAAAGAGGAAATACCATCGAGGCCGGGTTACAGAACAAATGTCCATCGTTGTTTTGGGTATCTATTGTAAGGAAGATAAGAGTGGGATTTTTTTAAAGTAGATGGAAAGAGCAAACGAGATTTGTGGCCGTATATTACAAAATTCGTTAATCCCACGACTTCCAGAATTTGTACTGATAACGCGAAACAATATCACGGTGTTGAAAAAATTATTTCGTCCAGCTGCACACATCACACTACGAATCATAGCATCGCGGAATTTGTGGCTACATATAATCGTACGAACACAATCAACGATCTCGAGGCTCAAAATAAACTCCTAAAAAAAGCAATCGTTTCTCGGAAAAAGACAGCAGCGTTGTATCAATATATGGCGTTATATTATTACCGAAAAAATATATTAGAAAAACAATATCGATATGATCGCGGATCACAAATTATGCAATTTTTCGAGGACATGGGCAGAGTTCACCTTGGCTGGATTGATGGACAAAAAAAGATATACTGGATTTGAAAAATCTTGAATTTCTCCGGAAGATGTTAATAGTATTGAGGATTATTTGCCACCATTCAAACGTCAACGTAAAATGCTAATCGATGAAGAGTTTGATTTTGAGAACAGTTCTGAGGATGATGCCGACAATCCATTATTTGATTCATTATGAGGGGCGGAGCCCCTCCCCCGCCCAAGCGTTTGATTTATTAAACATAAATAAATGAATCTGCTAAAAATACATTTTATAAAATGTTTATGTGTCTGAAAATTTAACATAATTCATGGAAATTCTTTTCTTAAATAATTTTTCAATAAACAATAAGTGATACTTAAAACTTTTACAGGATATGCAGGATAGTGACCTTTTTTGACAACATATGTCAATGTCATTGACTTAATATTTTGTTTTGTAAATAATTCATATTGTTGCTATATTTTGGAAAGTATTGATCCTAGAATTTCTTTATTATTCTTCCCGCGTTTCTCGTCAAAAATGCCTTCACAACTCAGTCAAAATGCGGCGCCAAATTTATGGAAATCGAGCCTGTAAAACATATCCTACAAAAATAATGATATCAGAAAATTGCGCCAACTGAAAATAAAAACTTATTTCTATATCCTGAAAAGATTCATAAAAAAAAAAGATAATACAAAACACAGAAAACAAAAATTAAAAATTAATGGAAAAATTTAAACGTACACGTGTGTGCGTGTGTATGTAACATTTTTAGACAGTGCTTTTTTTAACGATGTGTTTACTCTTTATCTTTCTTTCTTGCTTCTTCTTTTTTCTTCTTTGTCTTTCTTTCGGTTATAATATAATATAAATAATATCTACAGATAATCTCTATAGATAATCTTTTAAAAGATATATTGCTCGCTATTCCAATCGTGGGTATGTTTCATCGAAAATGTCTGCAGTTTTCGAAAACATGAAAAATAATAGTGAATATAAATCAAAATAAATGCACCTATTTCATAAACATACAGAAAAACATAAAAATTTTGCATTCTCTCTCTCTCTTTCTCTTTCTTTCCTTCTCTATCTTGCTGTATTTCTCTTTTTTTCTCTCTCTTTAAACTTGAAAATTATCTTATTAGTTTTTTGAAGTTTAATTTAATTAATTTGATTAATGATATTTATATAAGTATGTCTACAAATATGAAATAATCGTAAAATTTTAGAAACAGTTATAATTATTACACATACACACATTTAATATATATATATATATATGTATGTATATGTGTGTGTAAATATAAATAATCATTCCTTTTTTGTTTCGAAAATAAAGAAACGATCGGATTTGTGATGCCGTAGGCAACTGGTTATAGCGGGGTATATATCTTATTAATGAAATAGATTATTACATATCGACGTAAAGATGATAGAGTACAAACCATTTTTTATTTTCGTCATAAACACGGCTGTCGAAGTTTCTCAGATGATGAGTTGTGTTTCTCTCATAATGCCGGATCTTCAATACCGTAGAGATAAATAAACAACTGCTGATATCACAAATTATGAGGAGAATCCAATAATGAAAGTCAATATCCATATTATATTCTGAAATAAGAAATTAATTTCTTGTACTATATCACATTTTGTAAGTATATAAAATATAATTTTCTTCGCAACACATAAGTTATTAAAGTCGTAAACATATAGTTTAATCATAATTAAATACCATTGTTACTAGAGTTATTATCAGTTACTTATCCACTTACCAGTAACTTTAGGAAACAAGAATATATTTATGTAAAATTCTGGTCGGAGCAAAGAGAATATTACAGACGGAACGAAATTCATAATGACGCAGACCATAGTGAGAATAAAAGGGATTCCCCACGCATAGACGGAATACATGATCAATTTCCTTCTCTCTTTCATCATGCTTTCTCTCTCTTGTTGACGATTCCCCACGTTTGCAAGTAAGGAAGAAATATCTCTGCAAAGTACCGTTTATATCGTATTATATCACTGGCGGATCATAGGGAGGGTTTTGGGGTTAACCCCCCCCCCCCTAAGATCCTCCAGTTCTTCCCCCCCCCTTCCAAATTAAAAGAAGTTCAGTTTTGCTGGATCCGTTAAAAACCAAATAATTTTTGCAGAAACCCCCCCCCCCATTATCGACGTCAGGATCCGCTAGGGCAAGAATGTTATTTCCGAGACCCCTCAATTTGATAGGTGTATCATATATATTTTTTACCGAGAAAAAGAATGTCGCAAACCAGAATACGCTACGACGCATATTTCGAGATATCGATGTTTCAAAATGTTAATTTTTGGTAAATATGCATATTAGGCTCACCGCCAATAACCTTGACCTTGACCTTGACATATGTTGTCAAGATTATGACCCCGAGTAACATGCAAGAGATTTTAGCCCCCGTTTCGTACTGAAAGCAGGGGATGATGAGGGTCGACCCTGCTTTGCTTGGAAAGTTGTAAATCCATGTAAAACTCTCTCTCCCCCTCCCTTCCTCTCTCTCCCCTCTCTCCCTCCCCCCTCTCCCCCTCTCCTTCCCTCTCTCTCTCACCCTCTCTCTCTCCCTCTCTCTCTCTCCCTCTCCCTCTCTCCCTCTCGCCCTCTCTCCCTCTCGCCCTCTCTCCCTCTCGCCCTCTCTCCCTCTCACACTCTTTCCCTCCTTCTCTCTCCGCCTCCCTCTCTCTCTCTCCCTCCTTCTCTCTCCCTCCCTCCCTCTCACCCTCCCTCTCTCTCTCCCTCCGTCTCCCTCCCTCTCTCTCACTCCCTCCCTCTCTCTCACTCCTTCTCTCTCCCTTCCTCTCTCTCCCTCCCTCTCTCCCTCACGCCCTCCCTCCCTCCCTTTCACCCACCCGTTCTCTCTCCCTCCCTCCTTCTCTCCCTTCCTCGCTCTCCCTCCCTCTTTCTCCCTCTCCCTCTCACTCTCCTGTCCTCTCTTTCTCCTTTCCTCTCTCTCACCCTCCCTCCCTCTCCCACCCTTCCTCTCTCTCTCCCTCCCTCTCTCTCCCACCCTCTTTCTCTCCCTGTTTCTCTCTCTCCCTCTCTCTCCCTTCCTCCCTCTCTCCCTCCCTCCTTCTCTCCCACCCTCCTTCTCTCTTTCCCTCCCTCCCTCCCTCTCTTCTTCCTTTCCTCTCTCCCTCTCTCCCTCTTTCTCTCCCTTCCTCCCTCCCTCTCTCTCCCTCCCTTTCCCTCCCTCCCTCCCTCTCCCTCCCTCCCACCCTCTCCCTCCCTCCCTCCCTCTCCCTCCCTCCCTCTTTCTTTCTCTCTCTTTCTCTCTCTCTCTCTCTCTCTCTCTCTCTCTCTCTCTCTCTCCACCCCCCTCACTCACTCTTTGTATATTTATATATCAAATATAAATATCTTAGATAAATATGTTGTATTTGCATAATATATTAATCACAAATTTATAAAAATTTATTTATATTGTAGATAAAATATAGCATAAAATATATACTTGACAATGTACCTAAATGTCCACCACATGTCAAAACTCATTACGCTTAACCAAAAGGAAGCTGCCAAAAAGCTAAAATAGCAGATTACATTTGCAACAATAGAATAAATAACGTTTCAATTAGTGAGATTGTTTCAAAACGTTGATTACTGACAACTACGGCTATGTCCGGACGTGCAAAAACATGTTTATTTCAATCTATTGAGAATTTACGAACGAAAAAAACCGATATAATTTATATGAAAAAATGTTAATATTAAGTTAAATAATACTTTATTTAAATGGCATAACTTTGCAATATTCTAACGACATAGAAAAATATTTATTCTGACAAACCAAAGTTGTATAATTGTACGTTAAAGTACACCAAATATTTCAATTTTATTTCCTATGAGATCTCGAGTTTATAAAGTTTTAACAAATTGTATGAATTTTATCATTAAAAATTGATTAACCTACGAGTACATACTAATAAGCCTAATAAATGTATATATTGCATTAATTTATTGTTACATGACTTGGATATACTTTACCGATTTTAAGTTTGATGTAATATCTCTGATCTATCGTGACATATAATATATTAAGCACACTAACAAATATGTATGCGACAATCGTCGCACCGATGCAATTCCGCAGGATAAAGCCATGTTTGTTAGGAAGCTGTGGTAGTATAGAGTACACTAGAAATATTGTCACCAAAAACAATATAGAAATAGTAAGCAAAGTAATACATATACTTGTATAATGATATTGAATAGTTTTGAGGGGGCTATCAGGGCTATACATTTTATAAATTAAAATTCTTGTAACAATTTCCGTTGGAAAGTTTATGCTGAATATGGTAATATTACACCCAGTGCGTAACATGGTCCTGTTCACATCTATCAGACAAACGGATTTTGATTCGACGAATTCTGCGTGATAAGGAAAATATACAATGCCGTTAGCGATAAGCACATTACTGTTGATATCTTCATAATAAAACATGTTAAACTTCTTCTGAAACGGATTATATAAGGATCTATATGCTGTTAAGTTTATCTCTTGATTTTTGCTTTGCAACGAATATTGCTTATCTAAGAAAGCATCAAAAAATTTGATTTCTCCAGGAATGCGTTCAGTCAGGTGATCATCGAGATGACAGCAGAACGGTCGGCATTCAGTGATACCGCATATTTTGTGTAGAACAAAGCATTCATTGCTTTCTTCATTACAATCAGTTTCATTGAATTTATATATTGTTAAAATATCTATTGCCTTTTCGTCGTCATTATTTTTTATGGAATTATCGTCAATCTTGTATTGCGCCGTCGAAATGTCATGTTTCTCGTTGTTGTTTGTGAAGTTTCGCTCATGCTTTGAAGACGAAGCGACGAGCAGAAATGCGCAACACCACCAAAATACAAGATTGTTTCCAAACATCGTCAATCTTTTGCCACGTTGAATTTATCTGCAAAAACGGTTTTTTTTAACGTTAGTTTCATTTGTTAAATCATAATCCTAGTTAGTTTCGTAGTCTAACTGTAGGAATAATTGAACTGAAAAATCAGAGATATGTATGATAACCTTAATGAATAATCCGCGACAACGATTGATTATGTTTCAGCAAAAGATAAAATTGTGTTTGCGGCATTCTCAGGAATACATACATGTCAATAAGAGAATGACGCCGCTAAGATGGCAACTCGAAAAAAAAGTCTGCGATCTGCCGAAAATGGCAATAGAATGACAAGAAATATCGTTCTTTGAGTCGATTTAGTTGAGTATGATTTATTTTTTTATAATAAACAAATAACAAAAAAAATTAATTGAATAATAACTGAAAAATCATGTATATTAAGTTTTTTTTATTAAATCAATCTTGTATTTTGGTGGTGTTGCGCATTTCTGCTCGTCGCTTCGTCTTCAAAGCATGAGCGAAACTTCACAAACAACAACGAGAAACATGACATTTCGACGGCGCAATACAAGATTGACGATAATTCCATAAAAAATAATGACGACGAAAAGGCAATAGATATTGTATTTTAGTGTGACACCCGCAGATAACTTGTTTTCAACATGTGTTATTATGGTCATGAGCTTGAGTAATCTTAAAAAAATTTTTTTACTCATGTGTCGTTTGTTGTTTATTAAAAATTATTAACAAATAAACGCTTGTGCGAATGAAACAGATATATTGACAATGAAAAATTTAATATTACACACAATTTATATAAATATTACTATCCAACATACATTTACATTTACACAAGCACACAATTTTTTATATATAACATTCAAAAATATATCCCAGCTCGAGAGAATCTACATAAGTTTTCAACTTTTCGCGCAAAGCAAGATCCATTGCATATCACTTGATGCTTTCAATGCAAACGAGATCTATATTTATATGATTTTACATAAAGTTGTAACTTTTGGCACGAAATAATATTCATTTCACAATATTTAATGCTTGAAAGCTATTCCTTTTTACTATCTATTTTCAACTTAAAAGCACAATATAGAATTATATATTCTTATATATATTATACATATATGTATAATTATAGATCTGATTTTGCATTAAATGCACTG
Source organism: Lasius platythorax (assembly GCA_963971435.1). NCBI lineage: Eukaryota > Metazoa > Arthropoda > Insecta > Hymenoptera > Formicidae > Lasius > Lasius platythorax. The sequence goes on along the minus strand of OZ020548.1, from coordinate 5,595,442 downwards.
AATGATGTGGGACGAACCTCTGTGCATGTATAAAAACACGTGCACAGTTTCAAAAGTCTATCTGTTATAGTCTTTCCGTGAAAAATTATAAAAAAATGCCTATTTTTTAGTTTTTCTCTAGACCAGAATATTGCCTTAAATGCAAATTGTGAAAAAAGATATAACATGACTCACCGAAAGATGGATAAATTATAAGAGAATAATTGTAACATTGTTATCTCTTACAATTATGATTGATTATTAATTATCTCACTAGACTCGATAGAACAATGTATTTCGTTTCGATAATTTTCCGGGATGTTCAGAAAAGAGCATACAAAGAACCATAATATCCGCTCAAGTAAGAAATTAATACTACCAGGAATTGCAACATTGAAGAAAAAAACGGTACACACCATATGATCTTGACGTCATAAGAATGTAATTAAAAATTTTTCTTGATCGCTGCGACTAATCGGTCGACGATTAATATGCAATCAGAGCACTCTCTAGGAAGGGAAATATTCTCATTTGTAATGGTGCTCAATTCGACTTGGACGTAAGTAACGAGTGATTATCGTGCTTACAGTACATAATTGAAATACGCAATTCACATAACATGGGCAGATTTGCAATTAATGATGCAATTAATCTCGGCTTTTTCAGTTTCATGGGAATGAGTGCGAGCGATGCTTCTACGATACTGACTGCATCAGCGTTCGTTCTAAAAAATTAATTACACAAACTATAACACACACGTGAACATATATTCAATATATTGCAATTTAATAATTATATACTTTACGTTTAATATGTAGCAAATAAAAGAGAAAATTTAAATGTACTAATTTTAGTTCAAATAAAATTTTAACATTTGGATTTTAAATACTTTAGTTTTTTGCGTACACTAATAAATCAAGTAAAATTAAAAAATTGTCATTTGTTATATAACTTTAAACTACATATTTGCATCTTAAAGTCATTAACATCTTATATAATTCTCACACATTACTTTCGAGGTAAAAGAAAGCATGCATATGCATAAGAACATGAATTTGAGAATTTGTTATATTACACGTAAAGAAACATTTTTTTAAATATTAGAAATATGGATAAAATATAAGAAGAATTAGAGTATAAATTCTTGGAAAAAAGTTATTAATTTTCTAACATCTGTAAATCAAGAGGCCTGAAGGAAATAAGAAGCCTTTTTTTAAATAAAGTACTGATAATTTCTCTCTTTCTCTTAAATTTATTGTTTTAACGAGTTATGACCTTACAAAAACGGACTTTAGTATTTACACTGTAACATTAAGATACATTCGCCGTAACTTACGCGTTATACTTGCATTTGCATTAATAAAATAAAACACCCATATATGTATGCATTAGCAGTACAAATGTAAATGTATAAATGTGAATTTATTAATTCTAAGAGGACAATACTTTATTTCATATTTTGATCGTACAAAGTAGTAAAAAGCTTTGTGCACTCCAATATAAAGTAAAAGAAAGTAATTGTTCATTTTACGGCATTCTCACGAATACATACATGTCAATACGAGAATGACGCCGCTAGGATGGCAACTCGAAAAACCAAGTCGTCGATGTACCAAAAATGGCAATAGAATAACAAGGAATATCGTTCTTAGAGTCGATTTATTGAGTATAAATTAGTTTTAATAAACATTTACTAAAAAAATTAATTGAATAATTGAAAAATCCTCTATATTAAGTTTTTTTATTAAATGTTTATTTTAGTATGATACCCGTAGATAACTTTGTTCTTAACATGTGCTATTATGGTCATGGGCTTGAGTAATCTTATAAAAAGATTTTTTTACTTATCTGTCGTTTGTTGTTCATTAAAAAATTATTAACAAATAAACGCTTATGCGAATCAAACAGATACATTTACAATTAAAAAATTAATATTGCACACAATTCATATAAATATTACTATCTAACATACATCTACATTTACACAAACACACAATTTTTTCTATATAATGTTCAAAAATATATTCCATCTCGAGAGATTACACATAAGTTTTCAACTTTTCGCGCAAAGCAAGATCCATTGCATATCACTTGATGCTTTCAATACAAACGATATCTATATTTATATGATTTTACATAAAGTTGTAACCTTTGGCACGAAATAATATTTATTTAACAATATTTAATGCCTGAGAGCTATTCCTTTTTACTATCTATTTTCGACTTGAAAGCACAATATAAAATAATACATTCTTATATATGTTATATATGCAAAATTATAGATCTCATTTTGCATCAAATGCACTGAATGATGTGGAATGAACTTCGGTACATGTATAAAAACACGTGCACAGTTTCAAAGCCTATCTGTTATAGTCTTTCCGTAAACAATTATAAAAAGGTGCGTATTTTTCAGTTTTTCTCTAGACCGGAATACCACATTAAATGCAAATTGTGATAAATGATATAAAAGGACTCACCGAAAGATGGATAAATTATAAGAGATTAATTGTAACACTGTTATCTCTTACAATTATGATTGATTATTAATTATCTCACTGGACTCGATAGAACAATGTATTTCGTTTCGGTGATTTTACGGGACGTTCGAAAAAAGAGCATGCAAAGTACCATGATATCCGCTCAAGTAAGAAATTAATACTACCAGGAACTGCAACATTGAAGAAAAAAGCGGTACACACCTTACAATCTTGACGTCATACGAATGTAATTAAAAATTTTTTCTTGATCGCTGCGATTAATCGGTCGACGATTAATATGCAATTAGAGCACTCCTTAGGAAGGGAAATAGTCTCACTTGTAATAATGCTCGATTCGTCTTGGACGTAAGTAACGAGTGATTATCGTGCTTACAGTACATAATTGAAATACGCAATTTCCATAACATGGGCAGAGTTGCAATTAAGAAAAAAGCAATAAGCTCGGCTTTGTCAGTTTCCCGGGAATGAAAGCGAGCGATGCTTCTGCGACAATGCGTGCATCAGCGATCGTGCTGAAAAATTAATTACTCAAACTATAACTATTAACCATAACTATTACACACACGTAAACATATATTCAATATATTGCAATTTAATAATTATATATTTTACGTTTAATATGTAGCAAATAAAAGAGATGATTTTAATGTAATACTTTTAGTTAAAAAAAGAATTTTAACATTTGGATTTTAAATACTTGAGTTTTCGCGTACGCTAATAAATCAAGTAAAATTAAAATCGTTATTTGATATATAACTTGAAACTATTTGTGCATCTTAAATTTATTAACATATTATATAATTTTCACACATTACTTTCGAGGTAAAAGAAAGTATGCATATGCAAAAAACAAGAATTTGAGAATTTGTTTTATTACACGTAAAGAAACATTTTTATGTAATAAAAAAGAAAAAGAATATATTAGATCCTTTTTATTTTCGGGTGAATCCTCATCGTACATATTTTCGTATCGCCATAATCTCATCACATATTTTTTTTATCGCACCGACAAGTGTTTGGAATGTACTTTAAAGCTTTACAATGTATATGCTTACATAAGCAACCCTATAAAACAAGTAGTCGATCTGCCGAAAATGGCAATAGAATAACAAGATATATCGTACTTTGGGTGGATTTAGTTGAGTATGATTTAGTTTTTATAATAAACATTTAATATAAAAATTAATTGAATAATAATTGAAAAATCCTGTATAATAAATCTTTTTATTAAATATTTATTTTAGTGTGACACCCGCAGATAACTTTGTTCTCAACATGTCTTATTATGGTCATAACCTTGAGTAATCTTAAAAAGATTTTTTTACTCATCTGTCGTTTGTAGTTTATTACAAAACTATTAACAAATAAATGCCTATGCGAATCAAACAGATATATTGACAATGAAAAATTTAATATTGCACACAATTTATATAAATATTACTATCCAACATACATCTACATTTACACAAACACACAATTTGTTATATATGACGTTCAAAAATATATTCCAGCTCGAGAGATTCTACATAAGTTTTGAACTTTTCACGCAAAGCAAGATCCATTGCATATCACTTGATGCTTTCAATGCAAACGAGATCTATATTTATATGATTTTACATAAAGTTGTAATTTTTGGCACGAAATAATATTCATTTCACAATATTTAATGCTTGAAAGTTATTCCTTTTTACTATCTATTTTTGACTTGAAAGCACAATATAAAATAATATATTTTTATATATATTATATATGTATAATTATAGATCTCATTTTGCACTAAGTGGACTGAATGGTGTGGAATGAACCTCTGTACATGTATAAAAATACGTGCACTGTTTCAAAAGCCTACCTGTTATAGTCTTTCCGTAAAAAATTATAAAAATGCGTAGTTTTCAGTTTTTCTCCAGACCAGAATATCACCTTAAATGGAAATTGTGAAAAAAGTTATAAAATAACTTACCGAAAGATGGATAAATTATAAGAGATTAATTGTAACACTGTTATCTCTTACAATTATGATTGATTATTAATTATCTCTCTGTACTCGATAAAATAATGTATTTCGTTCCGATGATTTTCCGAGACGTTCGAAAAAAGAGCATGCAAAGAACCATGATATCCGCTCAAGTAAGAAATTAATACTACCAGGAACTGCAACATTGAAGAAAAAAACGGTACACACCTTACGATCTTGACGTCATACGAATGTAATTAAAAATTTTTTCTTGATCAGTGCGATTAATCGGTCGACGATTAATATGCAATCAGAGCACTCCTTAGGAAGAGAAATAGTCTCACTTGTAATAATGCTCGATTCGTCTTGGACGTAAGTAACGAGTGATTATTGTGCTTACAGTACATAATTGAAATACGCAATTCCCTAACATGGGTAGAGTTGCAATTAATAAAAAAAGCAATAAGCTCGGCTTTTACAATTTCCCGGGAATGAAAGCGAGCGATGCTTTTGCGACACTGACTGCATGAGCGTTCATACTAAAAAATTATTTACACAAACTATAACATTAACAATGTTAGAGATAAAGGCTCTGATATTGAAAAATATTAGGAAAAAACGGGCTAAATAAGAGTTTAGCGCGGAAATCGGTGCGCAAATTTAATGTTTGGAATGTTTTTTTATTTTGTACATTTTGGTCCTGTGCTTTGGACCATCTTCAGCATCTATTAATTATTATAAACCAAATGTCGTGAGCTGATAATAATTTAGAAGAAATTTACATATAGAAAATTGTTTTGTGTACAACGACAAAATCTTACAACGACAATTTACACAATAATTTGTCAAAGAAAAAATTCGACGTTATACTACAGCGATTCGCCAAGAACGTGACGCGAAACGAGATATATGATGTTTACAGACACATTCGTATGATAAGCACACGTACTTATAGGTTGGTACGCATAATCACATACACATTACCAATTGCGCTTTGTAATGAGTTTTTCAACTCACAGAACAGATCTCTTTACCTCCATTTCATGAGTGAACGTGACAGATTGCAAAAGAAATTTGATTGGTTTCTAAATAAGCAAAAAAACAACGTAAGGAAAAATAAATACGTCAAATAAACTACTCCTATAACTCGCCCCATCGCTACACGGAAGCTAACAAACTCACCTTCCTCTCAAGCACTTCCCCTTCCCCTCCCATTAACTTCCAAATAACGTTTAACCCTACCGCATTCCAAGACCCTTCCCCCTCTCCTCTACACATTAATGAACGGTGGTTTGTCGATCTAACTTCCAAACAGAAGTGCAAGGATTATTGCAATTAGGAGAGAACTTTTGTTTGCCTACAATTAACAAAGAAAAATCACCACTGAGTTCATCAAATGTGTGTACCTTAATATTGAGAGACTCCCCTCACACTTCCGACTACCTGTCCGTAACAGATTTTTACCAATTTTAAACAACCTCTCTAATTACTCTTTCAAATATACAACACTTGACAGACAGCTTAACAACGCGTCGTTGACCACACGGAAATTTATTAGTGACCACCCGGACATAATTTTTACAAGAGCAGACAAAGGCAATGCGACAGTAGCGTTAAACAAGAACGATTATCTGGAAAAAATGACCTCGCTTCTCGATGACACTACCACATACAATATAGTTCATAGAGATCCTACAAAAAGCTAATCAGAAATCTTCACGATTTGGAAATGAGATGGAAAAAACGTGAGTATATCAATGATAAAGAATACAAAAAATGAACTGCACTGATGGTGTATTGCCTAGAGCTTATGGTGTGCCGAAGATTCACAAAACGGGCTGTCCCCTTAGAGTAATAGTCTCGTCAACTAACACACCGCTTTATCAACTAGCCACATTTTTGCACAAGATAATTCACAGTTCCATACCAACACCTGCCAGTCACATAACCAATAGCTTGCACTTGGTTGAACAAATATCTAATAAATTCATACACGATAGCTTCAAATTGATTTCACTAGACGTGATTTCATTATTTACCAACGTTCCCATAGAATTGGCGATGGACAGTATTAACAACAGATGGAGTTATATTGATGAAAATTGTGGCATACCACGTGAAGAATTTCTCGATGCAGTCCGTTTTGTTCTTGATTCCACTTTTTTCACATTTAATGACATAACATATCGACAAACATTTGGCACACCAATGGGCTCCCCACTTTCTCCGATCATTGCCGACATCACGCTTCAAGATTTGGAGATGAGGGCGATCGAGACTCTACCTGTTGATTTTCCTTTTTATTTTAGATACGTTGACGACATCGTGTTGGCGTCCCACCCTTAACCCCCAACATGTTTAACACAATATTACAAACGTTTAATTCATTCCATCCAAGGTTACAGTTCACCATCGAGGAGGATACCGACAACCGATTGAATTTCTTAGATATAACTTTCATCATTGAAAATAATTTTATCCATTTCGACTGGTATCACAAACCCACCTTTTCGGGCCGATATTTACACTATGAGTCTCGACACCCTCTGTGCCACAAAAAAGGCACAATAATAGGCCTCACCGATAGAGCGTTCCGGCTCTCCCACCCACGCTTCCACCAAACAAATCTCGAATTTATTGTTAACACACTACTCACCAACGGATACCCACTATCTTTCATCTTCTCAACTATACAAGCACGATTAAAAACATTAATGTCTTCAAAATTAACAAACAATGACACTGCAAAATCAACGCTCACAACCAATGAAATAAACAACAGTAACATCTTATTTTAATATTCCGTACGTTCCAACATTCTCTGAACGTTTTATGCCTGTGGTTCGTGATTTAGACACTAAACTGTCATACATAAGCATAAATAAATTGAGACAGTTCATTCGCGTGCAGAAAGACAATTTACCGACAGAAATGCGAAACAATGTTGTATATAAAATCTCATGTAACAACTGCAATGCCTCGTACGTCGGACAAACCACCAGACTTTTAAAAACACGCATTGCTGAACACTAAAACCACATAAGAAGAAACTCAAACCAACATTCTGTCATCACCATAGACCATAGGCTTAACAATCATGAATTTGCATGGGATAAGGTGGAAGTTGTTGGATGAAGAACGCATATATAGAAAGCGCTTGATGTCGGAAATGATATCCATAACGCGACAAACCAACAGTCTAAATCTACAAACCGACACGGAGAACTTACATCATGCATATCTCACGTTGGTGGAGAATCTACCAAAAATTTAAACTAATCCGATGGATTCTTTCTCTCATTTAACTACTCTCCTTTATTCAACTTGACTTATGCCATTCTTTATTTTAATTTAATTTATTATATTTAATTGACTTGACTTAATTTGTATTACTTTATTCACCTTATTTAATTATGCAACTATTTAATTTACTAAATTATTGATTTAAACTACTTTTTATTAAATCATTTTATCTTATTGACTACATTTTAAAACAATTTTTTCCTTACCACATTCTTTTATTTAATTTAATTTATATCATCTCAATCATTTACTTAAAATTATCTAATGATTTTATTGCACCTAATAAGTGAGTAAAAAATCCATCGAAAGCTTAAATTAAATTGATTTAATATATTTACGTTGTACTCAAAAACAATAAGGCTAGGACATGACTCTATAATCTCCAAAAAAATATCGAATTGTCTTATGTTTACGCTTATTGTCTGATCGTTTGTTTGCGTCCTACAATAGCACACAATGTCACATGTGTCGATGAGATCTATCATCTAAAACATTTGACAGTTACAGTTTTATTCTCGTGGCTCAAGGTACATCGTCCGACTAAAGCAGTAAGTTCCACATTTTATCCGTTCAATTACATCGCCGTACACCACACAAATATGGGCATTCAATTAAGGTAATATGGTTGCAACACCCTCAACTCAACCGAATGCGTCCTTCACGGCAGGAACCAAAATAAGACTTAATTCGTATTATAATTAGTCGGAGATGTTACTATGCGCCATGGATATCTGCATGATTTAAGGATAATATGTATGTACGCAAAACAATTTTCTATATGTAAATCTCTTCTAAATTATTATCAGCTCACGACATTTGGTTTATAATAATTAACAGATGCTGAAGATGGTTCAAAGCAGAGGACCAAAACGTAGAAAATAAAAAGACATTCCAAACATTAAATTTGCGCACCGATTTCCGCGCTAGGCTCTTATTTAGCCCGTTCTTTCCTAATATTATAACATTAACTATAACTATAACACACACGTGGACATATATTCAATATATTTCAATTTAATAATTATATACTTTACGTTTAATATGTAGCAAATAAAAGAGAAGATTTAAATGTACTACTTTTAGTTAAAAAAGAAATTTTAACATTTGGATTTTAAATACTTAGGTTTTTCGCGTATTCTAATAAATCAAGTTTAATTAAAATTGTCACTTGTTATACATATAACTTGAAACTATCTGCATCTTAAATTCATTAACATGTTATATAATTCTGATACATTACTTTTGAGGAAAAAGAGAGTATGCATATGCAAAAAACAAGAATTTGAGAATTTGTTTTATTACACGTAAAGAAACATTTTTTGTAATATTAGAAATATCGATAAAATATAAGAAGAATTAGAGTATAAATTCTTGGAAAAAAGTTATAAATTTTCTAACATCTGAAAATCAAGAGGTCTGTATAAAATAAGAAGACTTTTTTGTAAATGAGGCACTGAGAATTTCTCTTAAATTTATTGTTTTAACGAGTTATGTTCTTACAAAAACGGACTTTAGTATTTAAACTGTAATATTAAGATACATTCGCCATAACTTACGCGTTATACTTGCATTTGCATTAATAAAATGAAATACCCATATATGTATGCATTACCAGTACAAATGTCAATGTATAAATGTGAATTTATTAATTTTAAGAGCACAATACTTTATTTCATCTTTTGATCATACAAAGTAGTAAAAAGCTTTGTGCACTTCAATATAAAGTAAAAGAAAGTATTTTTACATATTTTTAATTATTTGCATACGCAAAAGGACAAGAATTTGAGAATTTGTTTTATTAAATGTAAAAAAAAATTTGCATGGAAATAATAAGAAAAGAAAAAGAATATTAGATGTAACAGCATCCTTTTTATTTTCGGGTGAATCCTCATCGTACATATTTTCGTTCTGCCATAATCTCATCACATATTTCTGTTTGTCGCATCGACAAGTATTTGGAATGTACTTTAAAGCTTTACAATGTGTATGCTTACATTGTTGCAGGAATTAAATTACTGTAGCTTCCTACGATGAACGGAATAATTGCTAAGATGAAAAGAGCATCTGTCATGTGCGAGGCACCAGCAAAGTTGGCAAAAAGAAGGTCTTCTCGTAATAATATAACGTAGCTGGGATACGAGGGATATTCGCAATACATTAATTTTGTGATTAAATTAAATACGGAATTCATTATGTTCGCGGGCGTTGGATCCGGACACCATTTTAAGTCCTCCACGACGCAGATTTGGAAGCTGATTATATCTCTGTGCGATACATCAAATAAATGTTTACATTATTTTATGGAAATTTTAAAAAATAAGCATTTTGAGATTGTTAAATTTCAAACTAACAATGAAAAATGTAAAATTTACAGGCGTGTTTGTTAAAAATATTCAAATGGAGCGCTGACTTTGTGTACTTCTTACCTGTATTCTTTACTGCAAATCAGTAAGGGCAATCTGTCGGATTCTATTAAATTGTTATCAGATAGATTAGTTTCTGCTAAGTTACTATACGTGATACAATTTTGAATATTTTTCTGTTTAGATTAAAAACATTCCGGTCTCCTCTGGCTGATATAAAAACTGCAAATATGAGATAATCCAGATTATTATAATGTTAACAACACTTTAATTAACGGGTTAAAATTCTAAAAAAAGTTCTCTAAGAGGTATATGAGAGATAATTTATAAGATAAGTAAGAAAAGCTTTAAAAAGAGAAGCATTTTAGAACTATCAGACTTACGGATGATGAGCTCTCCCACTTTGTAGCAAATAGAGTTCAACAGCGAGTCGGTGAGTTTCACAATCTTTTCGTTTAAAACCTCCGTTTTTGTCACACAATGTTTCATCGCGTCGGTATAGTTATCGGAGCAAGAATGCTTAATGAAGCGCTCGTTGCAATAATTCTTAAACATTATGTTCAGATTGCCGGTCGGCTTATACTTCTTGATTTCCGCTCTGACATCCGTGATATTGATTAGTGACTGAAGGCACTGCTTCAGGTTCAACTCGGCTCGCTGGACATTTTCGAATGCGCCTGGTCCACCGTTCTTCGTACACTTTTCTTCAAGAAATTTTTCCCTCGAAACTGGGCAGTGCTGATGCGTTCGATTGTGAGCCGAACCCTTTCGGTACCTCGTCGGCAAACGGTCCGCTCTCTTGCGAACGCGTACATGCAACAAGACGTGAAACATGGAGAGAATATCTTTTAAAGAGATAGAGAGTTTTTTCTTATAAATTTGTGTATATTATATGGAAATATTTTTTTTCAGGCAGACTAGAATCTATAAAATTGATGGCTCACTTTACATATCTAATATTGAGAGAAGAAACGGATATAGCAATTATGGCATATGCTTTATCTGTGTATTACACAACATTATACGCCAGAAGAAGGAAATCGATAGCGATTATATGCTCATTAATTATACGTGTTTTTCTTCGAATTATACAGGGTGTATCATAAATCACGCTCCACCTGTTAATGGGAGATTCCTAAGATTATTTGGAGAAAATTTTTTCAGCAAAAATGTCGAGAGAGGTCATCATTCTTTGCAAGTTTCCAATTTTTGCCATCATGTATCTTTGTAACTAAGCCTTAAATTAAAATTCTATTAAAGTAAACTTTACTTGAAATTAACTGAAGAATGTGGTTTTGTTACAAGTGGGGCGTGACTTATGATACACCCTGTATAATGCCAGTTGTACAAATGTTACATACATTTCATTATTCTTTCATTTATATATACAGGAAAAGAAACAGGAAATTGCACTCTTATGGTTCTTTAATCGTACCGGCAAAAATTTTGCTAACGAAATTCGCTCATTACGACTTCATAAAGGTAAAAGTTTAATTTTTTCTTTCTTATTAATTATTAATAATAATAACATTTAATAAATAACGGTGTTTATGTTTTGAAATCACGTTTCTACTGTTTACAGCCTCGAGTTTTGCTAATTTAACATGACGTAATGTGACGATTTGCATTTTATATCAATCGGAATAATCGATGTTTTGGAAATAACGATGCTGCAAATTAGTCATTGATCAAAGTTATACATATATAGAATGATGAAAGCTACATATAGATACATATTACATGATATTCATCGCATTAATATTTATAATAAATTGAATTATTCTCGGAAATTAAATTCGTCATCATTCTTAACGAGTATTTATAGAGAGTGCATATGATTTCAACATTTAAATATAATAATATCAGTTATGTAATCATCGATTCATGTAAAGTAAAAAAATTTCTCACTTTTTTAAATATTATGCATCTACGAATAATGTGATTCTCATTGGCATCATAACTACGATTAAAAATTTAAAACAATAAAATCGACAAATTCGATTAACGAATGCAATGATTAACCGCTATTGCAAAAATGGAGATGCGTTTTATAGTCGCTTTCCAAATTACATTACTGAAATAATTGTTCATACTGCAATAAATGCTCTGCGTGTGTGTGTGTGTGTGTGTGCGTGTGCGTGTGCGTGTGCGTGTGCGTGTGCGTGTGCGTGTGCGTGTGCGTGTGCGTGTGCGTGTGCGTGTGCGTGTGCGTGTGCGTGTGCGTGTGCGTGTGCGTGTGCGTGTGTGTGCGCGCGCGCGCGCGCGTGCGTGTATGATGTGAGACAACGTAACATTAACCATTAGAAACTGCGGTTTATTGCGACTCATCTTGTGAAACATTCCAAAGATATATTATCATATATGTGTATAATGTAAGACTTGGAATTTCCAAGTTACATTTGTGAAAAGAGCTTGAAAATTCAGACTTTTAATCGAGAGAGATCGTTCGTGCGTGCGTTTCTTTTGCCTCTTCGAATTTACGGCGAAATTTAATGTATATTCAACGTGAAGTTGACTTTTGACATTTAACCTGGCAATAAACTCTGCTAGTCGGCATAAAACTTTCGATGTCGTTGTCTGCATCAATCTATATTTAATGCTTCAAATTGATGAAATGACACACTTATTCGCGGTTTCGAAGAATAATATAATTATACAAGGTGTGCGGAATATCGCCCGCAGTACTTTGGGGAGTGATTAGGAATCACTACAATCTTTTGGGTACCTAAAAAAGAAGGAAAAAAAGCTATATAAACATAAGTCCGGAAATAAGTCGTTTCCGAGGTATAGCCACTTTTATGTTTAAAAAATCGTAATTTATAGCTTGGCATCCCTCTTTTTTAAATTTGCTTTAAATTTTAAATTTTTATTTTTCGAATTTTTATTTTTAATTTTCTTTTAATTTTTAATCATTAGTTTTTTTAAATTAACAATTTTCATTTTTTAATTTTTTTTTCAATTTTTCGATATTTGTAAATACGATTACATTATTTTTAAAATCAAGGATAAACATGAATAGATATTTAAATCAAATTAAATAAGATGTTCAAAATGACCACCTTCAGCACGAATGCAGGTCCTTATTCTTCTATCAAAGGAATTCCGAACTCTTTGAAAAACATTTAGATTTTATTTCTTCGAATTAGGGCTCGTGAAAATCGATTAATTCGATTAATCGTTTAACCGGTTAAAATCGAATTTACTGATTAAAATCGGTTAACCGGTTAATCGATTAGAGTGATTACCATTATTCGATTAATCTTTAAATCGGTTAATCATTTAATCGGTTATTCAGGTCAATTAATATATTTATTTTGTTTTTCAAGATTTTTTTTCTGGAATGATTAATTGTCACTTTTGTTATGTCTAACCGAATTAAACAAATAATGTCTTTGTACTTTACACGCAAATAATTCCAAAAGTGGATCTTTAACGGACCTTCATGCAGAATTCTGAAACAAGTTTTATCAGTTGCACTTTCTTTTGCCGTTAAAAAAGAACAAATATGAAAAATAGAAACAAAAATGTTATTTGTTATATAAAGAAATATGAAGTAAGAAAACCGCTTTGTTGCATATATACACGAATTTATTATAAAAATTCTGCTAGTTTAAACATAAAAATAACAATTTTTCACCAAATAATTCAATATTCCCTTGTTGTCAAATTTTCAAAATGCAGAGACAAGATTATCATATCGTAAACTGTTTAATGACAAAAATATCATATTATACAGAAACAAACTATATAGAAAGTTGATTCAGCGTCAGTTTAATTCGTAACGTGAAAGTTATACGAAGTCATACAGTAAAAGAGGATAAAAACGCAACAAAACAAAAATAAATTCTGTAAAATAAATATATATTGTTACGTCTTCGCTGACGAATTTTGACTATTTCTCTATTCTCTTTCCTCACACTCACGCACACGCAATGAAAGGACACTTTCTTAGAAATATAAATAACTTTCTGCAAAGAACATTAATACAGAATAATAACGGAATGCACATATGTAATACAATATAATTCAAATAGTTAACACGTCTATTCTGACTGAAATCTGATTCAAATCTGAATCTTTCCTTCTTGTTCATCACTTCCAAGCAACAACCGCTTTCTTCTGTCAAAGCGGCAGATCGATATTATCGATCGGTCTGTCATCTGGCATCGAGCGCAATACAGGGCGACAAAATTCTAACGGCGAGGACACAACATTGCCCTCCTTCTTCAAAAGTGTCGTCCCGACACTTACAATTGCTGTCTTCCGACAAATCTTAATATCTTCAGACAAGGGGGGGGGGGGACTTTTCGTGGACCCAATATCTATAAAAGACTTCCCCATGTCCTGGCCTCGGCATTTGCCCAAAGCTCCACGGAAAAACCACGATTCTAAAAACCGTGAAGGAGGCGGTCTTCATATCTTCATTCATTTAACAAAGGATTATTTCATAAATCCGCTTCAGAAAATTTCAACGGCCTCTTGTCCTACCCCGAGCTGTAGCTACAGGTTATCGGACACCGCTTCTTAAATCTTCAGATTCTCAAAACTCCCTTCGAGAAATTTGCCGCTACAATTCCTTCGTCCGCCCAATTTCCACTCTTGCCCTTTTTCACAGTTTTCCGTTAAGTTTTCCTTCGTAACAAAACAAATTACAATTTCGCATACGTCTAAAATTAAGATTAATATTCGGGGTCTTTATTCTACTTGTCGAACCGACTGGGAGCGTCCCGTTTGACCACGTTGCTTTTGACCACAGCCAATTATATTGACCGGTGTATAGGGTTTTTTACTAGGTCTACCTATCAGAGGGTTCTGTGGTCAAAAGCAACGTGGTCAATCGAATCCCACTCGAACCGACTCCGTTCCATTCGACAAAATTTAGTTTGACCCCTGATCTTGAACATTTAATGCCGGGCACTCAGCACGAAAGTGTCCCACCTTTCCGCACTGCCAACATTCTCTTTCTCTTTCCGAAAAACTATTTTCCTGTATCACTTTAATTGCCATGGCTCTTTCTATTGCTGATTCTAATGAATTTACATTTTCCAATTGCAATGTTCGTTTCAGAAATTCGTTTGACAACGCGGCGACAAATTGAGCACAGGCGATTTTATCGCGAACTTCATGAGTGCACTCGGGATGAGCCAAACGCGACAATCGTTCAATCTCCGCTCCCAAAGTTGGTAAATCTTCCCCCGATTTTTGTTTCCTATTGGTAAATTGTGAATAAAAAGATTGAGCGAGATATCCTTCCCCAAAGCGCAACTCTAATTTAGTTTTTAAATCTTCAAATCGAAATTGTTCCTCATTCCAAAACCGAACGCGCCTTTCCGCGTAAGGACGCGGCGAGTGCTACCGCTTTTGCAGAATCGGTCCAATTATTTGCTCTCGAAATTAATTCAAATTGAATTAGAAATTCACGCAATGGGACACTTCCGTCAAACAAATCCGGCTTAATTTTATAACCGACCTCCTGAGTCACATTCCTTGCGGAAGTTCCTGTCTCCTCGACTAATTCTAAATTATTAGAACAACTTAGCTCGTTTAGGCGATCCTGTAGAAGTTGCATCGCTGCATCTCTTTCCTGCAGCTCCTTTCGCATTCGTTCCTGCTCCAACCGCCGCTCCTGTCTCAGCTGTTCTAATTCCTGAAGAAATGTCCGATGAATCTCCGACTCTGTTGTAGTCGCTGGCGTCTGTGATCGAGTCTTCCTTGGAGAATGCACGTTTGACATTTTTTGTAGTTTCGTGTTCCGATCCCGGACGAGCCCCCAAAATGTTACGTCCTCGCTGACAAATATTGACTATTTCTCTATTCTCTTTCCTCACACTCACGCACACGCAATGAAAGGACACTTTCTTAGAAATATAAATAACTTTATGCAAAGAACATTAACACAGAATAATAACGGAATGCACATATGTAATACAATATAATTCAATTAGTTAACACGTCTATTCTGACCGAAATCTGATTCAAATCTGAATCTTTCCTTCTTGTTTATCACTTCCAAGCAACAACCGCTTTCTTCTGTCAAAGCGGCCGATCGATATTATCGATCGGCCTGTCATCTGGCATCGAGCGCAATACCGGGCGACGAAATTCCAACGACGAGGACACAACAATATATATATATATATATTGAAGGTAGTATTGTATCATAGTGTGATATATATATAGTAACCATACCATTTCTTATGTAAATGATCCGGCATTTTAATCTTTTCCTCAAAACTGAAAAAAGTATGACGGGTTTTTTAAAATTTGGTTCCTTCTGAAATCTGAATAAGAATTCACAATGTAACACAATATTAAGATACAATTTCTTATAAAACATTGCGATTTTTATATAGAAATGTTAGTAAGTTGACATTTTCCGGCTTCAAGCAACTTCTTTTGGATGTGACGATACTTCCGGCTATTGAAAAGGATCTTTCAGACATTGCAGAGGTTGCAGGAATAGATAAATATTTCTGTGCTATTTTAAATATTAACGGAAATAAATCTTTGTGATGTTTCCACCATAGCAGCGGGTCTAAGTTGTGGCCAATTTGGGGTTCCGCAACGTAATTTTCAAATTGAACTTTCCAGTCACTTGAGGAAATGAAATTAGACTGAAACAGGAAATCCAAAGCAGTCTCTGAAGACTCATCTGCTGTTTCTTGATCAGAAGGATTTTCTGTAACCGCGTTCTTCACAAAAGTTATAACTTTTTTTCTTGTGAACTCATCTTCATGTGAAAGGGACTTGTATCTGGGAGGTTTTTAGAAATAGCCACTGTGGTTATTTGCCGGTCCCCAAGTACAAGTTCAATGGCGCTTCTGTTCCTCACATGACTCTCACACATATAGAATATAGAATCCCACCGTGTGGGACAGCTTTGGACCAGCCGCTCATTCTTCATTTCTAGTTGCTTTTGGCGCTTAGAAAGCGCTCCAACTGCCAAATCGGAATGATGGAAATGAGAAACAATTCTAGCACCCTTTTTAGTTATAGCTTCGTACTGAGGAACAGCAGTCATACAGTCCTTCACGACCAGCTGTATGAGATGAGCTGCACATGAGATGCTATCTTCTGTTTCTATCAGATTACCTGCTAATTCCATTGCTCTAGCACTGTCATGCACAACAGCCTGGACTTTTCCTATCAAATTCCAGTCGATCATGACAGAATTTAAACTATCTGCGATATTGATAGAGCAGTAGGTCTTTCCTCTAGAGCTTTAGTGCAAAGTATAAAATGCTGAAGACAACAATCATTATCTAGAGTTTGAACCTCCACAGATATATAGCGGTCTTCGCCCGTGAGCACCATTCATCCGTCAGAGATATACTAGAAGTAACGGCAAGCTTCTTCTCAATTATGGATCGAGTCGTATTGTACAAAACTTGGAGTCGTGATCGAATGGTCTGTTCGCAAGGGACCTTGTATGTAGGCTCCAATACTTTCATGAAGTCCTGGAAACCCTCTAATGACACAATCGATAAAGGTAGTATGGATGTGCTGATAAACTTAGCTATGGCTTGTGTTATAGATTCCTGCCTATCAGAACTACAAAAATCTTGCGTTGTTTAATTTCTCTTTCTCTTTTTCCGAGGTGGTTCTACAGTTCCAGAATTTGATGAACTAGACGGATCGTCAACATTTCCATCAGCACTGAAAGCATGTGTCATATTCATAAAAACAATTCTCAATAAAATCTGGCAATTAAACTAATTTTTTTTGTTAAATTGAATATAACAGTCCATACACCATCCCCCAAAGTTTGGTTCGCAATAAAATAGTATCTACTTATACATTATATATAGTATTGTTTTTTGGTTCAAGCTTATGAAGTGCTTTGAGATGATTGGCGATTGTGGATGGTGAACCGCAATAACTAAGACGTGCTTCACATAAAGAGCACTGAACTTCCTTGCTCTCTTCAATTATCTTTGCGTAACTCCACACCCAACTTCTTTTACGCGACATATTATATCTAATATTTATGATCTACGAAATATTCAAACTGAATATTTTTAACTGTCATTGTACCAGCCCGGGATAGCACAATATTATTTCTTTTCCGTCAACATGTAAACACACAAGTGTTAAGACTTTAAGACTAATTATAAGACTGTCCGGCATGTGACAGGCTACACACACAGCGCAAGATGCCGGAATAAACATTTGTTTATTATTGTTTTTTGCACTGCTCGACTTACATACCAAAGTACCAATACAAAGCAGAGAGGATTTGTTTCAAAGATTCAGCACAATGCTACATAAAAAAAGTATATTTTTTATTTGAAAATATCTTTAATTTCAACATGAAAATGAGATTATATTGCGTTGAACAAAAGAAACTTGCTTAAATGAAACCATTTTATATTGTTCAATCAAGAAAAATACATTCTTATTATTTATATATAATTTTCTTGAATCGAAAGGAAAAAATGTTGGATAGAAAATAACACATTTTCAAATAAAAAATTAGAATTTTCTAAAAATATAAGATTAAATAATTTCTATTATAATATCCTTATTCTTAAAGAGAGTTAAGATATGCTAAGGTATGCTAATTACTAAGGTATGTTTAATTCTCACATTCCCAATTCAGAAAGCCTGCATCAAATTCAGACTCATTGAAATTTAAGATTATCAAATTCTTATAAGAAGATTAAAGATTGTTGTGTATATACGAAACAATGAACGCCTCAATTTGAGTATATAAGTTTTAATTTGACACTTCTTTCTTTTCTGTGTAGACACTGTATACTACACAGTTACATATCATTCTAAATCCTAATGAAAATAACAAGTAATCGAAAAAATGGTTTATTCGATTAATAATTAATCAGTTTCAGCGATTAATCGGTTAACCGAAACCGTATTAACCGATTAACCGTTTAGTCGAATATTAAACGTTTCTTTCGGTTACAACCGGTTAACCGATTTTCAATTAACCGACTAATCGGTTACAATCACGAGCCCTACTTCGAATCCATGAATTATTCTTTGTCTTAAGTCAGCAATATTATTGGACGCATTTCTGTAAACAATTGACTTTACTGTGACCCTATAGATAAAAATCAAGTGGATTCAATGTCTGGTGATCTTGGGGGCCAGGCAACCGGACCTCCACGCCCTATCCATCTCTGGCCATAATTTCGATTCAAATGATCTCTGGCTACACGGCTAAAATGCGCAGGTGCACCATTATGCATAAACCACATGTTTTGTCGTATTATTAAAGGGACGTTTTCAAGAAAGTGGCCTAACTCTTCTCTAAGAAATCGTACATAATTCTGACCATTTAATCTCTCTTCAAAGAAATATGGCCCTATAAGTTCGTCACCAATAATACCCGTCCATACCGTGCAACTAAACTGTTGTTGATGCCTTCTTTGATCAATTGCTTTAGGATTCTCTAAAGCCCATTCATGAAGGTTGTGATAGTTGAAATTCCATTTCTGTCAAAGACTGCTTCATTTGTAAATAGAATATTTTCACAAAAATTCGGATTTTCATCTATTCTGTTTACAGCCCATTGGCAAAATTGCAAACGGGGACGATAATCTGCAACAGAAAGGCCTTAAACTCGTTGCACGTGATATGGATACATTGAGTTTCTTGATAAAATGTCCCATATCGTTGATTTTGGTATTCCGATTTCATCCGAAACTGTTCTAACACTAGTAGCAGAGTTACGCTCAAATTGTTCAAGTACTTTTTCTTCCGTTACAACATCTAATCTAGGTCTGCCCTCACTTGTTCTCTTTTTTAATGTACCAAATTCTCTCAAGGTTTTGTCTAATATATCAGATCCAATCAATGAATCTAATGATCTCGAATTTTACTTGTTCATTAATTACTAGATTAAAGTGTTACATGCACAGTAATCATTACAATCAATGATAATTACACAGTTATACAAAAAGAATCGAAAGAAAATAAAATTATTATTTTTTTTAATTTAGAGCTTTTTCTGTTAAAATTTAAATATATTTACTATACTAACTTTTCAGATCTCTCTTACTAACATTTAATCTTTATAAAAGTATTTGTTACACTTTGTTATTCCTCTTCTTCACACAACACAATATTCCGTATAATAAATTCTCTTTCTCTCTAAAAATAGAAACGTTTTTATTTATTATTATTACCATTTTTATTAATTTATTTTAGTTATACATTAAAACATTTATAACATCGGAATGAAACATAGAAATTAATCAGAGACATTTGTTGTATACATCGAAATAAGGTAAAAATCTAAAATATAACTATCTCGGCGTCTTAAACAAAGAACCAACACACGATAATGTAACATTAATGTAAATTTCTCGATTCCACATATTAATCACGCCCAACAGTTAATTACATTAATTAGAGTCGATTCTTATTCTATAACACTAGAAGATAACATGCTTTCGCTACATAAAAGTCTATGTAAAGAAATTCCATTATTTTTGCGTCTTGTAAACAAAGCCACTAAAAAATGAAAGGATTACAATTAAAAATTAATCCCTTACTAAAGAATTAAGTTACGACATTACAGTTAACCGCTCATTAACTGCTGATATCTGATCTACAATAAAATTCTTTTACGTTCATTGTAGAATTACATGGCGGTTTCATCATGCATATTGATTCTTTTCTTACACACGCTGTGATGAAAATACCGATGTTTTGCGCCATATCCGTCGCTTGAGAAATATACGAGATGTACCATAAGTTAGAAGGAAATATCAACCATAAGTTAGAAGGAAATATCAACCATACTATTCCTATCACAAAGGTTGATATTCCTATCACAATAAACGTCATGATAAACGACTTTTGGCAAAGATTGGACCTGCAAGTTATATATTTTTTATATTTTCTGAATCTATGAGCGCGCTAGTTGTGAAAATTATGCTATAAACGAAAACATTCAAAATAATTGACACTTTATATACAATATAGGTATTAGCTGACGTTTGTTCCTCGCGCGCTTCACGCGCTCGGACGCACGTTTTTACTGATATCCATATCTTGAAAACTACAGACGTTAGGAGCAAGAAATTTGGTACGCAAACTTACTTTATAATGAAGATTTAAAATGTAAATTTTTACTTTTCTAATATCTTCGGTTTTTGAGATATAGGTATCCTTATAAAAAAATTTACCCCCCTTTTTCATCTCCCTTAACTGGATTTTCAGAAAATGGCAAAACACGTGTTTTTTTTATTTTTAAAGAAGAATCTAAGTACCAATTTTCACGTCTTTAACATCCTCGGTTTTTGAGATATAGGTATCATCATAAAAAAATTCACCCCCCTTTTCATCCCCTTAGGGACGGAATTTCCAAAAATCCTTCCTTAGTGGGTGCCTACGTCATAAAAACAATGTACCTTCCAAATTTCACGTTCCTAGGTTAAACGGTTTAAGTTGGGCGTTGATGAGTCAGTCAGTCAGTCAGTCAGTCAGTCAGGACTTCTTCTTTTATATATAGAAGATATATACTTGTATATATATATATATATATATATATATATATATATACATATACATATACATATATACAGGGTATTCTAAATAAAATAATACATCTCGTAAACAGTGTTAAGAAAAAAAACACACGTACACGTGTGTGCGTAAGTATGTATAATTTTTAGACAGTGCCTTTTTTAACGATGTGTTTACTCTTTGTCTTTCTAATTCTCTTCTTCTTTTTTCTTCTTTCTCTTTCTTTTTCTCTTTCTTTCAGTTATATATGTATAATATAAATAATGTCTACAGATAATATTTTTCTACAGATAATCTTTTAAAAAATATATTGCTCTCATTCCAATCGTGGGTATGTTTCATCGAAAATGTCTGCAGTTTTCGAAAGAATGAAAGATAATAGTGAGAATAAATAAAAATAAAAGCAACTATTTCATAAAGATACAGAAAAACATAAAAATTTTGCATTCTCTCTCTCTCTCACTCTTTCTTTCTCTCTCTCTCTCTCTCTCTCACTCTTGCTGTATTTCTCTTTTCTTCTCTCTTATTAAATTTGAAAATTGCCTTATAATTCTTTTGAAGTTTAATTTGACTAATTTGATTAATGTTATTTATATAAATATGTCTACAAATACGAAATAATCGTAAATGTTTGGAAATAGTTATAATTACTACACATACACACATTTAATATATATATGTGTGTTTATATAAATATATATATATACATATACATATACATATATGTATATATATACAGGGTGTCCGGTAATAATCGCCCCACCCGTCACGTGCAAGTAGAGGCAGTTAAACTGAGTAGGAAAGTCTTGTACCGTTTTGCGATTTTAGCAATAATTAATAAGAAATTAAATAAAAAAGAGCGGCCAATCCGTGCGAGTAAAAGCGCGCGGCGAGAAGAGACCTCCTACTGTTTACGTGATTCTTGTCGCGCGACGAAAATAAAAGCCTAATGTTTACGCGGTTACTACGCACGCGACAAAGCGGGGAGGAGCACCCTACAAAGGACAATGGATAAATACGAGCAATGCATAACGCTGGACCCCTGCGTGAGCTGTCTCTTCTCGCTGCGCGCTTTTACTCGCGCGGATTGGCTGATCTTGTTTAATTTATTTCTCATTAATTATTGCGAAAATTGCAAAACGGTACAGGACTTTCTTATTCGGTTTAACCTGCTCTACCTGTACACGTCGGGTGGGGCGATTATTACCGGACACCCTGTATATATATATATAAATAATCATTCTTTTTTTGCATCGAGAATAAAAAAACGATGGAATTTGTGATGCCGTAGGCAAATGGTTATAGCGCGGTATATATCTCATTAATAAAATAGATTATTAAATAACGACGTAAAGATGATAGAGTACAAACCAATTTTTATATATGTTATAAACCCAACTGTCGACATCTCTCACACGATGATTTATGTTTTTCTTATAACGCCGGATCTTCAATCTCGTAGAGATGTATAAATAACTGTTACAGATAACACAAATAGTCAAGAGAATCCAATAATACAAGCCAATCTCTATATCTTTATCTGAAATAAGAAATGAATTTCTCGTACTACATCTCACATTTGCAAGTATATAAAATATAATTTTTTTCGCAACACATAAGTTATTAGAATCGAAAACATATAGTTTAATCATAATTAAATATGCCATTGTTACTAGAGGTATTATCAGTTATTCATCCACTTACTAATAAACCCAAACATAAAGCTAAATTCTGGTCGGAGCGAGGAGAGTATTACAAGCGGAACGTAATCCATATTGACACAGACGATAGTGAGAATAAAAGAGCTTCCCCACGCAAAGACGGAATACATGATCAATTTCTTTCTCCCTTTCTTCCTCCCTTCTCTCTCTTGTTGACCATTCACCATGTTTGCCAGTAAGGAAGAATCGTTTCTGCAAAATACCGTTTATATCGTATTATATCGTATAATATATCGTAAATTTTTAATACATATAATGATAGAATAAATTTTTTATAAATATTTTATAATTTCAATTCAATAAAACATCATTTCTTTCAAAAAATAAATTCTGGATTCACAAAGTATAAACCAATCTTCTCGAAGAAAAGCTCTAATAGAAATATCTAATAAAAAATCTATATACGCTTTAGATTATAGAAGTACTGCCTGCCATTTCTGCATTCAAATTATCATGTCTTAACTTTAATAGTTGTTGATACTATCACGCGCAACCATTAACATTAACCGCTTTCTCTTTATATATCGTAGATCTACTCACTTTCTCTCTCTCTCTCTCTCCCCCCCCTCTCCCCCCACCCCACCCCCTCACTCACCACTCCCTTTCTCCCTCCATCCCTCCTCTCCCTCCCCCTCCCCATCCCACATCTCCCTCCCTCTCGGCCCCTGACCCTCCCCCTCTCTCACCACAACCTCTCTTTCTCTTCCCCCTCCCCTCACCCATCTCCCCTCTCTTCTCTCTTTTCCCCTCTCACCCCTCTCACCCCCTCTCCCTCCCTTTCCCCTCTCTCCCCTCTCCCCTCCCCCTCCCCCTCCCCCTTCCCCTCTCCTTCCCACCCCTTTCTCTCTCTCTCCCCTCTCTTTCTCTCTCCCCCTCCCCTCTCTCTCCCCCTCTCTTTCTCTCTCACCCCCTCTCTTTCTCACTCCCCCTCTCTCGCTCCCTTTCTCTTTCTCTCTCCCCCGCCCCCTCACTATTTCTTTGTATATTTATATATCATATATGAATATCATAGATAAATATGTCGTATTTGCATAATATATTAATCACATATTTATAAAAATTAATTTATATTATAGATAAAATATAATATAAAATATATATTATAAAAGTGATTTATTAAAAATCTGACCTGACTGGCCAATACAAATATTTCAACACAACGTTTCGGCCCTTGGGTACGGGCCCTTATCAAGTGTTGCTGTAAAAATTAATCAAAAATTGTACATTAACAAAAAGAAAACG
This sequence comes from Lasius platythorax, assembly GCA_963971435.1. Classification (NCBI taxonomy): domain Eukaryota; kingdom Metazoa; phylum Arthropoda; class Insecta; order Hymenoptera; family Formicidae; genus Lasius; species Lasius platythorax. The sequence continues at coordinate 5,570,889 of OZ020548.1, read as the reverse complement.
AACCGCAATTTGGGAAGTCATGTACAGGATAATTTTTAAGAACGTTACCTTTCAAGCTGTCAGAGTGAAAGCCGTGTTACTAATGTCGAAAAAGAAGACAAGTATGAAACATTACCATGTCTCGCGTCCAAAAAACATAAACATTGCAAAGACACAGGAACAAACATTACAAAAACAACAAGTAATCATACTCTATGTATTAACGTGTCATATATCGGATTTAAATTATCTGTGTCTTTTTGTAGATTAATATTGTTGTTAAATTTTTTTATAAAAAACATCTCAGCAATCTCTCTTTTCTTTCTATGTTTTTCAACGTGCAAAATTTTTGGGTCTTTCCAATTTCTTAACAAAGTTTTTTGAATTTAACAATCGCAAGCTCAAATTACTTGGATATAAAAAGAAAAATTGTTTAATTAAGAAGTTTAATTATTTATTACGCTCTCAAAATATTAATATACACGCACTAAATAACGTAGACAAATCAAAATGGATAATGAACATCAGTAGCAAAGTAATTCCAAAATCTATATCAGATTCTTTGAGCTTGGGAGAGAACTTCGGACTACCTATTAGCAAAATTGACAAAAATGATCGGATAGACTCGACACTGAACATTGTTAAAAGTGTAGAGGCCAACATTCAGAGAATTCCAGATAACTTAAGAGAACAAACTAAAGCTTCGGTTTCAAATCCTTTACAAAAATGTTTTAATAAACAAAAACATGTCAATGCCATAGACAGGTTTCTTCTGAATAAGTTCTCTGAATGTAAAAAGTTTTTAAAAGAGAATGATGAAGACTTACTTATCACGAAAGCCGACAAAGGACAAGTGACAGTAATTATGGACAAAATAAAATACAATGACACCATGAACGAACTACTTAGTGACTAAACAACTTACAAAAAACTAAATAAAGATCCCATCAATCTTACAAAAAAGAAGGTTAACACGTTGGTTAGGAGTTGACGTGATAACGGGATTATCGACGAACTGACATACAACCATTTAAAAAATACAAGTGGGATTCTCCCCAGATGTTACGGACTACCAAATATACATAAAAAAGACCATCCTCTACGTATTATCGTCTCGTCGGTCGGTAGTCCGACTTATAACTTAGCTCTTTATTTACACGAAATTCTACATAAATCTATTCCAAAGCCGGGTTCGTACATCAAGGACAGCTGGAGCTTTGTCAATGGTATTAAACACACTAAAATTAATGATAATCAGGTCTTATTTTCGTTAGATGTAACTTCTTTATTTACGAACATTCCGAAAGACCTGGCTTTGAAAGCAGTGGAAAATAGGTGGATTCATATTACACAAAATACGGACATGTCTTTACAACAATTCTTACACGCACTCACAGTTGTCCTTGACTTAACGAACTTTAGTTTTAACGGAATTTACTATGAACAAATCTTCGGATGTCCGATGGGGTCTCCCTTATCGCCAATCTTGGCTGACATGGTCATGGATCACCTAGAAACTCATTGTTTAAATTTATTAGATTTTACTATACCGGTCTATTACAGATATGTTGACGATATTTTTGCAATAGCGACGAAGTCTGAAATTATTGAAGTACTTAATGTTTTCAACGGTTACCACCAGCGCTTAAAATTTACACATGAGATTGAAACCAATAGCTTTATTCATTTTCTAGACACCACTGTAATTAAGGTCGAGAGAATTTTGCTGACTAATTGGTATCGAAAACCTACTTTTTCAGGCAGATATCTGAATTTTTATTCGAGCCATTCACTTAAATACAAGATCAATACCATAAAAGGTTTAGTAGACCGTGCTGTTTTGCTCTCTGACGATCATGATAATAATATTAAAATAATAACTGATATCTTGGTCAACAATTGCTTCCCAAAACCTCTTATAGAGTCACATATCAGTAAGAGAATTAAAACTTTAAAATTTCGTAAGGATTCTACCCATAATACTGACATTTGTTATAAAAAGTTTGACACAGCATCTGTTTTACCTTTGCCTTACATAAGAAACCTAAGCGAAAATTTAAATATCGCGCTTAATAAATGTGGCCTCGAAATAATATATACGATTCCAAAAAGACTTAATAACTTAATTAAGAAAGGTAAGGACAAGATTGATGCTAATCACAAAATTGATGTCGTATATATGATTGAATGTAATGATTGTGATGCGACATATACTGGTCAAACGAAAAGACAACTAGCTACACGTGTAATTGAACATTGTAGAGATATTAAAAAACATCCCAGCAACCACAGTGTAATTAGCAACCATCGGTCCACATACGGATATGATTTTAATTGGAAAGAACCAAAAATTTTGCACGTTAAAAAACATAGAAAGAAAAGAGAGATTGCTGAGATGTTTTTTATAAAAAAATTTAACAACAATATTAATCTACAAAAAGACACAGATAATTTAAATCCGATATATGACACGTTAATACATAGAGTATGATTACTTGTTGTTTTTGTAATGTTTGTTCCTGTGTCTTTGCAATGTTTATGTTTTTTGGACGCGAGACATGGTAATGTTTCATACTTGTCTTCTTTTTCGACATTAGTAACACGGCTTTCACTCTGACAGCTTGAAAGGTAACGTTCTTAAAAATTATCCTGTACATGACTTCCCAAATTGCGGTTCGTTTTCTTTTTGTTAATGTACAATTTTTGATTAATTTTTACAGCAACACTTGATAAGGGCCCGTACCCAAGGGCCGAAACGTTGTGTTGAAATATTTGTATTGGCCAGTCAGGTCAGATTTTTAATAAATCACTTTTATAATTTTATTCATCACTGGTGACTTCAATTTAATTATTTGATATAAAATATATACTTGACAATGTACCTAAATGTCCACCACATGTCGAAGCTCATTACAGTTGACCAAAAGTAGTTTGCCAAAAAGCCGAAATAGCAAATTGAATCTGGAACAATGGAATAAACAACGTTTCAATTAGTGAGTTTGTTTCAAAACGTCGATTACTGACAAATATCACTATGTCTGTATGTGCATGAAAACAAAAATTTATTTCAATTTATTGAGAATTTATAACAAAAAAAACGATATAATTTTCTGAAAATGTATTAATATTAAATTAAATAATACTTTATTTAAAAGGCATAACTTTGCAATATTCTAACGACGTAAAAAAATATTTATTCTGACAAACCAAAGTTGTATAATTGTACGTTAAAGTGCACCAAATATTTCAATTTTATCTCTTATAAGATCTCGTATTTATAAAATTTTAACAAATTGTATAAATTTGAATTTTATCATTAAAAAGTGATTAACCTACAAATACACACTAATAAGCCTAATAAATGTATATGTTGCATTTATTTTTTTTATTTTTACATGACTTGGATATACTATACCGATTATAGATTTGATGATGAAATAATTCCCCAGATCTTTTTTTTCACACTTTCAAATATGTATGCGATAATCGTCGCACCGATGCAATTGCGCAGTATAAAGCCGTGTCTGTTACGATGCTGTGGTAGTATAGAGTACACTACAAACGTTGCCAGCAAAAACAGTATAGAAATAATACGCAAACAAATACGTATACTTGTATGATGATTTAGGATTTGTTTGAGGGGATTATCAGGGCTATCTATTTTATAAATTAAGATCCTTGAATCAATTTCCGTTGGAAAGTTTATATTGGAATTGGTCATATTACGCCCAGTGAATAACATGTTATAGTTTTCGTCCATCAGACAAAAGGATTTTGATTCGACGAATTCTGCGCGATAAGGAAAATATATAGTGCCGTTAGCAATAAGCATGTCCTTGATATGTTCTAACTTAGAAAAGTTGAATTGTTTATTCTTCTGACACGGATCGTATATGACTCCATATGCTGTTAAGTTTATCTTTTGATTTTTGCTTTGCAATGAATATTGCCCATCTGCGAAAAGTGCAACCATTCTGATTCCTCCAGGAATGCATTCAGTCAGGTGATCTTCGAGATGACAGCAGGTCAGAAGACAAGTATCATCTACGCATACCTTGTGTGGAACAAAGTATTCATTGCTATCTTCATTGTAATCAGTTTTATTGAACTTATATATTGTAAAAATATTAATTTTTTTTTCGTCGTCATAATTTTTTATTGAAGTCTCGTCAATCTTGCATTGCGCCGTCGAAATGTCATGTTTCGCGTTCAAGTTTTTTCGCTGATGCTTTGAAGACGAAGCGATGAGCAGAAGCGCGCAACACCACCAAAATACGAGATTGTTTTCAAACATCGTTAATCTTTTGCCACGTTGAATTTATCTGCAAAAACGGTTTTTTTACGTTGGTTTCATTGTCTAATCATAATCCAAGTTAGTTTCGTAGTCCAACCGCAGCAATAATTGAGTTGCAAAATCAAAGGTACGTATGATATTGTTAATGAATAATCCGCGACAACGATTGATTAGCAAAAGATAAAATTGTTTTTACGGCATTCTCACGAATACATACATGTCAATACGAGAATGACACCGCTAGGATGGCAACTCGAAAAAACAAGTCGTCCATCTGCCGAAAATGGCAATAGAATGACAAGGAATATCGTTCTTTGAGTCGATTTAGTTGAGTATAATTTAGTTTTTATAATAAACATTTAATAAAAAAATTAATTGAATAATAATTGAAAAATCCTATATATTAATTTTTTTTATTAAATGTTTATTTTAGTGTGACAGATATCTTTGTTCTTAACATGTGTTATTATGGTCATGAGCTTGAGTAATCTTAAAAAGATTTTTTTTACTCATCTGTCATTTGTCGTTCATTAAAAAATTATTAACAAATAAACGCATATGCAAATCAAACAGATATAGTGACAATGAAAAATTTAATATTGCGCACAATTTATATAGGTATTACTATCCAACATACATCTACATTTACACAAACACACAATTTATTATATATGACTTTCAAAAATATATTCCAGCTCGAGAGATTCTACATAAGTTTTCAACTTCTCGCGCAAAGCAAGATCCATTGCATATTACTTGATGCTTTCAATGCAAACGAGATCTATATTTATATGATTTTACATAAAGTTGTAACTTTTGGCACGAAATATTATTCATTTCACAATATTTAATACTTGAAAGCTATTCCTTTTTACTATCTCTTGTTGACTTGAAAGCACAATATAGAATAATATATTCTTATATATATTATATATGTATAATTATAGATCTCATTTTGCATTAAAAGTACTGAAAAATGTGGAATGAACCTCTGTACATGTATAAAAACATGTGCACAGTTTCAAAAGTTTATCTGTTATAGTCCTTCAACACAACTGAGTTGTGTACTGTCTCTCACGGCTCACGGTCCTGTCACCGCTCGATGAATTACAGTCAAAATGGTTACAACCCCAAAGACTCACGGCAATTTTTCCTTCACGACCGGGAGAGGAAGTATTTCGTTGAATTGACGGTAAGGTCAGTGATGACCGTGGATAAGCGAACTAACGAATACTACATTTAATTATTGACATCGCTGATGATAGTCCGAAAGGAGGACCGAAACGTACGGTTTTAATAAAAGGTTTTTTACACATTAACCATAAAGTAATAAAACTTATTTGCGCACCTTTTACAGCGCTTGGCTCTCATTTAGCCCGTTATATTCGATATATTTTCAGTTTTTCTCTAGACCAAAATACCACCTTAAGTGCAAATTGTGAAAAAAGTTAAAAAATGGCGACTTACCGAAAGATGGATAAATTATAACAGATTAATTGTAACACTGTTATCTCTTACAATTATGATTGGTTATTAATTATCTCACTGGACTCGATAGAACAATGTATTTCGTTCAGTAATTTTCCGATACGTTCGAGAAGATGTAAAGAACCATAATATCCGCTCAAGTAAGAAATTAATACTACCAGGAACAGCAACCTTGAAGAAACGGTACACACCTTGATCTTGACGTCATATACGAATGGAAAGTGAGCAGCTTACATAATGGAAATACGCAATTCACATAATATGGGCAGAGTTGCAATTAATAATACAAATTAGCTCGGCTTTTCCAGTTTCCCGGGAATGAGAGCGAGCGATGCTTCTGCGACACTGACTGCATCAGCATCAGGGCGTAGCAAGCTAAGCCTGCTCTTGTAGCTTTTTGCCTGCTCTTGAAAAATCAACAATTTATAAATAATTCTATTTATTTTTTATTAAAATATTCGTAAATTATTTGTGTATACTTTTTAGTTGTTTAATCCCAAAAATAGTTTTACTCAAATAATAGGTAAAAAAAATTTATTTTATGGTCCGTCCTGCCAATCTCTTTCCTGCTCTGTCAGTTTTCTTGCCTGCTCTAGCATTTCAACCTGGCTACGCCCCTGATCAGCGTTCGTGCTAAAAAATTAATTACACAAACTATAACATAACACTAACTATAACACACGTGAACATATATGCAATATACTGCAATTTAATAATTATATACTTTACGTTTAATATGCAGCGTATATAAAAGAGAAGATTTAAAATTAGATTTTAGATTTATTATACTACTTTTAGTTAAAAAAGGAATTTTCACATTTGCCATTACGGAAAGAAACTACAGCGGATTACAGAAAATTATATTGCAGGAACTACATAAAAGTATTACACGAAATTACAGACTGGAGTATTGTAATATACTGTAATATTTTTGCACTACACGCTCGAATTACAGGAAAATATTACAGGAAAATAACCTATAACGTACATATATCGTGTCGGGATTACAGAAAATTAAATAATAAAAATTAAATAATAAAATAATAAAATTTAAATAATTTATTTAATAAAATTAAAAATTTAAATTTATATGGAAATTAGATTTTACAGTCTAAGTAGTACAATAAAGGGACGATTTTCACTCATTCGGACATTTATCTGTCCGATTTCTGAACAATCGGTTCAATATCTGAATTCCCTGATAAATATTTTAATAAAATATATTATAATATATTATATTATATTATAATATAATATATTATAATATTATAATATTATTCCATTTCAAACATTTAAACTGTTTTTATACTCGCGTACAAATCGAATTGAATTGATATTACGGTCAAAAAATAATTTGATTAGAATCGTAACTTCCAATGATCGAATAAATTCATATGGTTTTGATGAATATTAATTCGTAAAAGAATCTCAGTACATAAGCTTCCACAAAACAGAGAAAAAAAAATATATTGAAATTGCTTAGGTGTACAATTGCATATTATCAGCTTTTTTTATTGAGAAATATAATAAGATGTAATTATTCTGCGCCTTATATTGCAGACTTCAAAGATGAATAGCTCGACGGATCCCAGACGACCCGAGAAGGAAGTTCGTTACAGGCCACCGGGCTCAAATAATTAGGGACAAATGCAGGAAGACTTAACGCCAGACTACATGAAGGTCATAGAGATGATCTTCAGCATGTGCGGCCTGATGATGAGACTGAAATGGTGCGCCTGGGTCGCGCTCTCTGCTCTTGCATCAGCTTCGCCAATTCGCGTGTCAGCGAAGACGCCAAGCAAATCCTCAGCTGCTTCATGCTGTCAATATCAGCAGTGGTGATGTCTTACTTGCAAATTCCCCAACCAATGACACCGCCATGGACAAGCGCCATGCAATGAGCATAAAGTTCTGCTTGTTACGCAGCTTGTTCCATTAACATCCTCAATTTGTACTCGAGTGTAAAAAGAGTTTGAACGTATGAAGTAGAAAAATAGTTGTTATGTGGTGTGAATGATTATTATTTGTACTTTACAGGAAAGTGTCCTATAACAATATGAATAATGAACATTCACTGTACTGATAATTTATTATATTATGATACGCAATGTTTCTTTTTAAGTTACTAAATATGCAAATAATAAGATGCATATATACTATATAGAGATAATATTCCTTTCTCCATTGTTTATTTCTTATAATTCTATTACATTAAAATCAACTCTATGTCCTGCAAGTTTCTCCTAGAGGGATACTATATAAATATATTTATATATATTACAAGGAGTGTCAATAAATATTACATTTTCTAAACGTAAATTATATATCGACTAGAATTAAATGCTACCTGGTGAATATTTTTTTCTTTTTTTTTTTACATAAGTACAGCACAATGTCGAAATTGACTCTTAAAAGTATTTTCACAAAAGAGTCACGTATTGGACTGGTCGCATTTCTCCTCACTATCGCGATAACGTTTCTCGAAATATTCCTTCATTCACATTATATATTAGCATTAAAATAACTCGATCACGAAGAGTATCATTTAGAAAAGTATCATTAATTAATTTGTATGTTCTAACGAACTATAAGAATAGTACAAATTATATATCAAAAAATCGAACGGAACATACAAGAGATTCTTACTTGACGAATTCACATTTAGAAATGTATAAAAATCAATAATCTCTCTACAGTATTTTTAACAAATAATATCGATGCGGAGTAGGCCGCTGCTGCCATGTGCAGTATAAGTTTTAATCTTGACTAGGAGATTTCGTAGTTAGTGGCAGAGACATATATTCTTTTCTTCTCTGATACTTTTTAAATCGAAGGAAGGTTTTATTATACAGTACAGAACTGAAACTCTTAAAAGACAGATGGTTTTATATTGTATATAATTATGTTCAATTTTTTATATATTTTAATCGCATTATTATAACAATTGCTAAATTGACATACGTATTTATGTTTATAGGAGCACACACGAATACATTTATATATTAAAGTACGAATGAAATATGAAATAGTAATATCTTGTTGAAACATTCATATGTATCAGGATAGGAAAGTGATCGACAAATATCTGAACCTATTGAAACAAAGATGATCTAGACAATTATTCTGCGTAAGATATGTTTTAACGACGTTCCAATTTTTCATACGCCTTTTGAGTTGCTATTTGAGTAGATCGCTACCTGAAAAGTTCATACGTTAAAAAAGAAGTAGGAGAAAAGAATAGAGAGATTTGACACATGTATCCGAACGTCGATTCCTGACCACTACTACTATTACTATTAAAGAGAGATGTCCTGTTGTTTTCGAGTGGATTTATTTCAGTTCGTCGAGCTGAAGTAACCATACTTTCGCAACCATTGTTCCTCCCAGATTAGAGAAGATCAGACCACACTAAGTCGTACGGAGTGACTTTTATTTCGTCTTTTCGACTCCGATTGGCTCCGCAATTCTTTGTCGAGCGAAAGATATCCTCGCGATCGCGAAAGAATGATGCTCTCCGATTCTCTAGACTTTATGACTAGACGCTGTTTTCTCCATGTCCCATTAGTGTGATGGGGTACACGAATTTCTTTCGCTTAGCGTTGAAAAAGGGCGAATTGTGCTCACCGGGAGTCGGCGTGGGCGACAAACCCCGGAGAAGCGATAACGAGGCGTCGCCGCTCATAGCATCGACTCCCTTCTTCCACTCGGTGCCTAAATCCGTAGCCGGTGTCATGAGCCCTTTGCACTTTGGTGAACTGCGCACGCTGAGAAAGACGTCGTTGCTACTGTCGCGCTGGCCGGAGGAACCCTAAAAGTGTGAAAATATTAGCACATGTTGAACGATAAGTCATACCATTAGTAATTATATAAGCAACGCCGATAACATTAAACAAAATACGTCGGAAATCAGAATTATGTTTTTTTGTCAAAAGGCATATATTGGTTTACACGCTGATCACCTTCGTTTCGTAAAAGTCCAAGCTGGAGCCATTGGTATCGTTCTCCTCCTCATTGAATTCCACCTGAACGCGATGCGAGGTGTGGGAGACTCTCGAAGAATGCGACGACGTACGGGTCGATGAGTTCTCCGACAGATCGTCTCTGCAGCACGCCGCTGTGCACGTTCGTTGTTCTCTGCAACCATACGTATGTGTCATTATTCCGGTTACATGTATTATATACAATATTAGAATATTCTTTCTGCATAAATTAGAAATCATTTCTTAAACTTTGATATTCCATTTTAGCAGTTATTAGGTGAGCATGCTACAAATTAAGATTGATTCCGACATTTATTATAATTATTTATTGAGGAATGAATGCTGAATAATTTATTGCTTTTTATTATTTATTAATATATACAATATTTATATATCTTTACTTTTGTTAGATTATATATTGAAATTATTTAAATTAAATGGTTCATTCAAATCTATTAATATTATTATACGAGTAAATTTCAATTTTGGAATTTGAGATTATTTAATTTTGTTTATACAGAGTGTCTACTCAAAACTTAAGAAAAAAATTCCTCGAGAAATCCCTGCTCTTCCAGGTATTTTTGTTTAAATTTCTAGGTAAAATAAGAAAATTTGTAGATGCAGATTTTTAAAATAAGTTTCTTTATTTTATGCGCTTTCTAATGTTTTTTATTCATACGATTACAAAAAATGTTACCAAGAATACCAAGTTACCAACAATAACAGAGTACAATATAAACGCTAAAGATATATGCAAAAATATGAAACAAAAATATAAAACGAAAAATAATTTATTATAAACGTCTTATGAAATACTAATTTATTTAAATATTATTAAAAAATTCAACAATTTTTTATGAAACTTCCTGACAATCCCCGGTTTTTCCAGGGAGTAGACACAATGTTATAGCTTTTTATATTAAAATATCAATTTATAATACATCGTTCTCACCTTCTAAAATTTTGAAATATCCCTCTTTTAATCGAGAGAGATCGTTCGTGCGTGCGTCTCTTTCGCCTCATCGAATTTACGGCGAAATTTAATGTATATGCAACGTGGAGTTGACTTTTGACATTTAATCTGGCAAGCTAATTGACATTTAATCTGGCAATAAACTATGCTCTAGTCGGCATAAAACCATCGATGTTGTTGTCCATGTCAATCTATTTTTAACGCTTCAAATTTATGAAATGACACACTTATTTTAATTATATTTTAGGCATGCGTTAGGATAACTGGGAAAGTTTTTTGAGATCGTATAAGAAAGCGTGTTTCTCTAGTTGAAAGGAGATATCTTACTCTTGAATACTCGAGGTGTCGCTTTGTAGTTACAAATTGAAAGGATATTTTTTTGTGTCTTATCTAAAAAAAAATCTCATTTTTAAACAATAAATTGTTACTATTGAAAATCACTCTAGTTTAAATGAATTCACATCGAATCATCTTTTTCCGCGAAAAAAACTACAATTATTAAATACAATTCACAATGAACTTCCTACATTCTGAGGACTCTGAAGGACTCTTGGTGTCTGCGTGCGAATTGCTTTGTATATTATGATATCAGAGAAGCGAGGAAAAACTTCTTGACAAGTTATACTCTTCCAGATATGCATAATTATAAATGCACGGTTATAAAGAAACCTTTTAAATAAAGATATAAAAAATTGTAGGGTATACAGAATGTCTCAGAGAGCTGTTTGCATTGTTATAAAAATTTCCACATCGACAGTTTTTTTGAAAAACTATAAGTAGATCGTATATAATAGTAAACTAGATTGTCTATCATTATTGTGTATCATATGATATCAAGTGTGTGCGAGTTTTAGGAAAAAATCGTGGGAAAATGGCGCACGTGCATATGATGTGCACCTTGAGAGCGGGCCATGCTGGTCCTGGCCCAGTGAGAAATTACCAGTTGAAGAGACGTCGAATCAACGACTTTTCAACCGAGGAGATTGGTTGATATAGACGTCTAAAATTTGATCGATTAGACGTTTTTGTGTCCTTCAAATTAGACCTTTTTAAAACGTGAGAAATAGGATCGAAATAGACATCGACCTCTTTTTGTCTCTCATGTCAATCGCCTGTCGACTCGAACTGCGTAATGGTCAAGTCGATTTCTATCGGGCCAGATAAATTTCTATTTTATATCTTAAGTAGATAATAACGAAATATCTTCACTTATTCGGACAGAAATTATGTGTGAATAAGTGAAAACCGGACATTTATCTGTCCGATTTTCCAAAAATCAGTTCAATATCTGAATTTCCCTGTACGGGAATTGTATCAGAAATTAAACTAATAGAAATAATTACATATATTATTAACCGCATTTTGTAGGCTTTATATACGCTCATGACAAGAACTCGAATACGGGTATAGAAAGTGAATAATGCGCCGTATAGCGGTAAGCGAATAAACTACACTATTTTAATAAATTATATAAATGGCTAAAAGCTGCAGATTCTGCTCGCTTCCAGCTTTGTTTTGATGTAAAATTGACTGAAAGACAATAGAAATCTTATAGAAATATTCGCAATATTATCAATATTTCAGGCTGGGTAGAAACAAAATTTTCGATTAGTTGAAAAATGGTTTAAATAGATACTAATTTCAACCATAAACGACATAGTTGTCTAATAGTCGTCCTTCCGACCTGTCATTTCTCACTGGAGAATGAGTTAACGAGATGAACTGCGAAGATACATACGTTCCGTTGCCAGACGCACCGTCTCTGCCCGCTTCTCGTCGCCGCTCCTTTATTGCGAGATTATATTAGGAGGTTGCATTGAAAGCCGCTGTTTTTTTTTGTTTATTATTTGTATCTTCCAAAGCGTGTTGCATCGATCGGAACAGGTGGTAATCACTTGGAGCCAAGTCCGGAGAATACGCTGGGTGCGGGAGAACCTCCCATTCGAGCTCCATCAGCGTTTGTTTGAGGACTATCGCTACGTGGAGCCGAGCGTTGTCGTGGAGAAGAATCACTTTTCGGCGATTTGATGCTGTTGAAACCGAATGAAACACCGCCGAACGTTATCGACAGCAATTGAATCATTTGAATGATAATTTAATGCAAAATCGACTATCAATTGCATCAAATCGCCGAAAAGTGATTCTTCTCCACGACAATGCTCGACCCCACGTAGCGATAATCGTCAAACAAACGCTGATGGTGCTCGAATGGGAGGTTCTCCCGCACCCAGCGTATTCTCCGAACTTGGCTCCAAGTGATTACCTGTTCCGATCGATGCAACACGCTTTGGAAGATACGCATTTCAACAACTACGCAGAAGTCGAGAATTGGGTTGCTGAATGGATTGGGTCAAAAGACAGACCATTCTTTCGTCGCGGAATCCAACTTCTGCCAGAAAAGTGGGAAAAGGTGATAGCTTTCGAGGGCAAATACTTTGATTAATGTACTTACATATTTGGTTATTGAAATAAATGTTAAATGAACAAAAAAAACAGCGGCTTTCAATGCAACCTCCTAATATTAAAAACTATATAATTTTATTATTCTTCGATACCGCGAATCCAATATATATCAGATCCAATCAATGAATCTAATGATCTCGATTTTTATTTGTTCACTAGATTAAAGTGTTACATGCACAGTAATCATTATATCCAATGATAATTACACAGTTATACAAAAAGAGTCGAAAGAAAATAAAGTTATTATTTTTTTTAATTTAAAATTTTTTCTGATAAAATTAAAGTATACATTTACTATACTAACTTTCCAAATCTCTCTTACTATCTTTTAATCTTTATAAAAGGATTTATTACACTTTGTTATACCTTTTCTTCACGCAACTCAATATTCCGTATAATAAATTCTCTTTCTCTCTCAAAATAGAAACATTTTTATTTATTACTATTATATTTTTATTAATTTATTTTAGTTATACATTAAAACATTTATTACATCGCGATGAAACATGGAAGTTAGTCAGAGACATTTGTTGTATATGTACATCGAAATAAGATAAAAATCTAAAATCTATGACTATCTCGACGTCTTAAACAAAAAACCAACACACGATAATGTAACATTAATGTAAATTTCTCAATTCCACATCAAGAGACACGGTAGTGTCTCGCGCCAAGTACCGCGCAGCAGCAGCACCCCGTGTATCTATACGCGAGCCGGCCAGTTGAGGGTACTTGAGATTATCAGACCTCAATAACCGCTGAACGGATTGAGTTCTTACTAGGCTTAATCGATAGCTTGGGTTTAAATTATATAAGGAAACTGTCTTTATTTTTGCTCTACATATTCTATAAGCAGAGGTATTACGACGCAAACTCGAAATATGGAATTTTCATTTTAAGAAACATCACCACCGTCATCGCCCTACACGTACCATACACGTACACAACACGTGCAAAGAAATATAGTGGTATCACGCTACACGCATATACACGTACACAAATATGCAACATGCAAACATGTATTAGTTTTGTACTGTTCACGTGCTTGACAGAAGATTGCGCTAGCGGCGCTCTGAGATTTGACAACAAAGCATATATATAGTACTACTATATTGCTAGCTCAGTAGGAGGAGTGGGCGAAAACATAACGGTGCAGACGATACCTTCTCTCTCGCACAGTTAGTCTGTTTTAGCACTTTTGCGCATGCGTCACATATATATATGGCATGCCCATAATATAGGCATGCCATATATTATATTATATAAAAATTTTTACAAAAATTAAAAATTAACACAAATAAAAAAAATTTTTTAAATTTTAATTAAAAAAACTTGGCGCTGCTAAATTAAACACTATGCTACAATTAACGTATTCTTAAATATGTATTTACATTGCAGTTATTAATGTAACTAAATGTAAATTAAATGTAGTTTTATAAATTTAGATCTAAATTGAGTTTATTATTTGTTGGGTTAATATATGTATACTTTGAAATTTATCAGCGCCAAGTATTTTTAATTAAAATGTTTTAATTTTTTTATTTGTATTAATTTTTAATTTTTGTAAAAATTTTTAATTTTTTGTATTAATTTCTAATTTTTAATTGTTCTATTAATTTTTTATTTAATTTAATATCATTTTTTAATTAATATTTTTAAATGTTTATATTTTCAATTGGCGCAATTTTCTTTGATATCATTATTTTTGTAGGTTAAAATAATACTATTTTGTAAACAAATATCACAGTTTTTCTTAACTGGCGCGTGTACTTGGCGCCTTTTTTACTGTTTTTTAAAAAAATAAGTTTTTAGGGATATTAATCACGCCCAACAGTTAATTACATTAATTACAGTTGTTTTTTATTCTATAACACTAGAAGATAATATGCTTTTGCTACGTAAAAGTCTACGTAAAGATACACAATAGATGACAATATAAAATTAATCCCTTGCTAAAGAATTAAGCTACAACATTACAGTTAATCGCTGTTTAACTGCTGATCTACAATAAAACTCTTTTACGTACATTGCAGAATTAAATGTCGGTTTCATCATGGAAACTGTTTCTGCGGCGGATGTTCTGCCAATAGGGATTGATCGTTTCTCGCAGACGAATCATTCTTGACCTAATGGTGGGGATGTTTGAGTCTGTAATAACTTCTGTCTGTCGAGCTCTTGGTGGCACATTGTAATTTTGATAACCGAATCGTGTCAACAACAGCGTCTTTGTTCTTTTCTTGCACACGAATGTGATGAAAATACCGATGTTCTGCACCATATCCGTCAAATACACAAAACAGAAGATGTGCCAAACGTTTGATGTATTTGGAAATATCAACGATACTATTCCTATCACAAAAGATGATATTTCCATCACAATAAACGTCATGATAAACCACTTTTGGCGAAGATTGAACCTGCAAGTTATATATTTTTATATTCTCTGAAACTATGAGCGTTAGTTGTGAAGATTATGCAATAAATAAAAACATTCAAAATAATTAATACTTGATATATATATATATATATATATATATACATATACATATTCATATACATATACACATACATATATACAGGGTATTGTAAATAAAATAATACATCTCGTAAACAGTGTTAGAAAAAAATTGTTCAAATTAAAGTTGTTGAATATAAAGGAGGCAAGCTGAGACGTCATCATTATCCCATTGCTCTATATTTCAGCATACGTTTATCCAATACAGTTTATTAAAAGGCATATGATATTTTGAATTTTACTGAGATGGTATCCCGTTGCAAGGCGAGTTCAAAGAGATGTTTGTCAGTCCTGGCTTCCACGTAGTGCATCTTAGATAACGCAATAGAAGTTTAATACTCCGTCAGTTAAAAAATTACTTAAATCCACTTCAATGTCATAACATTTAGGATAATTAAACTCGCCTTGAAATGGAGTGGAACCATTTCATGTAGTTTAAAATACCATATATCATTTTTAAAAAATTGTGTTAAATAAACGTAAATTGAAAAATGAAACAATGAGGTAACGTCATTTTTAGCCCCTTCTATATTCTACAACATTAATCTATACAATTTTTTCTTAACACTAACTTTACACAAATGATTAAAGTATATTATGTTATTTAAAACATCTTCTACACACACGCATATACAGACGCACACACGTATATACACGTGTATACGTGTGTATGTATCATTTTTAGACAGTGCCCTTTTTAACAATGTGTTTACTCTTTGTCTTCCTTTTTCTCTTCCTCTGTTTTCTTTTTTCTCTTTCTTTTGGATTATACATATATAATATAAATAATGTCTACAGATAAACTTTTAAAAAATAATTTGCTCTCATTCGAATCGTGGATATGTTTCGTCGAAAATGTTTGCAGTTTTCAAAAAAATAAAAAAATAATAGTGAGAACAAATCAAAATAAAAGCACCTATTTCATAAAGATACAGAAAAACATATAAAAATTTTACATTCTCTCCCTCTTCCTCCCTCTCTCTCTCTCTCGCTCCCTCTCTCCCTCTCTCGCCCTCTCTCTCCCTTTCTCCCTCCCTCTTTCCCACCCTCTCTCTCTCTCTCTCCCTCCCCCTCCCACCATATCTCCCCCTCCCTCCATCTCTCCCCCTCCCTCCCACCCTCTCTCACTTTCTCTTTCTCTCTCTCTCTCTCACTGTATTTTTCCTTTTTTTGTCTCTTGTTAAACTTGAAAATGGCCTTATTATTTTTTTCAAGATTAATTCGATTTATTTGATTAATGTTAATTATATAAGTATGTCTACAAATATAAAATAATCGTAAATTTTTGGAAACAGTTATAATTATTACACACACACATTTAATATATATATATAAATGATCATTTTCCTTTTTTGCATCGGGAATAAAAAAATGATCGAATTTGTGATGCCGTAGGCAAATGATTATAGCGCGGTATATATCTTATTAATAAAATAGATTATTACATATCGACTCGTAAGGATGATAGAGTACAAACCATGTTTTATTTTCGTCATAAACCCGGCTATTGACATTTATCAGATGATGAGTTGTGTTTTTCTCATAACGCCGGATCTTCAATGCCGTAGAGATGAATAAACAAATGCTACTGATGCTACAAATATTCGAGGGAATCAAATAATACAAATCAGTCTCCATATGTTCTGAAATAAGAAATGAATTTCTCGTACTACATCACATTTTGTAAGTATATAAATTCTAATTTTCTTCGCTACACATAAGTTAATAGAGTCGAAAACATATAGTTTAATCATAATTAAATATGCCATTGTTACTAGAGTTATTATCAGTTATTTATCCACTTACCAGTAAACCAAAATATAATAATGCCAAATTCTGGTCGGAGCGAAGAGAACATTACAGGCGGAACGGAATTCCGAATGACACAGACGATAGTGAGAATAAAAGAGCTTCCCCACGCATAGACGGAATACATGATCAATTTCTTTCTCTCTTTCATCATCATTTCTCTCTCGTGTTGACGGTTCCTTATGTTTGTTTGTAAGGAAGAAATATCTCTGCAAAATAACGTTTATATCGTATTTTGTATCGTTAATTATTAGAAAATATAAGCATTTTTTACGAACATTTTATAATTTCAATTCAATAAAACATTTTTACTTTCAGAAATTAAATTCTGATATCACAAAATATAAACCAATCTTCTCAAAGGAAAGCTCTAATAGAAATCTCAATTAAAAAAATGTATATACGTTTTAGATTATAGAAGTATGCCTGACATTTCTGCATTCAAATTATCATGTCTTAACTTAAATAGTTGTTTATACTATCACGCGTAACACGACACGACACGATAAAATATTCTTTGCGATCAAACCAAAATATGGTATCATTATCCGTTTTGTCTTTACATATCGTAGATCTAATCCCCCCCTTTCTCTATCTCTCTCTCTCACCCCTCTCCCCCCTCCACTCCCACTCATCCCCACTCACCCCCTTTACTCCTCTCTTTCTCGCTCTCTTCCCTTTACCATCACCACATCCCCCTTCCTCTTCCTCACTCTTCCTCACTTTTCCTCTCACTCCTTATCTCTCCTCCTCCAACCCCCTTCGCTCTCTCCATCTCTTTTAATATAGCATGAAATATATACTTGACAATGTACCTAAATGTCCACCACATGTCGAAGCTCATCACAGTTAACCAAAAGTAGGCTGCCAAAAAGGCAAAATAGCAGACTGAAGCTGCAACAATAGAATAAACAACGTTTCAATTAGTGAGTTTGTTTCAAAACGTCGATTACTGACAAATATCATACGATGTCTTTAAGTGAAAACACAAATTTATTTCGATTTATTGAGAATTTATAACAAAAAAAAAACGATATAATTTATATATGAAAATATATTAATTTTAACTTAAATAATACTTTATTTAAAAGGTATAACTTTGCAATATTTTAACGACATAAAAAAATATTTATTCTGACAAACCAAAGTTGTATAATTGTACGTTAAAGTGCACCAAATATTTCAATTTTATTTCCTATTAGATCTCGTGTTTATAAAGTTATAAAAAATTGTATAAATTTGAATTTTATCATTAAAAAGTGATTAACCTACGAATACAAACAATAAGCCTAATAATTGTATATGTTGCATTAATTTTTTATTGTTACATGACTTGGATATACTATACCGATTGTAATTGCGATGAGATACCCCAGATCTATCGTGCCAGTTAAAAAATACGCACTTTCAAATATGTATGCGACAATCATCGTACCGATGCAATTGCGCAGTATGAAAACATGTTTGTTACAAATAAGCTGTGGTAGTATAGAGTACACTAGAAATATTGTCAAACAGTATAGAAATAATACGCAAACTAATACATATACGTCCATAATTATATAAAATAGTTTTGAGAGGGCTATCAGGGCTATCAGGGCTATCAGAGCTATCCTTTTCATAAATTAAGAATCTAGTAACAGTTTCTGTTGGAAAGATTATGTTGAAGATGTTCATATTACACCCAGTGAGTAACATGTTCCTGTTCTCGTCCATCAGACAAAAGGATTTTGGTTTGACGAATTCTCCATGAAAAAGAAAATATACAGTGTCGTTTGCGATAAACACGTTCCTGTTGATATCTGGATGCTTAAAAATGTGGAACAGTTCAATTTTCTGACACGGATCATATAAGAGTCCATATGCTGTTAAGTTTATCTCTCGATTTTTGCTTTGCAAAGAATATTGCTCATCTACGAAAACTTCAACAATTTTGATTTCTCCAGGAATGCATTCAGTCAGGTGATCATCGAGATGACAGCAAACCTGATAGCAAGTATCATCTGCGCATATCACGCGTGGAAGTAAGCATTCATTGCTATCCTCATTACAATCAGCTTCATTGAACTTATATATTGTTGAAATATCTATTTCTTCTTCCTCGTCATAGTTTTTTATGGAATTCTCGTCAGTTTTGTATTGCGCTGTCGAAATGTCATGTTTCTCATTGTTGTTTGTGAAGTTTCGCTGATGCTTTGAAGACGAAGTGACGAGAAGAAACGCGCAACACCACCAAAATACGAGATTTTTTCCGAACATCATCAATCTTTTGTCACGTTGAATTTATCTGCAAAAACGATTTTTATACGTTAGTTTCATTGTCAGATCATAAACCAAGTTAGTTTCGTAGTCTAACCGCAGCAATAATTGAACTGAAAAATCAAAGATATGTATGATATCCTTAATGAATAATCCGCGACAACGAATGATTATGTTTCAGCAAAAGATAAAATTGTGTTTGCGGCATTCTCAGGAATACATATATGTATGTCTATACGAGAATGACGCCGCTAAGATGGCAACTCGAAAAAAAAATCTTCGATCTGCCGAAAATGGTAATAGAATGACAAGAAATATCGTTCTTTGAGTCGATTTAGTTGAGTATTTAGTTTTTTATAATAAACAAATAACAAAAAAAAATTAATTGTATAATAACTGAAAAATCATGTATATTAAGTTTTTTTTATTAAATGTGTATTTTAGTGTGACACCCGCAGATAACTTGTTCTCAACATGTGTTATTATGGTCATGAGCTTAAGTAATCTTAAAAAGATTTTTTTACTCATCTGTCGTTTGTTGTTTATTAAAAATTTATTAACAAATAAACGCTTGTGCGAATCAAACAGATCTATTGACAATGAAAAATTTAATATTGCACACAATTTATATAAATGTTACTATCCAACATACATTTACATTTACACAAGCACACAATTTTTAATGTATAACGTTCAAAAATATATTCCAGCTCGAGATTCTACATAAGTTTTCAACTTTTCGCGCAAAGCAAGATCCATTGCATATTACTTGATGCTTTCAATGCAAACGAAATCTGTATTTATATGATTTTACATAAAGTTGTAACTTATTTTGGCACGAAATAATATTCATTTCACAATAATTAATCCTTGAAAGTTATTCCTTTTTACTATCTATTTTTGACTTGAAAGCACAATATAGAATTATACATTCTTATATACATATGTATATTATACATATATGTATAATTATAGATCTCATTTTGCATTAAATGCACTGAATGATGTGGAATGAACCTCTGTACATGTATAAAAACACGTGCACAGTTTCAAAAGCCTATCTGTTATAGTCTTTCCGTGAGAAATTATAAAGAAATGCGTATTTTTCAGTTTTTCTCTAGACCAGAATATTACCTTAAATGCAAATTGTGAAAAAAGTTATAACATGACTCACCGAAAGATGGGTAAATTATAAGAGATTAATTGTAACACTGTTATCTCTTACAATTATGATTGATTATTAATTATCTTACTAGACTCGATAGAACAATGTATTTCGTTTCGATGATTTTCCGGGACGTTCAGAAAAGAGCACACAAAGAATTATAATATCCGCTCAAGTAAGAAATTAATACTACCAGGAACTGCAACATTGAAGAAAAAAACGGTACACACCTTATGATCTTGACGTCATACGAATGTAATTAAAAATTTTTTCTTGATCGCTGCGACTAATCGGTCGACGATTAATATGCAATCAGAGCACTCTCGTTCGTGCTAAATAACTAATTACACAAACTATGACATAAACTATAACTATAACACACACGTGAAAATATATTCAATATATTGCAATTTAATAATTATATACTTCACGGTTAATATGTAGCAAATAAAGGAGAAGATTTAAACACTTTTAATTAAGAAAAGAATTTTAACATTTGGATTTTAAATACTTAAGTTTTTCGCGTACACTAAGTAAGATTAAAATCGTCATTTGTTATACAACTTGAAACTATTTGCATCTTAAATTCATTAACATCTTATATGTATAATTCTCACACATTACTTTCGAGGTAAAAGAAAGTATGCATATGCAAAAGGAAACAAGAATATGAGAATTTGTTTTATTACACGTAAAGAAACATTTTTATGTAATAAAAAAGAAGAAGAATATTAAATGTAATAGCACCTTTTTATTTTCGGGTGAATCCTCATCGTATATATTTTCGTTCCGCCATAATCTCATCACATATTTCTGTTTGTCGCATCGATAAGTATTTGGAATATACTTTAAAGCTTTACAATGGGTGTGCTTACATTGTTGCAGGAATGAAATTACTGTAGCTTGTTACGATGAACAGAATAATTGCTAAGATGAAAAGAGCATCTGCCATGTGCGAGGCAAATTTGGCAAGAAGGAGGTCTTCTCGCTGTAATATAGTGAAGCTGGGATACGAGGGATATTCGCAATACATTACTTTCGTGATTAAAATAAATATGGAATTCATTCTGTTCGCGGGCGTTGGATCCGAACACTGACCTAAATCCTCCACGACGCAGATTTGGAAACTGATTATATCTCTGTGCGATACATCAAATAAAGGTTTACATTATTTTATGGAAATTTTAAAAAATAAGCATTTTGAGATTGTTAAATTTCAAATTAACAAATAAAATGTAAAACTTACGGGCGTGTTTGTTAAAAATATTCAAATGGAGCGCTGACTTTGTGTACTTCTTACCTGCATCCTTTACCGAAAATAAGTAATGGCAAACTGTTCTATTAAATCGATATCAGATAGATTAGTTTTTGGTAAGTTACTGCTATACATATGTATGTGCGATACAATTATGAATATCTTCCTGTTTAGATTGGAAACATTCCGCGCGGTCCTCCGGCTGATTTAAAAACTGCAAATATGAGATAATCCAGATTATTATAATGTTAACGACACTTTAATCAACGGCGTTAAATTATAAAAAAAAATTCTCTAAGAGGTATATGAGGGATAATTTATAAGATAAGAAAGCAAAGCTTTAAAAAGAGAGGCATCTTAGAACTATCAGACTTACGGGCGATCAGATCTCCCACTTTGTAGCGAATTGAGTCCAACAGCGAGTCGGTGAGTTTCTTGCAAAATATTCCAAAGATGTATTATCACTTATGTGTATAATGTAAGACTTGGAATTTCCAAATAACATCCGTGGATAATCAAAAGAACTTGAAAATTCCGACTTTTAATCGAGAGAGATCGTTTGTGCGTGCGTCTCTTTCGCCTCATCGAATTTACGGCGAAATTTAATGTATATGCAACGTGGAGTTGACTTTTGACATTTAATCTAGCAAGTTAATTGACATTTAATCTGGTAATAAACTCTGCTCTAGTCGGCATAAAACTATCGATGTTGTTGTCCACGTCAATCTATTTTTAAAGCTTCAAATTGATGAAATGACACACTTATTTTAATTATATTTTAGGCATGCGTTAGGATAACTGGGAAAGCTTTTTGAGATCGTATAAGAAAGCGCGTTTCTCTAGTTGAAAGGAGATATTTTACTCTTGAATACTCGAGGTGTCGCTTCCCACACAGCACAAATGACTGTTTGCCGACTGATAGTCGACATTTTTTAGTCAACTTGAAGTCGACGTTTAGTCAACTATTTTTATGATGATTTATTGTCGACTTTAACTATTGACTGTAAGTCGACTCAAGGTCGACTATTTTCAAAAAATTAAAGTCGTCTTTCGGCAAAGCGAAAAGTCGACTAAAAGATATCTTTTCGTCTTACCGAAAAAGACAACATAAAAATGATCTTTTTGGCCAAGAAAATTAAATTTGGACATTTTCAAAGACTTAGTCAATTTAATTTCATTATTCTTTAATTGTATTATTGTAACAATATTATACAATTAGAGTATAATAAAATTAAATTAATCAAGTTTTTGGGAAATGTCACTATTGAAATAAAAATTTAATAGTTAATATAAATGACTCTAAGTTCCCAGTGAGAAATGACAGGTCGGAAGGACGACTATTAGACGACTATGTCGTTTATGGTTGAAATTAGTATTAGTCTATTTAAACCATTTTTCAACTAATCGAAAATTTTGTTTCTACCCAGCCTGAAATATTAATAATATTGCGAATATTTCTATAAGATTTCTATTGTCTTTCAGTCAATTTTACATCGAAACAAAGCTGGAAGCGAGCAGAATCTGCAGCTTTTAGCCATTTATATAATTTATTAAAATAGTGTAGTTTATTCGCTTACCGCTATGCGGCGCATTATTCACTTTCTATACCCGTATTCGAGTTCTTGTCATGAGCGTATATAAAGCCTGCAAAATGCAGTTAATAACATATGTAATTATTTCTATCTGTTTAATTTCTGATACGATTCCCGTACAGGGGGATTCAGATATTGAACTGATTTTTGGAAAATCGGACAGATAAATGTCCGGTTTTCACTTATTCGGACAATTTCTGTCCGAGTAAGTGAAGATATTTCGTTATTATCTACTTAAGATATAAAATAGAAATTTATCTGGCCCGATAGAAATCGACTTGACGTCCATTACGCAGTTCGAGTCGACAGGCGATCGACATGAGAGACAAAAAGAGGTCGATGTCTATTTCAATCCTATTTCTCACGTTTTATAAAGGTCTAATTTGAAGGACACAAAAACGTCTAATCGACCAAATTTTAGACGTCTATATCAACCGATCTCCTCGGTTGAAAAGTCGTTGATTCGACGTCTTTTCAACTGATAATTTCTCACTGGGTTGACATATAATTGCCATAATAATGACTAAAGGTTGACTTATAATCGCCATAAAGTCGACTTCTAAGTCGACTTTTTAGCTGACTGACAGTCGACTATAGTCGAGTCATTTGTCGGCTGTTAGTCGACTATAAGTTGACATTCAGTCTGACTTTGAAGTCGACTTTTGACTTCTTCTGCCGACTGATAGTCGACTAACAGTCGACTTGGTGCTGTTTGGGTTTGTAGTTACAAATTGAAAGGATATTTTTTTGTGTCTTATCTAGAAAAAAATCTTATTTTTAAATAATAAATTGTTACTATTGAAAATCACTCTAATTTATATGAATTTGCATCGAATTATTTTTTCCGCGAAAAAAAACTACAATTATTAAATACAATTCACAATAAACTTTCTTACATTCTGAGGACTCTGAAGGACTCTTGATGTCTGCGTGCCAATTGCTTTGTACATTATGATATTAGAGAAGCGAGAAAAAATTTCTTGACAAGTTATACTCTTCCAGATATGCATAGTACGGTTATAAAGAAACCTTTTAAATAAAGAAATAAAAAATTGTAGGATATATAGAATATCTCAGACAGTTATGACTGTTTGGATTGTTATAAAAATTTCCTTACCGACGGTTTTTTCGATAAACTATAAGTAGATCGTATATAATAGTAAACTAGATTGTCTATCATTATTGTGTATCATATGATATCAAATGTATGCGAGTTTTAGGAAGAAACCGTGGGAAAATCGCGCACGTGCATATAATGTGCACCTTCCCAAACGGAAGCATCATCTGAGCGAGTGGTGGAGTCACGCAGCGAGCGACGAGCGACGCGTGATATTTGTTGCTAAGAGATATAAACAAATAAGCCATACCTTACATGCTACCGATTCCGGCCTACCGTTTCCCACGCGCTCATTAGCTCAGATATTTTAATTAATAACGCGATAACTTTTCAGTTTACTGCGCTCTACCTGCTCACGAGCGTTGGTCCGTTTGATACCGGACACCCTGTATATACAAGGTATTCTAAATAAAATAATACATCTCGCAAACAGTGTTAGGAAAAAATTGTTTAAATTAAAGTTGTAGCATATAAAAGAGGCAAGCTGAGACGTCATCATTATCTCACTGCTTTTTATTTTAGCACGTCCATCCAATACAGTTCATTAAATTGCATATGATATTTTGAATTCCATGAGATGGTACTCCCGCGAGACCAAGGCGAAATCAAATAGATGTTTTTCCTGGCTTTTATGTGGTGCATCTTGGATAACGCTAAAGAATTCATTTCGTCACTTAAAAAATGACTTGACTTAAATCAATTTCAAGATTATAACATATAGGATAGTTAAACCCGCCTTAGAATGGAGCGGAACCATTTCCTGTAGTTCAAAATACTTTATGTCATTTTAAATTAAAATTGCGTTGAATAAACGTAAACTGAAATATGAAACAATGAGATGACGTCATATTTAGCTTACTTCTTTCTATATTTTAGAACTTTAATCTGAACAATTCTTTCCTAACACAGACTGTACACAAGATATTAAAGAGTATTATTTTATTTAAAACATTTTCTACACACGCATACACAGACACACACACACGTACATGTGTGTATGTGTGTATCATTTTTAGACAGTGCCTTTTTTAACGATGAGTTTACTCTTTGTCTTCCTTTTTTCTTTCCCTCTTTTTTTTTTCTCTTTCATTCAGTTATATATAATATAAATAATGTCTGTAGATAATCTCTACAGATAATTTTTTAAAAAATATATTGCCCTTATTCCAATTGTGGGTATGTTTCATCGAAAATGTCTGCAGTTTTCGAAAGGATGAAAAATAATAGTGAGAATAAATCAAAATAAAAACACCTATTTCATAAAGACACAGAAAATCATAAAAATTTTGCATTCTCTCTCTCTCTCTCTCACTCTTTCTCTCTCTTTCTTGCTGTATTTCTCATTTTTTTCTTTCTTTAAATTTAAAAACTGTTTTATAATTTTTTTGAAGATTAATTTGATAAATTTGATTAATGCTATTTAATGCTATACAGGGTGTCCGATAATTATTGACACAGCCGAAGTGTGAAGGTAGATTGGCTCAATCTGAAAAGAAAAGTCCTGTACCATTTTGCTAAATTCGCAATAGTTATTGCGTTATTAATTAAAATATATGAGCTAATGAGCGCGTGGGTAGCGGTAGGCCGGAATCGGTAGGCATGTAAGATGGCTTATTTGTTTACGTCTCTTAGCAATAAAAGCATCATCTGAGCGAGAGGTGGAGTCACGCAGCGAGCGGCGAGCGACGTCTGATATTTGTTGCTAAGAGATGCAAACAAATAAGTCATCTTACATGCCTACTGATTCCGGCCTACCGCTTCCCACGCGCTCATTAGCTCAGATATTTTAATTAATAACGCAATAACTATTGCGAATTTAGCAAAATGGTACAGGACTTTTCTTTTGAGATTGAGCCAATCTACCTTCACCCTTCGGCTGTGTCAATAATTATCGGATACCCTGTATAAGTATGTATACAGTTATGAAATAATCGCAAATTTTTGGAAACAGTTATAATTATTGCACACATACACATTTTACACACACACACATTATTTTTTTTGCATGGAGAATAAAAAACGGTCGAATTTATGATGCCATAGGCAAATAGTTATAGCGCGGTATCTCATTAAAAAATTTTTGAAAATAAAATAGATTAAAAAATAGGTAGATTACATATTCTTCGGACTCCCCCGATTGATTATCACTGTCAGAGTCACAACAAAGATTTTTACCAAAAGAGTCGCAAAAAAATATTAAAATTCGAAAAAGGTCCTATTCTAAATAATTACCAAATAGATTATTACATATAGACGTAAAGATGATACAAACCATTTTTTATTTTCATCATACACCCGGCTGTCGACATTTATCAGATGATGAGTTGTGTTTTTCTCATAACGCCGGATCTTCAATGCCGTAGATATGAATAAACAAATGCTACAGATACTACAAATAGTCGAGGGAATCCAATAATACCAATAATCAAAGTCAATCTCCATACCTTCTGAAATAAGAAATTAATTTCTAGTACTACATTACATTTTGTAAGTATTAAAATATAATTTTCTTCGCAAGACATAAGTTATTAAAGTCGTAAACATATAGTTTAATCATAATTAAATATGCCATTGTTACTAGAGTTATTATCAGTTATTTATCCACTTACTAATAAACCAAATAATAATAATGCCAAATTCTGGTCGGAGCATTACGATCGGAACGAATTCCATAATGACACAGACCATAGTGAGAATGAAAGAGATTCCCCACACATAGACGGAATACATGATCAATTTCTTTCTCTCTTTCTTCTTTCTTTCTCTCTCTTGGTAATTCCTCACATTTCCTTGTAATAAGGAAGAAATATATCTGCAAAGTATCGTTTATATCGTATTATATCATATATTATATCGGATATTATATCGTATCATATCATATAATAATATCATATTTTATCACGACAAAATATTCTTTCCGATCAAACCAAAATATGGTATCATTATCCGTTTTATCTTTATATGTCGTAGATCTAATCTCTCTCTCTCTCTCTCTCTCTCTCCCTCCCAACCCCTCTCCCCTCTGCACCACCCTCACTCCCACCATAACTCCTCCCTCCTTCCCACCCACCCTACCTCCCTCCACCCCCTCTCTCTCTTTCACTCTCTCCCCCTTCCCCTCCCTCTTTTTCCCCGGCCCCTCTCTTTCCCCATCCCTCCCTCCTTCTCTCTCCCCTTCCCACCCTCTCTCCCTCCCCTCCCCCTCCCCCTTCCAACCCCCTCACTCCTTCTCCCCCTCCCACCCCCTCCCCCTCCCTCTCTCTTTCTCTTTCTCTGTATATTTATACATTGTATATCATAGATGAATATGTTGTATTGCATAATATATTAATCACAAATTTATAAAAATTAATTTATATTATAGATAAAATAAAGCATGAAAAATATATTTGACAATGTACCTAAATGTCCACCACATGTCGAAGCTCATCACAGTTAACCAAAAGTAGACTGCCAAAATGCAATAGCAAACTAAAACTGCAATAGTGAAATAAACAATGTTTGATTAGTAAATTTGTTTCAAAACGCCAATTACTGAAAAATACCACTATGTCGGACGTGAGAAAACGCATTTATTTCAATTTATTGAGAATTTATTTATAACAATAATACTATATAATTTATATGAAAATATGTTAATATTAAGTTACATAATACTTTATTTAAAAGGTATAACTTTGCAATTTTCTATCGTCATAAAAAAAATATTTATTCTGACAAACCAAAGTTGTATAATTGTACGTTAAAGTGCACCAAATATTTTAATTTTATTTCCTATAAGATCTCATGTTTATAAAGTTTTGACAAATTGTATAAATTTGTATTGTATTATTAGAAAGTGATTAACCCACAAATACATACTAATAAGCCTAATAAATGTATATGTTGCATTTTGATTTTATTGTTACATGACTTGAATATACTGTACCCCTTATAACATAGGAGAAATACTTCAAATCTAGCGGGACGATTAAATTATTCATCATTTCAAATATGTATGCGACAATCATCGCACCGATGTAATTGCGCAGTAGGAAGCCGTGTTTGTTACGAAGCTGTGGTAGTATAGAGTACACTAGAAATATTGTCAGCAAAAACAGTATAGAAATAATACGCAAACTAATACGCAAACTAATACGCATATTTATATTATGATATATGATAGGTTTGAAGGGGTTATCAGGGTCATATGTATCATAAATTAAGATTCTTGAAACAATTTCCGTTGGAAAGTTTACGTTGAAGCTGGTAATATCACACCCAGTGCGTAACATGTTTCTGTTCTTGTCCATCAGACAACAGGATTTTGATTCGACGAATTCTGCGTGATAAGGTAAATATATAGTGCTGTTAGCGATAAACACGTTGCTGATATCCATAAACCCAGTAAAAAAGAACACTTCAATATTCCGATCGTAAATAAATCCATATGTTGTTAAGTTTATCTCTCGATCGTAAAAGAATCCATATGCTGTTAAGTTTATCTCTTGATTTTTGCTTTGCAACGAATATTGTTTATCTAAGAAAGCTTGAAACATTACTTT
Source organism: Lasius platythorax (assembly GCA_963971435.1). Classification (NCBI taxonomy): domain Eukaryota; kingdom Metazoa; phylum Arthropoda; class Insecta; order Hymenoptera; family Formicidae; genus Lasius; species Lasius platythorax. Next base: position 5,541,456 of record OZ020548.1, on the reverse strand, counting down.
TTTTCTAAGCTTGTGTTGATCTAAATGACAGCAGAACAGATCGCAATCATCTATTATATTATCTGTCATATTGCATATTAGTGTAATAAAGTATTCATTGCCATCTTCATTAGAATCAGTTTTATTGAACTCATATATTGTTGAAGTAACTATATCTTTTTCGTCGTCAAAGTTTTTTGTGGAATTTTCGTCAGTCTTATATTGCGCCGTCGAAATGTCATTGTTGTTTGTGAAGTTTCGATGATGCTTTGAAGCTGAAGCGACAAACAAAAGCGCGCAACACCACCAAAATACGAGACTGTTTCCAAACATCGTCAGTATTTTGCCACATTGAATTTATCTGCATAAACGGATTTTTTTTTACATTAGTTTCATTGTCAGATCGTAATCCAAGTTAGTTTCGTAATCCAACCGCAGCAATAATTGAACTGAAAAATCAAAGATGCGTATGATATCGTTAAAAAATAATCCTCGACAACGATTGATTATATTTCAGCAAAAGATAAAATTATTTTTGCAGTATTCTTACGAATACATACATGTCAATACGAGAATGACGCGGCTAGGATGGCAACTCGAAAAAACTTGTCGATCTGCCGAAAATGGCAATAAAATGACAAAAAATATCGTTCTTTGAGTCGACTTAGTTGAGTATGATTTAGTTTTTATAATAAACATTTAATAAAAAGAATTAATTGAATAATTGAAAAATCCTCTATATGAAGTTTTTTTATTAAATGTTTATTTTAGTATGATACCCGTAGATAACTTTGTTTTTAACATGTGCTATTATGGTCATGAGCTTGAGTAATCTTATAAAAAGATTTTTTTACTCATCTGTCGTTTGTTGTTCATTAAAAAATTATTAACAAATAAACGCTTATGCGAATCAAACAGATACATTTCGAATGAAAAAATTAATATTGAACACAATTTATATAAATATTACTATCCAACATACATCTATATTTACACAAACACACAATTTTTTATATATAATGTTCAAAAATATATTCCATCTCGAGAGATTATAAATAAGTTTTCAACTTTTCGCCCAAAGCAAGGTCCATTGCATATCAATTGATGCTTTCAATACAAACGATATCTATATTTATATAATTTTACATAAAGTTGTAACATTTGGAACGATATAACATTTATTTCACAATGTTTAATTAATGCTTGAAAGCTATTCCTTTTACTTTATTTTTGACTTGAAAGCACAATATAGAATAATATATTCTTATATATATTATATATATATATATAATTATAGATCTCATTTTGCATTAAATGGACTGAATGATGTGGAATGAATCTCTGTACATGTATAAAAACACGTGCACAGTTTCAAAAGCCTATCTGTTATAGTCTTTCCGTAAAAAATTATTAAAAAATGCGTATTTTTCAGTTTTTCTCTAGACCAGAATATTACCTTAAATGCAAATTGTGAAAAAAGTTATAACATAACTCACCGAAAGATGGATAAATTATAAGAGATTAATTGTAACACTGTTATCTCTTACAATTATGATTGATTATTAATTATCTTACTAGACTCGATAGAACAATGTATTTCGTTTCGATGATTTTCCGGGACGTTCAGAAAAGAGCATACAAAGAACCATAATATCCGCTCAACTGAGAAATTAATACTACCAGGAACTGCAACACTGAAGGAAAAAACGGGACACACCTTATGATTTTGACGTCATACGAATGTAATTAAAATATTTTCCTTGATCGCTGCGACTAATCCGTCGACGATTAATATGCAATCAGAGCACTCTCTAGGAAGGGAAATAATCTCACTTGTAATGATGCTCGATTCGACTTGGACGTAAGTAACGAGTGATTATCGTGCTTACAGTACATAATTAAAATACGCAATTCCCATAACATGGGCAGAGTTGCAATTAATAATGCAAATAAGCTCGGCTTTTCCAGTTTCCCGGGAATGAGAGCGAGCGATGCTTTTGCGACACTGACTGCATGAGCGTTCGTACTAAAAAATTAATTACACAAACTATAACATAAACTATAATTATAACACACACGTGAACATATATTCAATATATTGCAATTTAATAATTATATACTTTACGTTCAATATGTAGCAAATAAAAGAGAAGATTTAAATGTACTACTTTTAGTTCAAATGGAATTTTAACATTTGGATTTTAAATACTTGAGTTTTTCGCGTACACTAATAAATCAAGTTAAATTAAAATCGTCATTTGTTATATAACTTTAAACTACATATTTGCATCTTAAATTTATTAACATCTTATATAATTCTCACACTTTACGTTCGAGGTAAAAGAAAGTATACATATGCAAAAGAACATGAATTTGAGAATTTGTTATATTACACGTAAAGACACATTTTTTTAAATATTAGAAATATTGATAAAATATAAGGAGAATTAGAGTATAAATTCTTGAAAAAATGTTATAAATTTTCTAACATCTGTAAATCAAGAGGCCTGAAGGAAATAAAAAGTTTTTTTTAAAATAAGGTACTGAGAATTTCTCTTAAATTTATTGTTTTAACGAGATATGTCCTTACAGAAACGGACTTTAGTATTTAAACTGTAACATTAAGATTCATTCGCCGCAACTTACGCGTTATACTTGCATTTGCATTAATATAATAAAATACCTATACATATATGTATGCATTACCAGTACAAATGTCAATGTATAAATGTGAATTTATTAATTCCAAGAGCACAATACTTTATTTCATCTTTTGATCGTACAAAGAAGTAAAAAGCTTTGTGCACTCCAATATAAAGTAGAAGAAAGTATGCCTACGCAAAAGAACAAAAACTTGAGAATTTGTTCTATTATATGTAAAAAAAAACATTTATATGTAAATAATAAAATGGAAAAAGGATATTAGATGTAACAGCACCCTTTTTATTTTTGGGTGAATTCTCATCGTACATATTATCGTTCCGCCATAATCTCATCACATATTTCTGATTGTCGCATCGACAAGTATTTGGAATATACTTTAAAACCTTACAATGTGTGTTCTTACATTGTTGCAGGAATGAAATTACTGTAGCTTGCTACGATAAGCGGAATAATTGCTAAGATGAATAAAGCATCTGTCATGTGCGAGGCACCAGCAAAGTTGGCAAGTAAGATGTCTTCTCTCTGTAATATATTGAAGCTACTGGGAAACGAATAGAAATATTTGCAATATGTGACTGGCATGATTAAACTAAATATGGAATTCATTATGTTCCCGGGCGTTGGATCCGGACACCGTTTTAAGTCCTCCAGGACGCTGACTTGGAAGAACATTATATCTCTGTACGATACATCAAATAAATGTTTACAATATTTTATGGAAATTTTAAGAAATAAGCATTTTGAGATTGAAAAGTTCAAACTAATAAAGAAAAATAAAATTTACGGGCGTGTTTGTTAAGAATATTCAAGTGGAGCGCTGACTTTGTGTACTTCTTACCTGCATTCTTTAGCGAAAGTCAGTAACGACATACTGTCGAGTTCCATTAAATTGTTATTAGATAGATTAGTTTTTGGAAGGTTATTATTATACGCATCTATGAAACAATTTTGAATATCTTCCTGTTTAGATTGTAAACATTCCGGTTCTCCGGCTGATATAAAAACTGCAACTTACAACAAAATATTTACAAAAGAAAAAAACACGCCAAGTATAAAAAAATTAGACATTGTTTGCAAAATTTTAGTTATATACAACTCAAAAGTAAATATAAGATACTAAGAAATAAAGGCTCTCGAAATGAAATATATATAAATTTCAAACGGGCTATTAGAGCCAAACGCGGATGGCGGTGCGTCGATTTCAGTGAAAAATTTAATTTTTCACTGAAATTATTAGCTGTGCACAAGGCACAAATTTTTCTTGGTACGATACCAAGTAATTAATTGAATTAATTCTCATTACTTTGAGATTTTTAATTCGGATAAACCCCTCTAACCCACCCCCTAAAGAATCATAGGTGAGAAAAATATCGGGGTGAAGTCGCTGAATCGGGAATCGAACCCGAGTCTTTCGCTTGCCGGGCGACTGCTCTTACCACTGAGTTATTTCACGCCGGCTGAGAGATGGCGTTATTATCAATAATATTTATAAAGTTATAGGCTTGAGAAGTATCGAGGTTGAGGGGTCTGAATAGCTCAGTGGTAAGAGCAGTCGCCCGGCAAGCGAAAGACGGGTTCGATTCCCGATTCAGCGACTTCACCCCGATATTTTTCTCGCCTATGATTCTTTAGGGGGTGGGTTAGAGGGGTTTATCCGAATTAAAAATCTCAAAGTAATGAGAATTAATTCAATTAATTACTTGGTATCGTACCAAGAAAAATTTGTGCCTTGTGCACAGCTAATAATTTCAGTGAAATATTAAATTTTTCACTGAAATCGACGCACCGCCATCCGCGTTTGGCTCTAATAGCCCGTTTGAAATTTATATGTATTAAATATAAGATCATAGCTACTCAGCCAAGTATAAATGGTTTATCAATTGATTTTGCAAATTAATATCTGATCTGATAGAAAGTTTATCACAGAATCACCTTTGTACGTTTAAGACTGATATTATCATCTGTATAATCAAAACGATTTACACCCGGCATTGAAAGGAGTAAAACTAAAGTGACGAACAAAAACTTGGCGTGCCCGGGTCGGGGCATTAAAATCTGACGTGCAATGAAAGGTATATGCATTAGCAAATATATATGATAATTAAAATTAGCTTCAATTATCTGTATATAAATAAATCAAATATAAATAAAATTAATTATATCGTACAATATGGTATAACAATGGAATAAACAACGTCTTTCAACTCCGATTACTGACAAATACCACTATGTCCGAACGTGAGAAAACATATTTATTTCAAGTTATTGAGAATTTATAACAAAAAGAAACGATATAATTTATATGAAAATGTGTTAATATTGAGTTACATAATACTTTTTTTATAAGGTATAACTTTGCAATATTCTAACGACATAAAAAAATATTTATTCTGACAAATCAAAATTGTATAATTGTACGTTAAAGTGCACCAAATATTTCAATTTTATTTCTTATAAGATCTCGTGTTTATAAAGTTTACACAAATTGTATAAATTTGAATTGTATCATTAGAAAGTGATTAACCCACAAATACATACTAATAAGCCTAATAAATGTATATGTTGCATTGATTTTTTATTGTTACATGAATATACTATACCCCATGTAACATAGATGAAATACTTCAGATCTAGCGTGACGATTGAATTATTCATAATTTCAAATATGTATGCGACAATCATCGCCCCGATGCAATTGCGCAGTATGAAGCCGTTTGTTATGAAGCTGCGGTAGTATAAAGTACACTAGAAATGTTGTCAGCAAAAACAGTATAGAAATAATACGCAAACTAAACGTATATTTATAAGACGATATATGACAGGTTTGATGTGGTTATCAGGGTCATATGTATCATAAATTAAGATTCTTGAAACAATTTCCGTTGGAAAGATGGCCATATTACACTCATTGTCAGTGTGTAACATGTTCTTGTTCTCGTCCATCAGACAACAAGATTTTGACTCGACAAATTTTGCATGATAAGGAAAATTTATAGTGCCGTTAGCGATATGCAAGTTCTTGGTGACATCTTTATACTTAAAACTGTAAAACTGTTTAATCTTCTGACACGGCTCGTATAAGAGTCCATGTACTGTTAAGTTTATCCCTTTTGAATTTTGATTTGCAACGAATATTGCCTATCTATAAAAGCTTGAAAAAATTTATTTTCTCCAGAAATGCATTTAGTCAGCTGATCATCGAGATGACAACAAAACTGATCGCAAGTACGTCATCTTCGCATATTTTGTATAGAACAAAGTATTCATTGCTATCTTCATTAGAATAAGCTCCATTGAACTCATATAATGTTGGAATAACTATTTCCCTTTTGTTGTCATCGTCTTTTATGGAATTCGCACCAGTCTTGTATTGAGCCGTCAAAATGTCACGTTTCTCATTGTTGTCTGTGAAGTTTCGATGATGCTTTGAAGATGAAGCGACGAACAAAAGCGCGCCAAAATACGAGTTTGCTTCCAAACATTGTCAATCTTTTGCCACGTTGAATTTATCTGCAAAAATGGTTTTTTTTACGTTAGTTCCATTGTCAGATCATAATCCAAGTTATATAGTTTCGTATTCCAACCGTAGAAATAATTGAATTGAAAAATCAAAGATATGTATGATATTCTTAATGAATAATCCGCGACAACGATTGATTATGTTTCAGCAAAAGATAAAATTGTTTTTGCAGCATTCTTACGAATACATATATTTCAATACGAGAATGACGCCGCTAGGATGGCAACTCGAAAGAACAAGTCGTCGATCTGCCGAAAATGGAAATAGAATGACAAACAATATCATTTTTTTAGTCAATTTAGTTGAGTATGATTCAGTTTTTATAAGAAACATTAAATATAAAAATTAATTGAATAATAATTTAAAAATTATGTACATAAAGTTTTTTTATTAAATGTTTATTTTAGTGTGACACCCGCAGATAACTTTGTTCTCAACATGTGTTATTATGGTCATGAACTTGAATAATTTTAAAAAGTTTTTTTACTCATCTGTCGTTTGTTGTTCATTAAAAAATTATTAACAAATAAACGCTTATGCGGATCAAACAGATATATTGACAATGAAAAATTTAATATTGCACACAATTTATATAAATATTTCTACCCAACATACATCTACATTTACACAAACACACAATTTTTTATATATAACGTTCAAAAATATATTCCAGCTCGAGATATTCTACATAAATTTAATCCATCAACTTGTCAAACACAATGAACAACAAATGGTTCATAAACACCACAGACAAAAATATTCCACAAGACGTATCAACTTTGTTACAATTTGGAGAACGTTTCTCTCTTCCTTTCATTCCAAACAAAGAAAAATTAACATACGAATTCATCAAAAACATTGAATCGAATTTGACACAAGTAAATTATAACACAAGACAAAGAATCAGAAATATAATAGTTCCTCAATTACACAAATTTAATTAAAAAACACTTTATTTGTCATTTGAAGATAATACACTTAGGGACATGTATAAATCGATGTTAAATTTCAAAAAAGAACACCCAGATATAATTTTCACTCGAGCTGACAAAGGTAACATCTGTAGCATTAGATAAAAATACATATAACACACGTATGATTGAGATCCTCAAAGATACCAACACATACACTGTTACCCAAAAAAATCCGATTAAAAAAATTGAAACTGAACTTAATAATATATTAAAACTTTTAATCAAAAACAATCACATAACAATTAAACAATACCACCAATAGATCCAGCGATAAATTATTACCCAAGGCTTACGGACTTGCCATCCATTTTTAAAATTGCTGTACGATGATTTTTAACGGAGTTATGAACGATCAAAGTAAAAATGACCATTTTCTCTTCAATTCTCGATAACTTAAGAAAAAATCGAAATTTAATTTTTCAAAAAAGGTTTTGCAAAGAAAACTTCAGGCTTTAACGCGAAAAAGTTAAAAAATTTTTTCAGGTCATTTTGTGCATGCGACACGTCCACAAAATGAGAAGAAAATTTTCTATTTCATTAAGTTCGTCGTTATCTGCATGTAAAATATATCAGAATTAAAGAAAGTGAAAAACAGCTGTGACCTTTCGAAAGTAGAGATTTCAAGCTTTGAAATCCTTTTTTAAAATTTAAATTCCCATTTCTTGAAACATAGTTGCAACTGTTTAAAATTTGCCTATTTTTTAGACAATTTTTCTTGATCCCTAAATTATTTGAAGGAGTTCATATGTTACGAAATAGAAAAACAGTATACACGAATAATCTTATATTCAATACAAATTAATTTGTTCTTTCTATAATATTTGTATATTGAGTATGTACGATCGATGCATCTATACAATATTTAATTTCAATTTTGCTTACATTAAGAATTCATTATGCACATATTTTACATATCTGCGTCAATTAAACTTTTTTTCTAGATTTTGTTAGTTTTTGATGTTACACTCCCTTGCAGTTAACAGAAAAAATATTTATATTTACAATCTTTATATGAAAAGAATAAAAAAAGTGTAAAAAAGTACAGAAGATATATTTAAAATTATATATAGCCTCATATCATAGACAATTCTTTAAAAGGAGACGATAATTCATTAAATAACTTTATGATGCATACAATTCTAAATGGTTAAATGTTTAAATCAAAGGGTGGGACAAATATTGTTCCGATAAATAAACTTTGTAATTTGAATTTGTTTGTAGATATTCTATTCGGTCTCTGGCAGTAGTCAATAATTCAATCTCTAAATAGCGGCATTGCAAGATATATCGATACTGCAAACATATCGTAATAAAATATGTAAGTTTATTACATTATCGACAACATAAAAATAATATCTGTATTATCGATGACAAATCTAGCGATTTTTACGCAATAAGAGATAAATAAAGTTTTTCTTGACTTTATAATTATAATATATCATCCGTTTCTTATATTCCATCGTTTTTCTAATTAAACATTTTGAAAAACTGCAAAAGAAAATTAATATTACGCATGTATTACTGTCTTTAATAGAAACGAATGTACTATATGCATTACCTTGCATTGGTTTTAATGGAGGAAAATAATTATAATTACTTAATTAATAATTTATCAACAGTTTTATAATTAGATCATAAAAATCATTATATTTGATCATGAGAAAAAATTTTTAAAAATGATATTCAAAGATAAAAACTCGAAATTTACACACACGCACTCACACTCGAACACGACGTAATACAAAGAATTTATCGAGCGGCATGAAGAGAAAATGATTTGATTAATCTAAATCATTGAGAAGATCGCATGGAACATTGATAGCTGTTGGTCACTAGTCGAGAATCGCGTGACAGTTGATCGAGTACAAACATCTACAAGAGGAGAAAATTATTATATTAAGAACGTTAAAATCAGTATGCGTTTTACTAAAAGTGTTAACGCTAATGAAAGTTGCCATTGCATTCTCGTCTGAGGATCTGGAGGATCCTGAAGCTTTGGTAAGTCTCCAGGAAAAGTATTTTTATTTGCTCTGATCTAAACTTCACGCAGATAAGAGACTTTATTCATGAAGGAATTTGAATGTTATATATTGCAGATAATAGATTACTTGAGTAATTTAAACTGTATAACACGTAACTAGAGTTTTGATACTATAAAAAAATATAGATAAAGTTTATTAATTTTACATCACACATTTAAAAATCGATGTTATACAGGGTGTTTAGCGTAACGGTCTGCACGATTTCTGAGACGTTTTCGACAGTTAAAAAAAAGTTTATATAGTGAAAATTAATCTGTTCCACGCAAGCTATCACATGCAATAAAAAAATTGGGGAAAATCAATGTCACCTTGATTTTTTTAAATGGCTCCATGCAATTTTTTTTCAAAATATTATAAGGGACTTCAAGACGAATTCAACGCATAAGTGTCACTTGTATTGATGTTTATCATTGTATTTTTTTTTATTGATATTTATCATTGTATTTATCATTGTAGTTTCGATGTAATGTTAAGTTTTCTTCGTAAAAATACGATCCAATTAAATAACAATCTAGTATATGCCGCACCAGACATTAATTTCTGTACCAAGAAAAATAAAGAAAAAATATAAAGGAGGAAAAAAAATGATAAACTGCAATGATAAATATCAATAAAAGTGATACTTATTACAGTGCGTTGAATTTGTCTTAAAGTCCCTTACAATATTTTAAAAAAAATTGCATGGTGACATTTACAAAATTCAAGGTGACATTGATTTTTTTATGAAAAAAAAATTTTCTTCCAAATTTTTTTATTGCGTGTAATAACTTGCGTGAAACGGATTAATTTTTACTATATAAACTTTTTTTAAACTGTCGGAAACGTCTCAAAAATCGTGCGGACCGTTACGCTAAATACCCTGTATAGTACAAAATTAAATAGAGGCGGTATATTAACATTTGAGCGAAATACGTATTGTTGTAATTATTATATTTAAGAATAAGAATTTTTAACATTAATGATTCCGATAAATCTGTTTATTGTGTCTGCTACATTAATAAACTCATATTTAACACTTTTGCTTATTTACATAATTTTTTTGTAATTTCTAGAATAGTTTTATTTCTCTGAATATCTATTTATATTTTTTAACTTTTGTAAAACTTACAGTAAATTAAATTTTATTTAACGATATCAATACAGAAAAAACAGAATTTATGAGTTAAAATAAGTTGTATGCGTAACAAAACGTCTACTATCGAAGAAGAAGATTGATATAGTGGAACTGATTTGGCCAATAATTGGTCTTAATCAACGATTAAAATCAACAATGTGCGCAATATCTGTCACTCGCTATATATGCGAAAATATCTATTTATCACTCAATGTATATATGTCGATATATGTACATTTTTCCATCGGGATCAAAATCGAAAGTTTATCGTGCTCTCCAAAATTCGTTTATGTTAAACGATATAACAATAAAAGAAAGTAATTTAACAAGGCTATCTAAATATAGGAATTTATAACATTTCTATAATTACGAAAAAAATGATAATAAAAACATATTTATTGTTGAAATATAATTGATAAAACTGTCATTGATAACAAACGCACTCATGAAAAATGGAGTCAAGTTATAAAGTCGCTTTCTTGAATACATTAACTAATTAATCTAAAACTAATATAAAAACCGAATTATTACATAAAACTGCTTCAGCAGTCGAAGAGAGCTAGAATTCTCATGATTTCTTTGTTAAGAAAGACAGTTATAAATTTTTATTAGCCTTTATTAACCCATTCTTGAGTAATTTTCTTTTTAACATAAGAAAAATATTTGATATGCAAGAAGATATTTCGATCAGAAACACAATAAGAACAGATTGTTTAAAAAATAGATTGCACTGTATTTAATACATTACACAACAGTACATCTATATGTTTCTACTTGTAAATTATAAATGTGAAATATAAATTAGAATATCGAGCAGATGTTAAAGAAACAACAAATTTTATAGTAATTTTACTTATCTCTATACATGCCATTTATAGCTAAGAGTATCGAAAACAGCCATCTATTTCAACAACTGATAACTTTTATATTCTTTAACATTTTGAAATAATTTGTTAAATAGATAATATGAATACATATATAAATTGAATATACAGTAACGCGAATTGCGGGTAATGGACGGATCAGTGTAAGTGAAGCATAACAATCCGTGATTTTAGCTAAATCACTTACAAGTTTAACGCGATTTATTTTTAACAAAACTGAAAATTGCTCTAAAATGTTAAAGATATCTATCGCGCATTTATTAATATCGCTATTTGGAACTTTGTTTTCATTACTTTAACGACTTACATTTACCAGATTATCTGCGAAATAATTAAATTGAAGTCGCCAGTGATGAATAAAAATATATAAGTGATTTATTAAAACTCGACCTGACTGGCCAATACAAATAATTCTACACAACGTTTCGGCCCTTATCAAGTGTTGCTATAAAAATTAATGAAAAATAGTATATTAACAATGAGAAACGAACCGCGATTTGAGCTGTAATGTACAGGATATTTTTAAGAACGTTACCTTTCAAGCTGTCAAAATGAAAGCCGTGATATTACTAATGTCGAAAAAGACGACATGAATGTTATATTACTATGTTTTGCATCCAAATAACATAAACATTACAAAGACACAGGAACAAAATTTACAAATAAACAAGCAATCATACTCTGTGTATTAGCGTGTCATATATCGGATTTAAATTATCTGTCTTTTTGTAGGTTAATATTGTTGTTAAATTTTTTTATGAAAAACATCTCAGCAATCTCTCTTTTCTTTCTATGTTTTTCACAGTGCAAAATTTTTGGTTCCTTCCAATTAAAATCATATCCGTATGTGGACCGGTGGTTGCTAATTACACTGTGGTTGCTGGGATGTTTTTTTATGTCTCTGCAATGTTCATTTACACGTGTAGCTAGTTGTCTTTTTTGGCCAGTATATGTTGCATCACAATCATTACATTCAATCATATAAACGACATCAGTTTTGTGATTAGTAGCAATCTTATCTTTACCTTTCCTAATTAAGTTATTGAGTCTTTTGGGAATCGTATATACTATTTCGAGGCCGCATTTATTAAGCGCAATATTTAAATTTTCACTTAGGTTTTTTATGTAAGGTAAAGATAAAACCGATTCTGTGTCAAACTTTTTATAACAAAAGTCAGTATTGTGGGTAGAGTCCTTACGAAATTTTAAAGTTTTGATTCTCTTACAGATATGTGACTCTATAAAAGGTTTTGGGAAGCAATTGTTGACCAAGATATCAGTTATTGTTTTAATATTATTATCATGATAGCGATCGTCAGAGAGCAAAACCGCACGATCTACTAAACCTTTTATGGTATTGATCTTATACTTAAGTGGATGGCTCGAATAAAAATTCAGATATCTGCCTGAGAAAGTAGGTTTTCGATACCAATTAGTCAGCAAAATTCCTTCTACCTTAATTACAGTGGTGTCTAGAAAATTAATACAGCTATTGGTTTCCATCTCATGTGTAAATTTTAAGCGCTGGTGGTAACCATTAAAAACATTAAGTACTTCAATAATTTCGGACTTCGTCGCTATTGCAAAAATATCATCAACATATCTGTAATAGACCGATATAGTAAAATCTAATAAATTTAAACAATGAGTTTCTAGGTCATCCATGACCAAGTCAGCCAAGATTGGTGTTTAAAGTTCTGCTCTTGTCTTCCGACCGAGCGAATGGACAGCGGGCTTGCTTTTTCGCGGAGTAGAGATCGAGCGAGGAGTCGGGAGAATGATAGCGGAGAATAACTGTAGGTTTGCGTCCGTTGCACACGTGTTTATTGCACGAGGTTGGTCACTTATAAAAAAATATAAAATAAAAGCACAATCTCTGGTATTAATGAATTCACGCTAACGCGTACACCGATTACTCGCGGAACAAACTGCACGGACTCAATACGGCCTTTTACTCGCGATCTCATATACGAGGCAGTCGAACAAAGACTGCCCAAAAATTCCTGTAGAAAAGCGCGAATCACCTTATCCTCTTCCTCATCCCCGCATCCAAGCTCCTCGATCCACCTGGGTGCGGGGGAGGAAGAGAGAAGGCGATCTATTTGCTCAGGTGCGAAAACAAGTATTGGAATTCGCGAGGCGATACAATTTTATGTACAGATCCGAACAATTGGCGATAAGGGAGACCCCATCCGAAGATTTGTTCATAGTAAATTCCGTTAAAACTAAAGCTCGTTAAGTCAAGGACAACCGTGAGTGCGTGTAAGAATTGTTGTAAAGAAAGATCAGTATTCTGTTTAATATAAATCCACCTTTTTTCCACTGCTTTCAAAGCTAAGTCTTTCGGAATGTTCGTAAATAACGAAGTAACATCTAACGAAAATAAGACCTGATTATCATTAATCTTAGTGTGTCTGATATTATTGACAAAGGTCCAGCTGTCCTTAACGTACGAATCCGGCTTAGGAATGGATTTATGTAAAATTTTGTGTAAATAAAGAGCTAAGTTATAAGTCGGGCTACCAACCGACGAGACAATAATACGTAAAGGATGATCTTTTTTATGTATCTTTGGTAGTCCGTAACATTTGGGAAGACTCCCACAGAGATTGCTGAGATGTTTTTCATAAAAAAATTTAACAACAATATTAACCTACAAAAAGACACAGATAATTTAAATCCGATATATGACACGCTAATACACAGAGTATGATTGCTTGTTTATTTGTAAATTTTGTTCCTGTGTCTTTGTAATGTTTATGTTATTTGGATGCGAAACATAGTAATATAACATACATGTCGTCTTTTTCGACATTAGTAATATCACGGCTTTCATTTTGACAGCTTGAAAGATAACGTTCTTAAAAATATCCTGTACATTACAGCTCAAATCGCGGTTCGTTTCTCATTGTTAATATACTATTTTTCATTAATTTTTATAGCAACACTTGATAAGGGCCGAAACGTTGTGTAGAATTATTTGTATTGGCCAGTCAGGTCGAGTTTTAATAAATCACTTATATACATTGCAATATAATTAAAGTAGTAGGACGTATAGCTAAAATAGTTATTTTATAATTAACGTGTTTGGATAAGATATTTTATAATGAACTAAGTGCACATTTAATAAAAAAAAGATTATATAAGACAAATTAAAAATTGATACAAAAATTAAAAATTAAAAATTTTTACAAATTAAAAATTAAAAACTTATGCGAACATTAAAAATTTATACAAAATCAAAAAATAAAAAAAAATTTAGTTAAAAAAACTTGGCGCTGCTAAACTGACCAATATACTAATGATATTAACGTACTTCGTATATATACGTTGAGTTAATGCAATTATTAATGTAATAATGTTTATTAAAATTTTGAAAATAACCGCCGTTTTTTTAACTAAATTTTTTTTTATTTTTTGATTATGTATAAATTTTTAATTTTTGCATAAGTTTTTAATTTTTAATTTGTAAAAATTTTTAATTTTTAATTTTTGTATGAATTTTTAATTTGTCTTATATAATCTTTTTTTTATTAAACTTTTTAGAATATATATGGTTATTGGTAAATTATAATTGTGCACTTAGTTAATTATAAAATAACTATTTTAGCTATACGTCCTACTACTTTAATTATATTGCAATGTATTAAATAGGAATTAAAACAACTACATATTTTGTACAACTTTTTTTGGTTAAAATATTATTATATGCTTTTATTTTTAGTTGGCGCAATTTTTTTATATCATTATATTTTTGTAAGATGTTTTACACAATATTAAAATAATTCGTAAAATATTTTTTATGATATATGAAACAACGAGGGAAAGGAAATAGATTCAAACTTTTACAATACAAAAAATTTATTTAATTGCAGGAAAATAAAAAAATCAATTTTTTTATATAGTATAATTATAGTATTTTTACTGATATACATGTAGAGATAAGTAAAATTGGCAATAAATTCCTTGTTTCTTTAATATTAATTTGTTATTTATATTTACATAGATATTTCTATATACAATATATTCATGTTTTATTACTAGACGTGTGTAAATGTATATATTTTCGCGTATTGTGTTAAATGCTACGTAAATGACTATTTTTCCTATAATTTATTATTAATTTTTTATATCCAAAATATCTTCTTGCACATTAAACATCTTTTACATAAAGAGAAAGATTACTTAAAAATAAATTAAAATAAGAGGTTTTGTATGGTTTATTGAACAGTTATACATACATATAGCGCCGAGTATCTTCGCGAAGAAAAATGAATCATAAACGGATGCAGCAAATAAAGCTTCATTGCATGGCAAGACATTGTCAGACCGAGTGGTCATTTGTAGTCAGTTATCTTTATCATCGCTACCAAAAAACACAACAACATTACGCGTCACTTGACTTAAATTTTGTGATATAAATCTCACAGAACAAAGTGCACGAATAGTGGATTCTAAAAAGCATGTATAGTATATAATACGTACAAGAGAATAGTGCCGAAAATTTTTACATTTTTAGTAAAACCAAAAATATGGCAAATATCTATGTGGATTCGTTATTAATATTTTACGCTTGAATAACGGTGAAAATAATAAAAGATCTATACTTTCCGGATTGTGTGCAATTGTTTGTTTGATCTTTTTATTGATTGTTTTTCTATTGGAATATTAAGAGAGAGAAATTACAATGGAAGGCTGATAATAATATTACTGTCTTCGGTACAATCAAATAAATACGTATCACTTCGCATTGTTGGCTCTCATCGACAAAATCAGAAATTATTTATTTACTAGACGTTACCTAATTTGATTATAAGATATATATCGTGATCAGTCATAAACAGAAATATGAAAACATAATATTGGAATATTATAACTTATGATTCGCAAACTGAATTCTAAAGAGTTTATCGAAAAAATGAGGAAGCATCGATTCGATTAGCACGTCAGAATAATTCAGTAGATCGAGAAAAACAAAACTGCTGACCGAGAATTGAGCGAAAACGTTCACGAAAAAAAAAGATAATTATGTTTGGAACGAGATTATGCGTTTTATTGAAAGGTTTAGTGCTGGCGAAGGCAGCTGTTGCGCTTTTGCCGAAGGATCATACCGCTCCTGACAATCTCCAGAATAAGTGCGTTTTCGGAGTGTGCCCGGATTCAAATTTGACGCAGGTAAGAAATTTTTTCGCTTTATTGAAAAACAATACAATATTGTAGCAGGTAATAGTTAATTTGTGTAACTAAAACTATATAATCATAAAATACATCCTGCATAATAATAAAATAAAACTATATAACATAAAGTTAAAGATTGTGTTGTTGTGAAGAAGGATGTATGAAGCTCGGAAATTATTTTTATTTGTAAATGGATGTTATATAATACAAAATTAAGTAAAATTAAGACGATATATTTAAACTTGACTGTATTTTCTGCGTGTTTATTTTAAAAAATAGGAATGTTTAACATTAATGAAGTATTTTGTTTATTTTCCGCTATATTAATACATATATATACATACAATGATACTTAAACTAATTTTGATGTTTGATTTTTCTTCAATTCTTAAAACTTTTTTATTTTTGTAGATATTTATAATCTTCTATTGTGGTATAATAAGATTTGTACTAAATTATTTTTTATTTAATGAAATTAATTCAAAAAGTCAGCACCTATTTTTAGTGTTAAGAATAGTTATATGTATATGTAACAGTTACTAAATATCGAAACAGAAAGTCGAGTTTCGGTATAATTAAATAAATATAGGGATTATTAAAATAAAATCTGGAATTGAGATTTATTCAATTAATTGATATTATACCAAGAATAATTTGTGTCCTGTGCACAACTTATTAGTTTCAATAAAAATTAATGAAATTTGATTATGTTAAAATTTAAATATGTATTCTACATTAAGAGTCTTACTAAAGTCTTAGTTGTAAAATTATATATTAATTCGAGCGGGTATTGCGAGAGTGAGTATTGCGTGAGTTGCTATTGCGTATATTGTTGATTTAACTATTGGCTTAGGGTTAATCGTTACAATTCGAAGTTCCATTATACCGACTTACATATGTTGTGCACAACTAATCAATTTCAATAAATATTAATTTTTCCTTGAAACTGACGCACTACCATCCGCGTCTAGTTCTTCTAGCCCGTTGTTGAAATTTAAATATGTATATAATCTTGATTGTACATATATCCATTTTTATATAGCTATTTGCACACAATTTTATGGAAGTCAGTCGAAAGTTTTTATGGCATCGTGTTCTCTAGGAATTGTTTGTGTTAAAGAATATATAACGATAACCGAAAAGGAATTTGACAAGATTTTAAGTACGAGAATAATTTCTATGACTATGTAAGAAAGTATTTGTAACATTTTTATTCTTGAGATACAAACGTTATGAAACTTTAACGATAATGGATGGATTCTTGAAAAAAAGAATCGACTAACTTGGACGCATTCTTGAAAAGTAAAGTCGCTTACTTGGAGAAGTTAACTAATTAATTGTGAAAAAACCAAATCATTGGGCAAAATTGCTCTAACAATCGAAGAGAGCTACCATTTCACGTATTATTTGCTAAGAGAAGTGGTTATGAGAAAATTCTTAATAATCCTTATTAATCTATTTTGCGTAACATTCTCTTTGATATAAGAATCATGTTTGATATGAAAAAAGATGTCTTGGGAAACAATATAACAGACTTATTAAAAATGGAATTATACAGTATTTAACATATTATCAATTAAGAGTGGAAAGTATATATAAAAATGACAAGCCCATATCGTTAAACAAACTAGTAATTTTACTTATTTCTACATATATTATTTATTATCATATACTATTTATTAAAAGTATCGGAAACAGTTGTGTCTCTGGCCCAGCGGTGCCTCACTTAATTTTGTTCAATGTTAAAGATATTCCAGTGTTTGAGAACAATTATCACATTTTACAGAATCTCAAGCCTAATCGGAATCATTCTGATAGCGTAACTGTGAAAAACGAAGTCAATAGAGTTCCACTTGAAAATATGTCTATGATCTCAGAATCTATTGGTAAGTTGTAAGGAAATACATAAAACGTTAGCAAAAAAAATCTACGATAAATAATTGTAAATTAATTTAAATTTAAGAGAGAGTGTGGAAAGCAAATCTAAAAAAATATCTTCCAACAACGAGAAAAATATAAACTACAATCTGTCGAAAAGAGAGAGGCAGAAAAATGCATACGTTGGCCCTTATTCTCAGCTCACATTTAGAGGCACATTTTTAGCGCCACATTTAGAGGCGCAGATAAATGTACTAGTAATATGACTAAAGTCAGTCGTATCCCTTACCTTTTTAAAAAAATGTAAAAAAAGGCGCCAAGTACACGCGCTAATTGTGAAAAACTGTTATGTATCTACAAAATAGTGTTATTTTAATCTACAAAATTATTATCTTTATCTGCACAAAATAGTGTTTTCTAAACCGTTAAAAACTGTTCTATAAATTATTTTAATTGTGTAAAATATATTCTACAAAAATAATGTGTTATCAAACAATAGCGCCAATTAAAAATAAGAACTTTTAAAAATATTTTAACAAAAAAAAAGTTGTACAAAATAGTTGTTTTAATTTCCTACAAAAATTAAAAAATTTTGATTTAAAAAACTTGGCGCTGCTAAATTTCAAAGTATATATTAAACCAACGAATATATTTAATTTAAATCTAAATTTAATTCAGAACTATATTTAATTTAATTACATCAATAACTGCAATGTAAATATATTAAAGAATACGTCAATTTAAACATATTATTTAGTTTAACAGCGCCAAGTTTTTTAAATTAACATTTTATAATTTTTGTAGGAAATTAAAACAACTATTTTGTACAACTTTTTTTTGTTAAAATATTTTAAAGAATTCTTATTTTCAATTGGCGCTATTGTTTGTTATCACATTATTTTTGTAGAATATATTTTACACAATTAAAATAATTTACAGAACAGTTTTTAACAGTTTAGAAAATACTATTTTGTGCAGATAAAGATAACAATTTTGTAGCTTAAAATAACACTATTTTGTAGATACATAACAGTTTTTTACAATTAGCGCGTGTACTTGGCGCCTTTTTTTACATTTTTTTAAAAAGGTAAGCTTTTAGGGATTATATCATTCTTTTTTGTAGTATTTAATTAATGACACCGAATCCACTAGCAAATATATATATTATGCTTTGACGTATTAGATTACCGAGTTAAAAATATCTTAGATTATCGGATCTTAATAACACATAAATTCTATTATTTGAAAAACGAGGAAGAACGAAAATGAGAGAGGAGAGAGAGAGAGAGAGAGAGAGAGAGAGAGAGAGGTTTATAATATATTATTATAAATAAGAAAGGGCGAGTGAGAGAGAAAAAGAGGGAAAGAGAAAAACAGCGAGAGAGAGAAAGAGAGGGAGAGAGGGGGGAGAGAGAGAATGAGTGACAATACGTAATATATAGTTAAAAAGATTATTAATGTTACCGAATCCATTAGCAAATATATAAGCATTATACTTTGACGTAATAGGTTATTATAGTTTTATAGTTACCGACGACGGTCGGTAATATCGAAATGCAGCCTTAATAATCTTATCATTGCACTCTTTCATCAAATCAAACCTAACCTACGTGTCAAAAGCTGGCATAAATGTCATGGAGCGCCACTAACGCAATCTTACATCGAATGC
This sequence comes from Lasius platythorax, assembly GCA_963971435.1. NCBI lineage: Eukaryota > Metazoa > Arthropoda > Insecta > Hymenoptera > Formicidae > Lasius > Lasius platythorax. Next base: position 5,521,554 of record OZ020548.1, on the reverse strand, counting down.
TCGAAACGTACATTTTCTCGCACATGCGCATTAAGAACGTCGACGACGATGACGACCAAAAATATAATATAAAAATTTTATAAATTCAGACTTTGCGTCGTAATATATGCGTTTATAGAGTACGTAGAGCAAAAATAAAGACACTTTCTTTACGTAATTCAAACTCAAGCTATCGATTAAGCCTAGTCAGAACTCGATCCGTTCAGCGGTTAATGAGGTCTGATAATCTCAAGAACTCTCAACTATCCGATTCGCGTATAGATACCCGGGGTGCCTCGCTGTTGCTGCGCGGTACTTGGCGCGAGACACTACCGTGTCTCTTGATTCTTATCGCACATTTATAGCGCCTTTAACTTAGAGGTTCATTTATGACTACCGTGTTACCTAATTAATCCTTCGAAGTAAAACTAGCGTCAAACGAAATAACTTTTATTGCATTTTATACATTACTATACTTTTAGAGGAAATTTCATTGACCAAAAATCATTAACCCTCTGACTGAATACGTTTTTTCGGCACTTTTCTAGTGAATACGTCAGTCTTTTTCGTCCAACGCTATTTTCCCCACCTTAAAATATTTAAAAAAATTTGAAAAAATTCATGAAACATCTGTCTATATTGTAGTTAATAATTTCATAGTCATTTTGATAAAAATTATTTATTGATTATTTTATTTTTAATTAATTCTGAATACAAACAAAGGAAAGAGGTGGGTTTCTTTAAAAATATGTAACTTTTTTCATATATGGAGGAGAAAAAAATCATTTTATAATTTTTCACTTCGAGACTCAAGAGAAAAATAGTGCTAATCGATAGCTGCAAAAAAGTTGAATTATTTAGTTGGGTCAAAATGGACAACTTTTTAGTAGCAAAAATCGTTTATAAATAAAAGTTAAATAAAGGTTAAGTAAAGGTAAAATTATATACTACTTTTATATTACTTTTTTTAGTCAGCTAATTAAATACTACTTTTATACTACTTTTTTTAGTGAGGGGAGTTAGGCAGGTTTGCCGATTTGACAGATAAAAGTAAATGTTATTTTGGCTCGAACGCTAACGACCCACGTATTAAGTCGGAGGGTTAATATTGTTATGTAAAAAATTTCTGTTATTTACAGAAACTTGATTTGTAATAATTTTGTTAATAAAATCAATTGTATAACAGTGATAGAATTAATCAAACTTGTGAAGCATCGAATAGAGCGCGCCTCTATTACGTATAAATGTACGTATAAATGTGCCCTTGGGCACATTTATTGGCACATTTATCGAGAATAGCATAAATGTGCTATAAATGTGAATAGGATTCAGAATAGGATTTTTACTATAAAGTTGCGCATTTAGACTAAAAATGGCGATGTGCCTCTAAATGTGCCGCTAAATGTGCGCTCAGAATACCGTCACATTTATCGTGTCATCTAACGCACATTTAGAGGCACATTTAGCGATAAATGTGAGCTGAGAATACGGGCCGTTGTATGTAAAATAAATCAAGATTTAAGAGATAAACATCAATTTCATTATTTTGCTAATTTGTTTTAAAGCAGTCGCAAGTATTATAAATCTGTTATTTGAATCAATAGGAAATTTTAAAAAAGCGCTTAACATTTTATAAAAAGTTTTTTATATTTTTGTATTTGTTCTGGATTAATAATTACACAGGTCTACAAGGTTTTGTTGTTGGGCAGCTGGGGGTCGTTTCCCAAGTAATTTTCTGCGTAGAATCCGAATCCGAGGTCAGAATTGGCCCATCACGTCAGGATTTTGAGATATTTGAGGTTATATACTCGAAAAATGGCTTTTTGGGCTACTTTTGAGGTTATGTACAGGACGCACAAAATTTTATAGCTCTTTTCTTCTAATTGCATCATTTAGTACTACTCTTTCCCTTCAAAATGAGCTGTCGAATGGTCATCTACGATTTTTCCTTGCAAAGTTACGGCCATTTTAAGATAACATGATGAATTCCAAACCCTGCGCCGTTATAGCCCAACAACCTCATGAGCATTCACATTAAACCTGTAAACTTTGAACTATAAATTCGAAAACCTGGACTGAAAACTGTATATATGGGTTTTTGGGGTCGCTGATTACGAATCTGATCTCAGACCTATTATAATAGGTTTGGGGTCGATCTGAGATCAGATTCGTAATCAGCGACCCCAAAAACCCATATATACAGTATCCAGTCCAGGTTTTCGGGTTTATAGTTCAAAGTTTACAGGTTTAATGTGAATGCTCATGAGGTTGTTGGACTATAACGGCGCAGGGTTTGAAATTCATCATGTTATCTTAAAATGGCCGTAACTTTGCAAGGAAAAATCGTAGATGACCATTCGACAGCTCATTTTGAAAAGAAAGAGTAGTACTAAATAATGCAATTAAAAGAAAAGAGCTAAAAAATTTTGTGCGTTCTGTACATAACCTCAAAAGTAGCCCAAAAAGCTATTTTTCGAGTATATAACCTCAAATATCTCAAAATCCTGACGTGATGGGCCAATTCTGACCTCGGATTCGGATTCTACGCAGAAAATTACTTCGGAAATGACCCCCAGCTGCCCAACAACAATCATGATCCCATTTTTTGTAGACCTGTGTTACTTTTCTAAGTCTTAAAACACATAGGCCCGTATTCTCAGCTCACATTTATCGCTAAATGTGCCTCTAAATGTGCGTTAGATGACACGATAAATGTGACGGTATTCTGAGCGCACATTTAGCGGCACATTTAGAGGCACATCGCCATTTTTAGTCTAAATGCGCAACTTTATAGTGAAAATCCTATTCTGAACCACATTTATAGCACATTTATGCCATTCTCGATAAATGTGCCAATAAATGTGCCCAAGAGCACATTTATACGTACATTTATACGTAACAGAGGCGCGCTCTATTCGATGCTTCACAAGTTTGATTAATTCTATCACTGTTATACAATTGATTTTATTAACAAAATTATTACAAATCAAGTTTCTGTAAATAATAGAAATTTTTTACATAACAATATTAACCCTCCGACTTAATACGTGGGTCGTTGGCGTCCGAGCCAAAATAACATTTACTTTTATCTGTCAAATCGGCAAACCTGCCTAACTCCCCTCACTAAAAAAAGTAGTATAAAAGTAGTATTTAATTAGCTGACTAAAAAAAGTAATATAAAAGTAGTATATAATTTTACCTTTACTTAACCTTTATTTAATTCTTATTTATGGACGATTTTCGCTACTAAAAAGTTGTCCATTTTGACCCAACTAAATAATTCAACTTTTTTGCAGCTATCGATTAGCACTATTTTTTTCTTGAGTCTCGAAGTGAAAAATTTTAAAAGGATTTTTTTCTCCTCCATATATAAAAAAAGTTACATATTTTAAAAGAAACCCACCTCTTTCCTTTGTTTGTATTCAGAATTAATTAAAAATAAAATAATCAATAAATAATTTTTATCAAAATGACTATGAAATTATCAACTACAATGTAGACAGATAATGTTTCATGAATTTTTTCAAATTTTTTAGAATACTTTAGGGTGGGGAAAATAGCGTTGGACGAAAAAGACTCACATATTCACTAGAAAAGTGCCGAAAAAACGTATTCAGTCAGAGGGTTAATGATTTTTGGTCAATAAAATTTTCTCTAAAAGTATAGTAATGTATAAATTGCAATAAAAGGGATTTCGTTTGACACTAGTTTTACTTCGAAGGATTAATCAGGTAACACGGTAGTCATAAATGTACCTCTAAGTTAAAGGCGCTATAAATGTGCGATAAGAATACGACTAACTTTAGTCATATTACTAGTACATTTATCTGCGCCTCTAAATGTGGCGCTAAAAGTGTGCCTCTAAATGTGCCTCTAATGTGCGTTAGATGACACGATAAATGTGACGCTATTCTGAGCGCACATTTAGAGGCACATTTAGAGGCACATCGCCATTTTTAGTCTAAATGCGCAACTTTATAGTGAAAATCCTATTCTGAACCACATTTATAGCACATTTATGCCATTCTCGATAAATGTGCCAATAAATGTGCCCAAGGGCACATTTATACGTACATTTATACGTAATAGAGGCGCGCTCTATTCGATGCTTCACAAGTTTGATTAATTCTATCACTGTTATACAATTGATTTTATTAACAAAATTATTACAAATCAAGTTTCTGTAAATAATAGAAATTTTTTACATAACAATATTAACCCTCCGACTTAATACGTGGGTCGTTGGCGTCCGTGCCAAAATAACATTTACTTTTATCTGTCCAATCGGCAAACCTGCCTAACTTCCCTCACTAAAAAAAGTAGTATAAAAGTAGTATTTAATTAGCTGACTAAAAAAAGTAATATAAAAGTATTATATAATTTTACCTTTACTTAACCTTTATTTTACTCTTATTTATAGACGATTTTCGCTACTAAAAAGTTGTCCATTTTGACCCAACTAAATAATTCAACTTTTTTGCAGCTATCGATTAGCACTATTTTTTTCTTGAGTCTCGAAGTAAAAAATTTTAAAAGGTTTTTTTCTTCTCCATATATAAAAAAAGTTACATATTTTTAAAGAAACTCACCTATTTCCTTTGTTTGTATTCAGAATTAAATAAAAATAAAATAATTAATAAATAATTTTTATCAAAATGACTATGAAATTATTAATTACAATGTAGACAGATGTTACATAAATTTTTTCAAATTTTTTTAAATACTTTAAGGTAGGGAAAATAGCGTTGGACGAAAAAGACTCACGTATTCACTAGAAAAGTGCCGAAAAAACGTATTCAGTCAGAGGGTTAATGATTTTTGGTCAATGAAATTTCCTCTAAAAGTATAGTAATGTATAAAGTGCAATAAAAGGAATTTCGTTTGACACTAGTTTTACTTCGAAGGATTAATTAGGTAACACGGTAGTCATAAATGTACCTCTAAGTTAAAGGCGCTATAAATGTGCGATAAGAATACGACTGACTTTAGTCATATTACTAGTACATTTATCTGCGCCTCTAAATGTGGCGCTAAAAGTGTGCCTCTAAATGTGAGCTGAGAATTAGGGCCATAGGCCCGTATTCTCAAATTTATCGCTAAATATGCCTCTAAATGTGCGTTAGATGACACGATAAATGCGGCGGTATTCTGAGCGCACATTTAGCGGCACATTTAAAGACACATCGCCATTTTTAGTCTAAATGCGCCACTTTATAGTGAAAATCCTATTCTGAATCACATTTATAACTCATTTATGCCATTCTCGATAAATGTGCCCGAGGGCACATTTATACGTACATTTATACGTAATAGAGGCGCGCTCTATTCGGTGCTTCGCAAGTTTGATTAATTCTATCACAGTTATACAATTGATTTCATTAACAAAGTTATTACAAATGAAGTTACTGTAAATAATAGAAATTTTTTACATAACAATATTAACCTTCCGACTGAATACGTGGGTCGTTGGCGTCCGAGCCAAAATAACATTTACTTTTATCTGTCAAATCGGCAAACCTGTCTAACTCCCCTCACTAAAAAAAGTTGTATAAAAGTAGTATTTAATTAGCTGACTCAAAAAAGTAGTATAAAAGTAATATATAATTTTACTTTTACTTAACCTTTATTTAACTCTGATTTATGGACGATTTTCGCTACTAAAAAGTTGTCTATTTTGACCCAACTGAATAATTCAACTTTTTTGCAGATATCGATTAGCACTATTCTTTTTCTTGAACATTTGAGCCTTGAAGTGAAAAATTTTGAAAAGATTTTTTTCTCCTCCATATAGAAAAAAAGTTACATATTTTTAAAGAAACCCACCTCTTTCCCTTGTTTGTATTTAGAATTAATTAAAAATAAAATAATCAATAAATATTTTTTATCAAAATGACTATGAAATTATCAACTACAATGTAGACAGATGTTTCATAAATTATTTCAAATTTTTTTTATACTTTAAGGTGGGAAAAATAGCGTTGGACGAAGAAGACTCACATATTCACTAGAAAAGTGCCGAAGAAACGTATTCAGTCGGAGGGTTAATGATTTTTGGTCAATGACATTTCCTCTAAAAGTATAGTAATGCATAAAGTGCAATATAAAAGGCATTTCGTTTGGCATTAGTTTTACTTCGAAGGATTAATTAAGTAACACGGTAGTTATAAATGTAACTCTCAGTTAAAGGCGCTATAAATGTGCGATGAGAATGCGATTGACATTAGTCATATTACTAGTACATTTATCTGCGCCTCTAAATGTGGCGCTAAAAGTGTGCCTCTAAATGTGAGTTGAGAATAAGGGCCATTGACTCTTTTTATATTATTTTAAAAGTCAACACTTGCTATGCTAATTTCCACATTTTGTAATATACGTTTATTTTTTCTCTCTTCTTTATTTTCACTTTAAATTGTCCTTTCTGAATTACTAAGATAATTAACTTAATTTCTTGTATATAATTATGTCAATATGCACGATCTCAAAATCTTTAGAAAGCATTCCGAGCGAGCCAACATCTCCCAGAGCATTCGTAGAGTTCCACAATGGATTCCTAAATAAAAAAGACGACATTTCTGTGATATTCAGGTAAAGAATCTAAATTCTCTAGCCTATATTCTTTCATTCTCTTAAATTTAACGATATATATATATATATAAATATTAATTTTGTTACAAATTTACTAAATAAGAAAAAATTAACATCTTATTCTTTTTACAGATGGAATCAACCTGATTTTACAGGCGAATTGATACAAGGATACACAGTGCAGTGTTGCTCTATCGAGAACTTAAAAGAGATTCGAATCTGCGATGACGAAAGTGTCTCAGCTACAATATTCGAGAGCACGGTACACAATCTAAAACCTAACACGACGTACTACTTTCAAGTACGAGCGCATACTAAAGTTGGTGCTGGACCTTATACGGATTTAATGAACGTATCAACAACGCACGAAAATCCGATACCTCAATTATTGATCGCATCGGATAATGGTGTCCAATTATGGGATTTGGATTCAAAAATCATGGTTAATCTCGTTGAAAGACCTTATGCGTATGATGTCGTTTACTCGGTAGCGGAACATAAAATTTATTGGTTCCAATTTCCGGGAGATGCTTTTGATAAAGAAAGTTTAATGACACGAGAAATGAATAAAACCAATATCACTAAAATAACTCGCGTTCAAGCTATTGCACAAGATCTCTGCATCGACTGGGTAGCAAGAAATCTATACTGGAGGGAAACTAACGAGTTAGGTTATCACATTGTGAAACTCGACTTAACAATGTGGCAAAATGGCACAATCGAATATGATAAAATCTCGAAAAGAAATAACTCTCCTAATTATTTAACTGTACTGCCGTCCATGGGGTATATTGGCTTCCATTTATCTGAAATAACTAACAATTTTGTCTCTTTTAATTAATAATTTGTGTTATTTTCTAAGTTCTCAGTAATTTATTATGATTTTGTAATAAAGATCTTAAATCATAAAATCATTAATTATAATAAAATTGTAAGAACTTTAAACGTTAATATATTAGTTTTCGTGATTAAAATAATGTTTTATAATACACATAGAATAACACATATATTTTTCAGATTTTTATACTGGATGGAATATCAGTCATTAGATCATCAGTATGCAATAATGAAATCGGATCTCGACGGAAAAAATGTGCAAATTTTTTTAAAAATGGACAATGTGAACTCTTGTCCATACAGACTATCAAATACACTACTCATTGATGCCATAAATATGGAAGAGCCGCTACTATACTGGATACAGGGACATAACTTGAAATATGAATTAATCACGGCCGACATTCGCTTTAGCAGGTGCAACCTGATTTTAAGCGTTAATGATGATGAAAGACTTTACAGACCTTTAACAGTGGATCTGACAAACGTTTACCTTTTTACACAAAAAAACATCTACATTTTAAAAAAGAAGTATGCACTTCTCGACAACGAAGGAAACGCATTCAAACACGTGCAAATAGTAGAAAACGTTGACACAAGTATCAATAACATGAAAGTTTTCGGTAAATCCCTGCAACCATATCCCCGGACGGAATGTCTTACACCTGATAAAAACAATTATAATATTAAAATAGTAAATATAACAACAAACAGTATCGTTTTAAACTTTCCGGAGCCGATTCCCAAGCGCGGATGCAAAATATACAACCTACCAACCACTATATATAGCATTTACGTAAGTCACTGTGTGGACAATAATCTAAACAAGTCCGATAAATTCAACATGCAGACGTACGAGCGGTATTACGAGATTACGAATTTAATGCCATTTACAGAGTATAAACTAAAGCTGGCTCTGAGCAATTTTTATTTTAATCAGTTATCGATGGACCCACTGTTCGGTTCGGATGTGATACTAAGAACTAATCCGGGCAAGCTCAATGCACCGGAAAATGTGACGGTTCAGGCTTTGACGCCTACTATAGCGGCAGTTTATTGGATGCCACCCAAGAAACTGAACTGTGTGACGGTGATCTATACAGTGTATTGGGAGTCACTTACCTCGGGGAACGGCACGCGACTAATAAGCGATCCATTTATTAATAAGTCCACACTTCAAGAAGATAGCATTTTTTTTACGACAATCCAACCGTTGTTACCAGGATGCAAATACTCGGTATATGTACGTGTGTATCCAGTCAGCTTCAGCGATCTTTATAATGACAGTTTGAGTAAAACCGTACACATGTACTCGGAACCGAACAATATAACTTTGACCGGGATTAGTCTAAATGGTATAAATATCTCATGGATCCCTAGCGTCAATCTGACGATTAATTACATATTAGAATACAAAAATGTTCAAACGCAGGAGTGGCAAATTGCAGACAGCTTTGAGGTAAATAATGAGACAGTAATGTACTATATAAAAAACTTACTACCGGAAACTTTATACAAATTCCGTTTAATACTGACATATCCCGAGGACGTGAACTATACATGGCCGTCTGATGGAAGATTTACTTTTCAAACACTTGGTAAGTGGATATGGTAAAGAAAATATTATAATATGATCTGCTTATTTTAAATATAAGAATATTTACAGACTTTTGAATATTAAATATTTTTAATAATAAAATTATAAGTAGAAGTAAGTTTATAAATAAAACGAAGAAATTAAAACTCTATTCTTACGTACAAAGGTGAACTTTCGAGCACTCCTGAAATATTAGCTACGCTATATTACCTATCATTGATGTTAATTCTCGTCGCTATCGTTATTGTAATCTGTGTCTGCTACTTTTACTGTTGTAAGTATATTTGATACACATTTTTTTCATTACAGATTACGATAGATGTAGTAAGTAGAGAGATTTTCTGAGAAAAGTTTATTTACTTGTACAAAGAACGATTTAAAATTTGCAACACATATTATTAAATAAGTATATTGTAACTTTATAATAGTATATAAACAACGAAAAGGAGGTAACGAGCAAGTTTTTCCTCCGATAACGACTGACATGGAATTAGCGATTCTACATGAGATACCTATCGAAAATGTTCAGTTCAATACGCTATATTGTCCTACGTTGCCGGAATATAATCCAGATGAATTAGTGCTGACCAAAATCAAACGTGAGCAAATCACACTAGCAAAACTCCTCGGCAACGGCGCATTTGGGATGGTAAGAACTTATTTATTTAACGTCATATTTTAAGCCATTGATACTTTTATATAAAAAAATGAGACAAATACACATTTCTCAATAAAGAAAATTACATAAACCAACTTCTTATGAGAGATTAAATAGTACAAAATTTCTGTGAGTCTCCCATGTGCATTTTATTCATTTTCGTTGAATTATTAAAATAAAATGTAATGTTATACAAAATCAAGTTATTTTTTTAATGAAGTTTATATTTAAATTAATGTAAAATATTTGGCAGGTATTTCAAGGAAAAGTCAAGGATTTAGAAGGACCGGGCATAGAGACGCCTGCTGCCATAAAAATGCTACGAAAAAATGCTTCCTCGCAAGAGAAAAAGAAATTCTTGCAAGAGGCCATGCTTATGAATCACTTTCGACATAAACATGTGCTCAGATTGCTGGCCGTCTGTTTAAACGAGGATTCTCCATTACTCGTGTTGGAATTAATGGAAATTGGTGATCTACTAAATTATTTGAGAGAGAATCGAAAATTAGAACCATCAGATACGCAAGCTCTGCGTCTACAAGACTTGCTCGCCATGTGCGAAGATGTTGCGCGGGGCTGTTCCTACTTGGAGAAACTGCGTTTCGTGCATAGAGATCTCGCGTGTCGAAATTGTTTAGTATCCGCGAGAGATCGGGAGAACCGTGTGGTCAAAATCGGTGATTTCGGACTAGCTAGAGATGTTTACAAGGATGACTATTACCGCAAGGTGAATACAATTATTTAAAAAAAATAAACTGCTTAGAAGTGTTATTTTAATTTTTGTGTCGTAATAATATGGTGTACATTTTTACTTCGAGTAGAATTTAAGAAAAAAGATTTTTTTCTATTTATACATATAAAGCAAGAGATAAGTAAACACGCTATCTGTTATAAAACACATTCTTAAAAGTGGACAACTTGAACCGGAAGATTAACCTCGCAAAAATGTTTTAGGAAGGAGAAGGTCTGCTTCCTATTCGCTGGATGGCACCGGAATCTCTGGTGATCGGAATATTTACTTCCCGGAGCGACGTTTGGTCATTCGGGGTGATAATGTGGGAAATTACGTCATTGGGTGAGCAACCCTACACTGCCAAGACTAATTCCGAAGTAATAAATTACGTACGCGCGGGAGGCAGGCTGCCAAAGCCTCTCAATTGTCCACCCACGTTGCATCAATTGATGTTGCGTTGCTGGAGTGCAAAGAATGCAAGACCTAACTTCAAACATTGTCTCGAAAATATTATATCAATGAGAAAGGGCATGGAAGATGCACAACTGAATTCAGTGGATGTTATATAGCTGGCAGAACTATTAATTTTGTAATTATTAATTTGTTTGTACATGTATGTATATATCACTGCTAGAAAATATAAATTTTTACACATCTATGATATGTTTGAAAATAAATCTGTTGTATTATTATGCATAAATATGTTTTAAGGATTGATTTAGTTGTTTGAGCTAATAAAAACACATTCACATAGAATGTCTCTTTAGTAATAAAATTATATTCAAAAATAAAAATATTGTATGTTATTTGATATAGATGAATCAAATGTGTTAGAATAAGGAATCTGTCAATTTATTTTTGCAATTTTGTTTGGCGAAAATGTGATTAAAGTGTTTGTTACATCTTTTTCAAAAGTATATTATATCGATATTATATTGTCTTCAATATATGAAACAACGAAAGAAAAGAAATAAATCCAAACTTTTACAATACAAAACATTCGTTTGATTGCAGGAAAATAAGGAAATCAATTTCTTTTAAAGAGTATAATTATAATATTTTTACTAATATACATGTAGAGGTAAGTAAAATTAGCAATAAATTCCTTGTTCCTTTAATGTTGACTTGTTATTTATATTTACATAGTTATTTCTATTTACAATACATTCATGTTTTATTACTAGATGTGTGTAAATGTACATATCTTCGCGTATTGTGTTAAATACTACGTAAATTACTATTTTTCCTAGTATAATTTATTATTATTTTTTTATAACCAAAATATCTTCTTGCACATTAAACATATCTTTTATATCAAGAGGAAGATTACTTAAAAATAAATTAAAATCAGACGTTTTATATGGTTTATTAATCTGTTATACATATAGCGCCGAGTATCTTCGCGAAGAAAAATGAATCATAAAGGGAATGCAGCAAATAAAGCTTCATGGCATAGCAAGACATTGTCGGATCGAGTGGTCATTCGTAGTCAGTTATCCATGCCATCGCTACCAAAAAACACGACAGCATTACGCGCGTCACTTGACTTAAACTGTGTCATATAAACCTCACAGAACAAAGTGCACGAATAGTGGATTCTTAAAAGCATGTATAGTATATAATACGTACAAGAGAATAGTGTCGAAAATTTTTACATTTTAAGTAAAACCAAAAATATGGCAAATATCTATGTGGATTCGTTATTAATATTTTAAGCTTGAATAACGGTGAAAATAATAAAAGATCTATACTTTCCGGATTGTGTGCAATTGTTTGTTTGATCTTTTTATTGATTGCTTTTCTACTGGAATATTAAGAGAGAGAAATTACAATGGAAGGCTGATAATAATCATATTACTGCCCGACTAGAAATTGGCCCGATATATCATAAGGACCTGGCCGGGTATTCTTAAGGCATGCCTTACTAAGGCTAACCCGATTAGGTCCTTATTATTACCCAATCGAGTAACCGTAGCACGGCCGAAAGTAAAGTTCGATCAAGTAATCTCATCAGGTCATGATGAGGACTTTATATGCATGCCTCATCAGAAAATAATAATTATAAACGCAAAATTTCATAGGGTTATATAAGCAGGCCCCGATCAGGACATGTAACCTTAGTCTATAAGAAATTTGGTAGAATTATTTAATCAGATCCTGATGAGGATAATTTATTAATGTGCAAAAAATTTCCCGATTGAAAATTAAGGTAGGGTACAAATAAGGTCCATATAACGTTTGCCTGATTTAATTATCCGGGACTTGATATTGTTGCTACATCGGGACCCGAGTAACAATGTAATACTGTTTCCCTATAAGGTCCATATAAGGATATTATAATCAGGTTCTTGTAAACTTATATTAGGTCCTCATAAGGGAAATATAAGGTCATGGTAAGGTAATTTATTGAGAACCTGATAATGAATATATTATATAATAAATAAGGACTTTTTAAATAAGACATTATCAAATAATATACATATTTTATTTATATTTATATTATATCTATTTATTATTAATAATATTAATATGATATATTATTATTATCATATAATAATAATCATATATGTTTATTATACATATAGTAATTATAAAAACATCTTCCAAACATTTATAAAATAAAACATTTTAAATGTTTACTATAAAATGAAACATTTTAAATGTTTAATATAAAATTAAACATTTTAACAGAGTTAAATAAATTTTTCAAGAATAATGCTTTTTGGCTTTCATCAGTCTGCATCATTCGTAACTTCTAAATCATTTTTTTTATTTAGTCGCAGCGTCCAGATCACCGTGTCTATTATGAATACATATATTTTTTTACATATTGTCAAACTTCAGTGCGCTGCATTGTTTAAAGAATTTTGACAGCAGTTAAGGTTATTGGTGTAGCTTAAAGTGTATATTTATTAAGAATTAATTATTTATCTTTGAGATTGTCAAATTTTAATTTAATTATTTTTAATTAAAATAGTGTTAATACTAGTGTGTGTAAATACTGTGTTAATGGATCTATTTGATGCAAAATTGGCAAGAAAACGTGTTGCAACGCGTTTAAGAGTGGAAAAATATCGCATACTTCGAAAAAGAAATCGAAACAGAAATCCTACAGAAAATAACATAAATAATAGTGTAGCAGTGCCATCAAGTTATACGTCACCTGAAGAATTGGAATTGTCTGAAATTGATAATTTTCAAGAACAAAATTTTAACAGTGATATACAGTCACCAACTTATGTTCAAAATAATTTTCATTTGGAAAACGAAACAGATATATTATCAGATAATAATAATACTAATAATAGAGAAGACGATGCTTTGGATGTGTCAGAAAATGAACCTGCAAGTATTTCTTCGATTTCATCAGACTCATCAGTGGATACATGTGAAGAAAATTCAAGTAATATTATATATAATCTTCGAGAATGGGCATTTCAATTTCCGCCACTTCCCCATTCTCGCTTAGATAGTTTATTAAATATATTACGACCCATCCTACCTCAATTGCCCAAGAGTTCAAAAACATTTTTGCAGACTACATGTGAAAATTATAAGATTGAGAAACTTGATGAAAATGATAATGGTCTATTTATATATTTCGGTTTAACTTCACATCTGATGAAGTGTCTTAATCCTGATTTACATTCAAATAACATAGAATTAATTATAAATGTAGATGGTTTGCCACTATTCAAGTCCAGTTCAACGAGTTTTTGGCCAATTTTATGTAAAATTTTTCACCAACCTGATGTTTATAAACCATTTCCAGTTGCAATATATTGTGGAATTCATAAACCAGGAAATGTCGAAAAATACTTTGAAAAGTTTGTTGAGGAAATCAACCTGCTCCAAACTGAGGGATTAAATGTAAATAATCAATTATTTCAAGTTTCTATTAAAGCTTTTATTTGCGATAGACCAGCTCGTTCATTTGTTAAATGTATAAAAAATCATAATGGATTTTGGGCATGTGAGCGTTGCTTAGTACGTGGCGAACGCTATAAAAATCGAACCATTTATCCAGATGACAATTATGAATTAAGAACAGATCGTTCCTTCAGAGAACAAACAAATAGCGAACATCATAGAGGAATATCTCCTTTAATTAATATTAACCCACCAATCGATTTGATTAACAGTTTTCCACTTGATGCAATGCATCTCCTATATTTAGGAGTAATGAAGAAACTGTTGGAGTGCTGGCTCGAAGGTACAGAGGACAAACGATATATTAAAAAATTATCATACAGTTCGAAAGCACAATTATCATCTCTGTTAATAAAAATTCAACATTTCATCCCTGAGGAATTCCAAAGAACAACTCGATCCCTTTCTGAATTTAAGAAATTTAAAGCTACCGAATATCATTTTCTCCTCTTATATATTGGACCAATTATTTTTAAAAAAATTTTACCGGAAGATATTTATAAACATTTTATGATTCTTCACACAGCTATTCGAATTTTGTGTGGAAAAGACACAGCGTTAGAATATTGTACACATGCACGAAACTTATTACAAAAATTTGTACATCTCATATCAAACTTGTATGGAAATGAATTTTTAATCGGCAACGTACATAATCTGCTGCACATTGCTGATGATGTATCATTCATGCAATGTCCCCTATCAGACATTACATCATTTCCGTTCGAAAATGCATTAGGAAAAATGAAGAAATTATTGCGTAACGGCAATAAACCATTATCGCAAATATGTCGTCGTTATAATGAAATATCTTGTATTTATGAAGCACAACCAAAGATATCATCTCATATTGAAATTCTAAAAAAATCAAGCTGTAAACATTCAAGAAAAATAAATATAAAAAAATTACGGTATAAAGATGTGCTAATAACAACAAAATCACCTAATAATACAGTTTTACTTTCTAATGGTAAAATAATACAAATTAATAATATTTTTCTTCCTGAGAATCGAACTCAATTAAAACACATAGAAATTGATGGTGATATTTTAAAGAAAAAGAAATCTATGTATGATTATCCATGTGATTCAAAATATTTGTCAGCGTGGACTGTAACAAAAAGAAATAGAAGGAGTATCACATGTAAAATAAACGAGATTCAGAAAAAAATGATAAATATAAATCTCAGTGAACTTGAAAAAGAAAAAATATACGTATTAGGATTATTGCATATGTAATGAAACAGACAATTATACATATTAAATTAACGCTTCATATTGATTGAAGATGCCAATGAGCGCTCGGCACATATTTCGTTTCCTTAACAACTAAATGTTATTTTCAAAAAGGTTAAGCTCGTTCACGCCTGTCACTGTAATATACGTGAATTGAAACTAATTGAAGAAATTGTGAATAATATTATATTGTGAATATAATATAAAATTGTAATTCTTATATTCTCACATTCCTTGAGGGTAAGTATTGACTAAAATTTAAAAAATTTTTTATATTACCTATCTGTTCAAATAAAAAGTTCACGAGTTATTTAAAAATATTTTTTTTATAATTGCAGATGAGTGACGAATATAAATTTAGATTAGTGGAGTTTAAAAGCGATTCAAAAAAAGATGTTAAAAGTGTTGACATAGTACCGAAGGAGTGGATAACGTGGGACATTAAAAAAAAAGAATTTGTATGTTATTTTATGCCGCCACCTTATAATAAGGAAAAATTAATAAAATTAAGAAATCAGGTCAAAAGCTGTCAGCGACCAGATTACTCATGGCCAAAATACGTCATACAATTACGTGGAAAAGCAAGTAAGTTTAAAAAATGTTTTACTTTGTTTTTTATTAATTTTTTATCTTTTTTATCTCAGCTTTTTTTATTTAACAATTATTTGGAAAAAAATTATTACTATTTTTTAATGATATTTATAAATAATACTCATAATGTACGTTATTAATAATTTAGGAACGTATTCTGATGCGGAAGAAAAATTAAAAAAATTAAACGCCCAACAATATGCATTCACAACAGACAGTGAGCTAGATGTTTCAACTAGAGCAAAAAATGATTTAGAAGAATTAAGAATGCAGACTGATGAAAGCCAAAAATCGTCAAGAGAAATATTAAACTCATCTGCTATCACGATTTTAAGAGAAAATGTTCATGATAAAACCTTTCGTAAGTATAATATATTAATTACAATTTTTTGACATATATACACGATGTTTCAAAAGTAGAAGTAATAATATTTATTTTCAGAAAAAAAATATAAAAAATCAAATTTTATTCAAAGGAAACGATCAGTATCTTCTTCTTCAGAGACTTTAGTAGAAACAGCCAGTGATATTTCGGAAAGATCCAGTGAAAAACGATCATCGCCATCTTCTAAAAAATTTAAATATACAAAAAATAATTGCGAGCATGAAGGTAATATAAGATAAATATAAATAAAATAAATATAAATAAATAAATATAAGATAAATATAAGATAAATAAATAAATACAAGATAAATAATAAATAAAAAATAATTAAATAATAAAAATAATAATCAATAAATAACTAATAATAATAATAACAACAACAATAATAATAAATAATAACAATAATTAAATAATAAATAATTAATAAATATAAGATAAATATAAATATAAAGTAAATATAATATATTTTTTTCTGAACTTTCAGAATATTTAAAAAAAATGGAGAAACAATTACAAGAGTTATCGAACCAAGTAACTGTTCTTAAAAGACCAATTGTAAAACTTACCGTAGATGTGGAAAATATTTTGACACTGTTAAAAACCCAAATCAGAACTTCAGCAAAAACTTCATCCGAAGATGAAGAGGATGATGAGAACCCAATTCAATTACCATGTGATAGCATGGAGCAATTTGAACAGTTCAATGAAAACTTAAAATCAAATAAAAAATATAAAAAAAAAATTGTAAATATATATTACACACACACACACACACACACACACACACACACACATGTATAAATACATTTGTTAATAACAATTTATTTTTTAGATCTATCTTATAAAACGTTCAATAGACGAACGCCGTGCATTAGTCCGTAATATGGGAAGTATTATTCGACAATATATGTGCCAAAATGTGGCACAAAATTACACCACCGTAAAACAAATGGCCGGAAAAAAAGTATTCAAAGGAACAGAATTTTATAAATGTTTGGAAGGTGTTTATTTTATAATTACAATTTTTTAAAATATAAAAATTAAAAAATGTTTTATATTTGTAATTAAATATTTTGTTTATTTATATTCTAAGTTGCTGCATCAACTAGATTTAAAAAAGAAGAAAATCCACTAACTGAGAAACAGTTTAAAGAAGCGATTCAGGCAGTTTTAAATAATGTGAAAGATTGGAATGGAAAACGGATGGAACGTCGGGAGCGCGCCCAAAATACTGAAGCAGAGAATTCTGAATAATATACTCTGACAAAGAATAAGACTGAATAACTCTAATAATTCTAATTGATAATAAATATATATGATAATAATGATTATTATTAAAAATGACAATTTAAAAACACTATAAGAATATGTTTTTGATATTAAATATGTACGTTATTTAAAATAATGTCCTTTATTATTCAAAAAGTTCTTTATTTTATTTATTTTATATATTATATATAAGTATTTATTTTATATATTATGTATATATATATATGTATATACATATATAGAGTCCCTTCGCCAAAAATCTAAATGTGCATATATTTTCACTCTTTTAATAAAGAAATAGGCTGAATGTCTTTTCTTTGTTTCTAATTCAGTCCATTTCTTTATTCAAAAAGTGAAAATTTGTACATTCATAATTTTAACATAAGGGAAATGTATAAGTTCATGGTTAGAGGTAATTTAATGAGGACCTGATAAGGAATATGTAATATTCGTTATCAGGTTATCATTATGATACTTAATCATGACCTTATATATTTTCCTATAAGAACCTAATATTAATTTTATAAGGACCTGATTCTGATACCCTATATGGACCTTTAAGAAAAATGGCGTTACATGCTTACTCGGGTACTGATAAGGCGATAATATCAGGCCATGACAACGAAATAAGGCAAACGTTATATGGTTCTTATTGGGACCCTACCTTAATTTCTAGTCGGGTGTCTTCGGTACAATCAAATAAATACGTATCACTTCGCATTGTTGGCTCTCATCGACAAAATCAGAAATTATTTACTTACTAGACGTTTCCTAATTTGATTGTAAGATATATATCGTGATCAGTCATAAACAGAAATATGAAAACGTAATATTGGAAGATTATAACTTGCGATTCGCAAACTGAATTCTAAAGATTTTATCGAAAAAATGAGAAAGCATCGATTCGATTAGCACGTCAGAATAATTCAGTAGATTGAGAAAATCAAAACTGCTGAGAATTGAGCGAAAACGTTCACGAAAAAAAAAAAAATATTATTATGTTTAGGACGAGATTATTGGCGAATTAGGCGTTTTATTGAAAGGTTTAGTGCTGGCGAAGGCAGCTGTTGCGCTTTTGCCGAAGGATCATACTACTCTTGACAGTCTCCAGAAGAAGTTCGTTTCCATGTTCCCGGATTCAAATTTGACGCAGGTAAAAGATTTTTTCGCTTGATTAAAGGACAATAGAATATTATTGCAGGTAATAGTTAATTTGTGTAAATATAACTATATAATAATAAAATACATCTTGCATAATAATAAAATAAAACTATATAACATAAAGTTAAAGAGTGTGTTGTTGTGAAGAGGGATGTATGAAGCTCGGAAATTATGTTTGTTTGTAAATGGATGTTATATAGTACAAAATTAAGTTAAAATTACACGGTATATTAAAACTTGACTGTATTATCTTTGTGTCTCGGTAATTGCTATTTTTAGGACTGTTTAACATTAATGAGGTATTCTGTTTATTTTCCGCTATATTAATATATATATACGATGACACTTAAACTAATTTTGATGTTTGATTTTTCTTCAATTTTTAAAACTTTTTCATTTTTTTAGATATTTATAATATTCTATTGTAATATAATAAGATTTGTACTAAATTATTTTTTATTTAACGAATTTAATTCAAAAAGTCAGCATAAATTTTTAGTGTTAAGGATAGTTATATATATGTAAGGATAGTTATATATGTTATTAAATATCGAAACAGAAAGTCGAGAATCGGTATAATTCAATAAATCTAGGGATTATTAAAATACAATCTGGAATTGAGATTTATTCAATTACTTGGAATCATACCAAGAAAAATTTGTGTCCTGTGCATAACTTATTAGTTTCAATAAAAATTAATGAAATATGAATATGTTAAAATTTAAATATATATTTTACATCAAGAACCTTACTAAAGTATTAGTTGTAAAATTATATATAAATTTGAGCGGGTGATTGCTGTTGCGAGTGATTGCGTATATTGTTGATTTAATTATTGGCCTAGGGTTAATCGATACAATTCGAAGTTCCATTACCGACTTATGTTTCGATATTGTGCACAACTAATCAGTTTCAATAAAAATTAATTTATCCTTGAAACTGACGCACTACTTTCCTCGTCTGGCTCCTCTAGCCCGTTATTGAAATTTAAATATGTATATAATTTTGATTGTACATATATCCATTTTTATATAGTTATTTGCACACAATTTTATGGAAGTCAGTCGAAAGTTTTTACGGTGTTCTGTAGGAATTGTTCGCATTAAAAAGTATAACGATAACCGAAGAGGAATTTGACAAGGTTTTAAGTACAAGAATGTATATAATTTCTATGACCATATAAGAAAGTATTTGTAAAATTTTTATCTTGAGGTACAAACGTTATTGAAACTTGAATGATAATGGATGGATCCTTGAAAAAAAAATCGACTTACTTGGACGCATTCTTATAAAGTACTTGCTTACTTGAAGAAATTAACTAACCAATTGTGGAAAAAACCAATCATTAGATAACATTGCTTCAACAATGAAAGAGAGTTACACTTTCATGTATTATTTGATGAAAGGTTATGAATTCTTATTTATCCTTATTAATCTATTTTGCGTAACATTCTTTGATATAAGAATCATGTCTAATATAAAAAAATGTCTTGGAAAACAATATAACAGACTTATTAAAAATGGAATTTTACAATATTTAACATATTATCAATTAAGAGTGGAAAGTTTACATAAAAATATCAAGTCCATATGGTTAAACAAACTAGTAATTTTACTTATTTCTACATATACTATTTATTATCATAAACTATTTATTAAAAGTATCGGAAACAGTTGTGTCTCTAGCCCAGTGGTGCCTCACTTAATTTTATCCAATGTTAAGGATATTCCAGTGTTCGAGAACAACAATCATCACATTTTACAGAATCTCAAGCCCAATCGGAATCATTCTGATAGCGTAACTGTGAAAAACGAAGTTGATAGGGTTCCACTTGAAAATATGTCTATGATCTCAGAATCTATTGGTAAGTTGTAAGGACATACATAGAACGTTAGCAAAGAAAATCTACGATAAATAATTGTAAATTATTTTAAATTAAAGAGAGAGTGTGAAAAGCAAATCTAAAAAAATAACGAGAAAAATATAAACTACATTCTGTCGAAAAGAGAGGCAGAAAAATGCTTACGTTGTATGTAAAATAAATCAAGATTTAAGAGATGGCCATCAATTTCATTATTTTGCTAATTTGTTTTAAAGCAGTCGCAAGTATTATACATCTGTTATTTGAATCAATAGGAAATTGTACAAAAACGCTTAGCATTTTATTGAAAGTTTTTTATTTTTTTTGTATTTGTTCTGGATTAATAATTACTTTTCTAAGTTTTAAAACACATAGACACTTTTTTATAATATTTTAAAAGTTAACACTTGCTATGCTAATTTCCATATTTTGTAATTTACGTTTATTTTTTCTCTTTTCTTTATTTTCACTTTAAATTATCCTTTCTGAATTACTAAAATAATTAACTTAATTTCTTGTATATAATTATGTCAATATGCACGATCTCAAAATCTTTAGAAAGCATTCCGAGCGTGCCAACATCTCCCAGAGCATTCGTAGAGTTCTACAATGGATTCCTATAAAAAAGGACGACATTTCTGTGACATTCAGGTAAAGAATCTAAATTCTTAGCCTATATTCTTTCATTGTCTTAAATTTAACGACACATATATACACACACACACACACACACACACACACACACACACACATATATATATATATAAATGTTAATTTTGTTACAAATTTACTAAATAAGAAAAAATTAACATCTTATTCTTTTACAGATGGAATCAACCTGATTTTACAGGCGAATTGATACAAGGATACACAGTGCAGTGTTGCTTCATCGAGAACTTAAAAAAGATTCGAATCTGCGATGACGAAAGTGTCTCATTGTCAGCTACAATATTCGAGAGCACGGTGCACAATCTAAAACCTAACAGGACGTACTACTTTCAAGTACGAGCGCATACTAAAGTTGGTGCTGGACCTTATACGGATTTAATGAATGTATCAACAACGCATGAAAATCCGATACCTCAATTATTGACTGCATCGGATGATGGTGTCCAATTATGGGATTTCGATTCAAAAATCAAGGTTAATCTCGTTGAGAGACAAAGTGTGTTAGAAGTGGTTTACTCGATAGCAGAACATACAATTTATTGGTTCAATCGTATGGGAAACGATTGGGATATAAATCTAATGACACAAGAAATGAATAAACCCAATATCATTAAAATAACTCCCTTAAATAGTACTGCAAACAATCTCTGGATCGACTGGGTAGCAAGAAATCTATACTGAACGGAACGTGATCAGTATTATCAAACGTCACACCTTGTGAAACTCGACTTAACAATGTGGGAAAATGGCATAATCACATATGATAAGATCTTGAAAAGGGAATTCAATTTTTTTGGTTTCGCTATACAGCTGTCTATGGGGTACATTAACCTTTATCTATCTGAAATAATTAACAATTCTATCTATGCTAATTAAGAATTTGTGATATTTTCAAATTATATAGAAATTCATCATGATTTTGTAATAAGCGTATAAAGCATATAGTTATAAATTATCATAAAATTATAAGTATTTGAAAAAAATTCATATATTACTTTCTGCTTCGTGGTTAAAATAATATTCTATATGTATATATGGTACACACATAGAATAACACATATATTTTCCAGATTTTTATACTGGATGGAAAATGAAATATTAGATGATCAGTATGCAATAATGAAATCGTATCTGGACGGAAAAAATGTGCAACTTATTGTAAAATACGCTGACAATATGAACTTCTGTTCAAACATATTATCAACAGGACTATTCATTGACACCATAAATACGGAAGAGCTGCTAATGTACTGGATACAGAGATGTGCATTGAAATTAAATTATACGCGGCCAACATTCGCCTTAGTAGGTGCAACCTGATTTTAAGCGTTGAACATGAGGAAATATTTCGGAGCTCTTTAACAGTAGACATGACAAACGTTTACTTTTTTACACGCAAAACCATCTACATTTTCAAAAAGAAATATGCACTTCTCGACAACGAAGAAAACGTATTCAAACACGTGCAAATAAAAAACGTTAAACCAAGAATCCATAACATGATAGCTTTCGGTAAATCCTTGCAACCATATCCCCGGACGGAATGCCTTACACCTGATGAAAACAATTATAAAATCAAAATAGTAAATATAACAGCGAACAGTATCGTCTTGAACTTTTCGGAGCCAATACTTTTCCAAGCGCGGATGCGAAAAATACAACCTACCAACCACTATATATATCATCAACGTAAGCCATTGTTTGGACAATAGTCTTAACAAGTTCGTACAATTCAACAAGCAGACGTACGAGCGGTATTACGAGATTCAGAATTTAACGCCGCTTACGGAGTAAAAACTAAAGTTTACTCTGAGCAATTTTTACTTTAACCAGTTATCGATGGACTCACTCTTCGACTCGGATGTGATACTGAGAACTAATCCGGACAAGCTCAACGTACCGGAAAATGTGACGGTTCAGGCTTTGACGCCTACTATAGCGGCAGTTTGCTGGATGCCACCCAAGAAACTGAACTGTGCGTCGGTGATTTATAGAGTGTATTGGGAGTTACTTTGCTCGGTGAACAGCACGCGACCGATAAACGTGCTATATATTAATAAGCCCGAACGTAATATAGACAGGAAATATTTTACGATAATCCAATCGATGCTACCAGGATGCAAATACTCGGTACATGTACGTGTGTATCCGGTCAACTTCAGCGATCTCTATATAGACAGTTTAATAAAACCCGTCGATATGTACTCGGAACCGAACAATATAACTTTGAGCGGCATTAGTCTAAATGGTATAAATATCTCATTGATCCCTAGCGTCAATCTGACGATTAATTACATATTGGAATACAAAAATGTTCAAACGCAGGAGTGGCAAATTGCAGACAGCTTTGAGGTAAATAATGAGACAGTAATGTACTATTTAAATAATTTACTACCGGGAACTTTATACAAGTTCCGTTTTATACTGACATATCCCGAGTATGAGAATTATACATAGCCGTCTGATGGAAGATTTACTTTTCAAACACTTGGTAAGTGGATATGATAAAGAAAATATTATAATATAATTTGCTTAGTTTAGATACAAAAATGTTTGCAGAATTTTAAAAATAAATTATTTTTAATAATAAAATTAAAATTAGAAGTAATGTTTTATAGAACGGATATTCGGAAAGTAAAGATACAAAGCTAATAAAAATGTAAGGAAAAATATTTTTACACGATTAGCAACTCTGCCGTGTCTGATAGATTCCGTGTGACGTGATAGAGTTTACCAAGTCTCAGTCGCAGCTACATTGTGCTTGCAGTTTGTGCTTAAAATGGCCGTGTCAAATCTTAATCCCGCCAAGTGCGAGGTTCGTTCAGTGATTCGTTTCTTTTGCGCGAAAAGAGAAACTGCTGCTGAAATTCATTGCCAACTTGTTTCTGTTTATGGCGAAGACGTTATGAACAGGCAAAACGTGGCAAAATGGTGTCGCGAATTTAAAGCGGGAAAAAGTAATGTTCATGAAGAAAGGAGTGGAAGGCCATCCGTTGTCACTGATAAACTCATTCAAAAAATTGAAGAAAAAATTCATTTTGATCGGCGTTTAACGATCGATAAACTTCATGAGGTATTGTAAGTCAATCTCAAAATAAAATGCTTTAGAAATATTTTCTGGGCTTTGTATCTTTGCTTTCCGAATATCCCTCGTATATATATGTGTGTATATATAATATAAAACGAAGAAATTAAAACTATATTCTTGCATAACAAAGATGATGTTTCGAGCACTTCTGGAATATTAGCTACGCCATATTACCAATCGTTGACGTTAAGCCTTGTCGCTATCGTTACTGTAATCTGCATCTGCATCTATTTTTATTGTTGTAAGTATATTTGATACACACACATTTCTTTAATTACAGATTATGATAGATGTAATAAGAAAAGAGATTTTTCTGAGAAAAATTAATTTACTTGATAAGAAAGAGATTTAAAAATTGCACAATGCATATTATAAGATATGTATATTGTAACTTTATAATAGTGTATCGGCAACGCAAAGAAGGTGACGAGCAAGTTATGCCTCCGGTAATGACCGACATTGAACTAGCTATTCTACACGAGATACCTATCGGAAACGTTCAGTTCAATACGCTATATAGTCCTACGTTGCAATATTATCCGAATGAATTTGTGCTGACCAAAATTAAACGTGAGCAAATCACATTAGCAAAACTCCTTGGTAGCGGCGCATTCGGAATGGTAGGAACTAATAGTTCTAACGTCATATTTTAAAACATTAATTTTTATATATAAAAAATGAGAAAAATACACATTTCTTAATAAAGAGAATTACGTAAATCTACTTTTTATAAAAGATTAAATAATACAATATTTTTGTAAGTTAACGGCCATATGCACTTTATTCTTTTTCGTTGAATTATTAAAATAAAATAAAACGTAATCTCATAAAAAATTATATTATTTTGATTAATAAAGTTTATATTTAAATTAATTTAAAATATTTGGCAGGTATTTCAAGGAAAAGTCAAGGATTTAGAAGGACCCGGCATAGAGACGCCCGCTGCCATAAAAATGCTTCGGAAAAATGCTTCCTCGCGAGAGAAAAAGAAATTCCTGCAAGAGGCCAGGCTTATGAATCGCTTTCGACATAAACATGTGCTAAGATTGCTGGCCGTCTGCGTCTGCTTAAACAAGGATTCTCCATTCGTGTTGGAATTAATGAAAATTGGTGATCTGCTAAAATATTTGAGAGAGAGTCGAAAATTCCAACCGTCAGATTCGCACTCTCTGCGTCTGCAAGACTTGCTCGCCATGTGCGAGGATGTTGCGCGAGGCTGTTCTAACTTGGAAGAAATGCGTTTCGTGCATAGAGATCTCGCGTGTGGAAATTGCTTAGTATCCGCGAGAGATCGCGAGAACCGTGTCGTCAAAATCGGCGGTTTCGGACTAGCCAGAGATGTTTACAAGGCCGACTATTATCGCATGGTAAATATAATTATTTAACAAAAATTTTTAAAAAGTGTTTTTTTAATTTATATATCGTAATAATATGGTATATTTTTACTTTAAATAGAATTTAAGAAAATTAAATTATTTTTATTTATATGAAGCAATAGAAGTAAACGCGCTATCTGTTTTCACACTCATATTTTAAAAATGGACAACTTGAACCGAATGATTAATTTCTCTGAAATGTTTTAGGAAGGAGAATGTCTTCTTCCTATTCGCTAGATGACACTGGAATCTCTGGTGATTGGAATATTTACTTCCCAGAGCGACGTTTGATCGTTCGGGGTGCTAATGTGGGAAATTACATCATTGAGTGAGCAACCCTACACTGCCAAGGATAATCTCGAAGTGTTAAATTACGTACGCGCGGGAGGTAGACTGCCGATGCCTCTGAACTGTCTACCGATGTTATATCAATTGATGCTGCATTGCTGGAGTGCAGCGGATGCAAGACCGAATTTCAAGCTTTGTCTCGAAAATATTGTAGCACTGAGAAAGGACATAGAAGATGCACAACTCTTTGCAGTGGATATTATATAGCTATAAATGTAATTTTTTAAAATTGTTATTATTTAATTTTTCTGTATATGTATATAATGCTAAGAGAAATGAATTTTATGAAATGTTTGAAAATATGTTTGTGGTATTGTGCATAAATTTTTTAAAAACATTTATAAGAACTATTGTTCGAATAATTAAATTATTAGAAGCATACTGATGCAGAATATCTTTTAGTAATATAAAGTTACATTTACGTATTATAAAGTTATAATAATAAAGTTTTGTCAAATAAAGGTGTTGTATTTCATTTAGTATATATAAATGACCAAATATGTTTTAAAAAATGAATGGTCGGTCACACACATGAAAGTATTTCTTTGAAATTTTGTTTTACAAATTATGATCAAATTGTTTATTTCTTTTAATAATTGACTTACAAGAAAATACATTAAAGTATTATGTTCAATTCGGGCTTTAAATGTATGATAGAGCATCTTAAAATAAAAGTCATATATTTTTATAAGAGCGTTTTCATATGTTTAGGGATTGAAAGAATCTTTAGAAGATAATTTGGTATCCATAATTTGGAGCGAATATCGTTGAAACAATGAGATAAAAAAGAATTTTTTTAGAAAAGTTTTCTGGTTCTTAATGCTTTTTATAATTATGTATTTCAATTTATCGAAAATGTAATATGTTTTAAAACACCGTCGTTCCAAAAAAATCTAGAAATTTTATAAATTTTATATTTTATATAACTACAAAAATTGAAGAGCTTTTTACGTCAAATTTATTCGTATATGATAATATGACTTTTCGTAATTAAATTTTTGTAAACTAAACTTACAGTTCGCGCAATGTGCGCCGCCCTATGTTAGCTATGTTGCGATTTTGCCGCGTATTACTTTATTTGACAACTTATTTTCTTTCACACAATTTCATACAATTGTATGCATGCATAATTTCTGCAAAGTTTTTTCTATAATTCTGTGAAGTTTGAAATTATATAATTCAGAAAGTTATCAATTTCTTCTCACAAATACGCACATTCAGTAATAAATTATATTAAACATGATATTTTTACACAAAAACGTGTGCTTTAAATGTAAATACTCATTTAAAGATAAGTTAAAAACACTTATTTATAGTATATATATTTTTTCAAATTAGGTTTATAATAATGTAACATATCCGATAATACATAACTTATGCGATAATATATAACTTATATAACATTGCATAATATAATATTATTGTTTAATGAATTATATCTAATATTGTTATATTAAATATTATGAATAAGAATCTTATATAACATGAACAAATATACACGATTATAAATTACATATACGTACATACATATACATGCGTGTGTAAAATATATATATGGTACTTTTATTAATCACAGGTATAATCACATGTTTGTGAAAAAAAATGTTATGTAGAGAAATTTTTTACACCATAAGCAAGTAATGATTCCAGTTGCAAAGCATAAATATCAAATGTTGGTTTTGAATGACTTTTGATACAATTTATTAAACAATAATGTTTATGTTATATTATGCATTATTATATAAATTATATGTTACATATTATCGGATACGTTGTATTATTATACAATTATACAAAAATAATATATTATAAAAATAGATCATCGTTAATCCAAGATCACAAGATCCCTTGTTCATTTCGAACAACGTTGATGTCAAAAAGATAACATTCCTTGGAAAGCTTGAGAATTCAGTCACAGAAACGAGACTGAAAGGAAACTTTTCTTCGTTCTTGAACTCAAATATAAATATATTTAAAGTATTCGCGCCGAATATCTTCATGGAAAAAAATTACAAGAATTACAAGTGGAGTACAGTAAATAAGGAGTAATAGCATGGCAAAAGATGGTTAATTCAAATAGTCATTTGAAGTCAGTTACTATGATTTATTATGATCGTCAAATACAAAAAACGCAACTGCGTTACGCGTCGCAGGACTCGATGTCATCGTTAAGAATCGTTAAGATCGTTAAGAACAACGTGAACGAATAGTGAATCCTGAAGTACATGTATAGTACATACATACGAGACAATTGTCACAGTTGCAGTTTTTAATGAGACAAAAAATGTAGCAGATAACTAAGTGGATTTAATAATACTTTGCGTTTTTTACTAGTGACAAAAATGATGGAAGATTCATAATTCTGTAATTTTCGGATTGTCTGTAAGTCGCTTGAACAACAATTATCGCACGTTTCTTTTTATTTCATTGCTTTTCTACTGAAATATTAAGAGAAACTACGGAGGAAGACTGATAACATTTATATTATATTGCTTTTAATACAATCGAATGCATACGTGTTATTTTACAGCATCATCATTAACTTCCATCGAAAAGAAGTGACTATTTATCTACCAGAAGTTTTATAATTAGTGTTATGTTTCTTGTGTCTTCAGGGTTCAGTTTCAGGAATAAGGCTTTTGTGAATAACGTTTCTTTGTATTCTAATAAATCTTTTATTGCGAAGGACTATATCCGATACAAGAGCTCGTGTGTACGGTTCCGACCGGCTTCTTCTTCCGTTGCCCGCGCCCTCTTCGAGGAGGCCCAACTTTACGTTCCGAAAATAAGTCTATTGTACACTGGTAGCGCGGCCGGTTTGAATCATAGCAAACGTACATAACACCCTCTCCGCTTGAGTAAAAGAAATGATCAGGTGTAAACAAAAAAAAAACATTTTTTGGTGGCTATGCGAACGTAATTATCAGAAAAGAAAAATAAGCACGTTATATTGTAATCCGCGAAAAGAAAAGAAAAAAAAGAAATGCAGTCCTTCTAAAACATCATATTTCTATACAAGAATGGAAAATTATATCACAACCACTTTTTCCTATCTCAGATTAACTTCATAATCTCCTAAATGTGTAGGCAACTTATGTGGCCTTCGTGGTCTCGCAGGTTGTCTTGGAGTGGTTTCTACAGGATCAATTTCGCGTTCGGAAAGATTTTCCGATTGTTCTGACAACGCTTATGGAGAAGGCGGTGTTCTCACTGCTTCTGGTGTACGGTGATCCGCTTCCTCAACATTATCACCAGCGCTTTCTTCTCCGAGTATTGAGTAGTCTAAATCGGCTGTTGTGCCCGTTATTTTATCATTTATCTTTACGGGCGTCTTATTGCCAATTACGCGCATCTGGTTGACGTGTCTTTTCCAAATTCGTCCATCATCCAATTCGATCTTATAGTGTAGTTTCCCAATACGCTCTAACACTTTTCCGAACATCCATTTGTCTACGCCTAAATAGTTTCGACAGCTTATTCTCTCTCCTTCCTTGCAGACGAGATGAGTTCCTATTGTTTCTTTATGATTGTTACAATGCTTTATTTCTGGATGTAGTAAATCCAAACGTGTGCGTATTTTTCTTGCGAACATTAGTTCTGCTGGGGATTTCTCTATCGCTGGATGTATCATGTTTCTATATTGTCAATAAATAAACAAATAAAGGCTCTAGAAATGACAATAATAAAATAAACGGCTAATAAGAGCCAGCTCGCATAGGTAAAGGCGCGAGTAAATACAATTGTTTAGATTAAACTACTCTTTATTATATAATTAGACGTTTCGGTCCCGCTTCGGGCCATCTTCAGTAACTGTGTAAACAAATGAATTACATGACATGAGAAACATTATAACCAAAAACCGGTGATCGGATTATATATACAAAAAGAAATTAAAACGTACGCTTGAATTACGAAAAATGATACGAATAGCAGTGTGTCTACGCGGCATCCAGGCTACCCCGCGATCCCCTCTAGAGACGCCTCCCGATCGGTACCCGCCGGTAGGAAGCGGGATGTGCATTGACAAATAATGCACATCGCTGTATCGAATAGCAATATATCAATTGCTGTTATAAAATATTATAAGAGGCAACTCACCAAAGACAATCGCAGAGCCGCACAGAAAGCCACGAGATCCTTACGCACAAGTCTGAGAAATTGCTTGTAAAATTGATTGTAAAAATTTTTACAAGATAACCCGGACATTATTTTTACCAGAGCTGACAAAGGCAACACTACAGTTGCCATGGACAGAATTAAATATTTTAACAAAATGACAGACATGCTAAATGACGCTAACACCTATACCATAATCAAAAAAGACCCGAGTAATAAATTAACTAATAGCCTCCGTAGCCTGCTCACAGACTGGAAGAAGAATAACTATATTTCTGAGAAAACGTATAAAACATTGAATTGTTCTGACGGGACATTACCGAGAGCGTACGGGTTACCAAAGATACACAAGCCGGACTGCCCTCTCAGGATAATAGTTTCTTCCAAGGGTAGCTCGTTATATAACTTAGCAAAATTTCTGCAAGACATGATTCACGACTCCATACCCGTAGCCGAGAGTCATGTTGCCAACAGTTTTCAATTAGTAAATAAACTAAAAAATAAATACATAGACGACCAGTATAAATTGATATCACTCGATGTGGTATCTTTATTTACGAACATACCATTGGATCTTGCAATGGACAGTGTCAATGATAGATGGTGTCACATAGAAAAAAGTTGCGACATCCCGAGAGAGAATTTTTTAGCAGCGGTCCGGCTCGTGTTAAATTCCACGTTTTTCTCATTTAACAATCGATATTACCAGCAAACCTTTGGAACTCCCATGGGCTCACCATTGTCACCAATCATTGCGGACATCACATTGCAGGATTTGGAAAGAAAAGCGATTGCAAATTTGCCTGTAACACTTCCGTTTTATGTCCGTTACGTCGACGATATTGCGATGGCGGCCCCCTCCACCATGATTGTGGAGATACAAAAGATTTTCAACTCATACCATCCAAGACTACAGTTCACCATGGAGGAGGGCGTCGACAACAGTCTCAATTTTTTGGACGTCACTATTATAAAAAACAACAATACGCTAAATTTCGACTGGTATCACAAGCCGACGTTCTCGGGACGTTACTTGAATTTCGAGTCACAGCATCCTCTCTGCCAAAAAAGAGGCACAATAATTGGTCTGACCGACAGAGCGTTTCTTCTCTCTGATCCGAGATTCCACCAGAAGAATTTAAATTTTATTATTAACCTATTACTTGACAATAATTATCCATTAACTTTCATATTTAACACTATTCATGACAGACTAAAATTTCTTATTCTTAACAATGACAAGAACACTACAAAAAACACTCAAGACAAACTCAATAAAGAAAAAGTTACATATTTTAATATTCCATATGTGGAGGGAATCTCGGATCAGTTCAATAGAATAATTCGTGACTTAGATATAAGAATGTCGTACACGGGAATAAACAAACTTAATAAGTATATTAAAGTACATAAAGACAAACAAAACAATGAGTTTCGAAAAAATGTTGTTTACAAAATCTCGTGCAATAATTGTGATGCCTCATATGTGGGCCAGACCCGTAGATTTTTAAAAACCAGAATGAAAGAGCACCGCAGCCATATTAATAGAAACACATCGCAACGGTCAGTGATAACGGACCACAGATTGACGAACCACGAATTCGATTGGGAAAATGTAAAAATTTTAGACGAAGAACCGATTTTAGCGAAAAGACTGCTGTCAGAGATGATATACATAAAGAGACAGAAGAACAGCATTAATTTGCAGACCGACACTGAACAATTAGAACAAATTTACATTCCGATTATAGATAGCTTACGGCCTGTTTAGTTTTCTTTTTCTTTTTTCTCTTACTGTTCCTTTGTTGTCTTTTTGTCATCAATAATCCAAATAACATGTTTATACGAACCACAGTTGTTGTTTGACATTTATATCTGACAGTATAGATATTGTTATGATCGATGTGCGATGTGAGTTAAAGCAATTTCTCAGACTTGTGCGTAAGGATCTCGTGGCTTTCTGTGCGACTCTGCGATTGTCTTTGGTGAGTTGCCTCTTATAATATTTTATAACAGCAATTGATATATTGCTATTCGATACAGCGATGTGCATTATTTGTCAATGCACATCCCGCTTCCTACCGGCGGGTACCGATCGGGAGGCGTCTCTAGAGGGGATCGCGGGGTAGCCTGGATGCCGCGTAGACACACTGCTATTCGTATCATTTTTCGTAATTCAAGCGTACGTTTTAATTTCTTTTTGTATATATAATCCGATCACCGGTTTTTGGTTATAATGTTTCTCATGTCATGTAATTCATTTGTTTACACAGTTACTGAAGATGGCCCGAAGCGGGACCGAAACGTCTAATTATATAATAAAGAGTAGTTTAATCTAAACAATTGTATTTACTCGCGCCTTTACCTATGCGAGCTGGCTCTTATTAGCCGTTTATTTTATTATTTCTATATTGTATTAACATTTGTTGTAGTGCAATATGTACATTAGTTCTGTCGCTTCGCATGCGACGTAAAGAGTTCTTTAAGGTTTGTATAAACCTTTCTGCTTGGCCATTCGTACCCGGATTGTACGGTGCCGTAAGTTTTTGTATAATTCCGTTTTGTTTTAAAAACGAAGTAAATTCGGACGAAATAAAAGTTCTTCCGTTGTTGGATACAAACGTTTTTGGAATTCCGAAAGTAGCAAAGATTTTTCTACACAAGTCTATTGTAGTTTTTGCTGTAATATCTTTAATGATGTGGACCTCTGGCCACTTAGTATACGCATCAATTAAAACAAAGAAGAAATGACCTAAGAAAGGTCCCGCAAAATCTGCGTGAACGCGACTGAAAGGAGTGGTAGTTTCCTCCCAAATGTGTGGTTCTATTTTAATAGGATTATTACGAAAAGAATTGCAGTCCTTACGATTTTTAGCCAATGATTCTATCTCTTTATCAATATTCGGCCACCACACATAACTTCTAGCTAAGTTTTTCATTTTACTAACTCCAAAATGTCCAATATGTAATTCTTGCAGAATTCTTTTACGTAGTGTTATTGGAATTATTACTCGATGCCCTCTTAAGATTACATTATCCTGTAGTGTAAGTTCCCCGAAATCTAAGTTGAAGCTTTTTAGATTTTTAAGATCTTTTCCCGTCTTTAACGCTTTTGAAACTTTTAAGAGTTCTTTATCTTTAATTGTAGCTGTAGCTAGTTCTGTAACTGTAAGTGGAAGACTTTCGATTATATCTAGTTGAAAAATACGATATCTTCGTTAACTTGATTTCCTTTTATAGGAAGGCGAGAAAGACAGTCGGCGTTTGCGTGTGCCTCCGATTTACGATATTTAATAGTGTAATTAAAACCTCGCAGAAAAAGAGCATAGTGCTGCATTCGCATAGCACTGCAAATTGGTAGTCCCTTTTTAGGTGAGAAAATTTGAACTAACGGGCGATGGTCTGTAATTAAAGTAAAGTGTCCACCATGTAGGAACTGATAGAATTTCTTTATACCATAAATTATGGCGTACGCTTCTTTGTCTATTTGGGAGTACGATCTTTGCGTTTTCGAGAGCGTTTGAGAAGCGTATTGGATAACTCTTTCCGTACCATCCGGGTACAAATGTGACAAAATAGCACCTACGCCGTATGTACTAGCAGTGGCTAGAATTAGGGGCAAGGTTGGATCAAAGTGTACTAAGAAATCCGTGCTCGAGAGAGCTTTTTTTGTAGCTATAAAGCTTTTTTCGCAATCCATAGTACAAACAAATTTAGTGTTTTTGCGTAATAGATTGTTCAAGGGGTGTAGAATTGCGCTTAGATTTTTAATAAAACGGCCGTAGTAATTGACTATTCCTAAAAAACTACGCACTTGAGATACGTTTTCTGATCTACGCATTTTCTTGATTGCTTCGACTTATCCGGTTCTTTGTGTAATCCGTTTTTATCTATAATGTACCCACAGTAATTGATTTGTTCCATAAAGAATTCGCTTTTATCTAAGTTAATCCTCATATTGTATTGCTGTGGACGTTTAAAAATTGCCTCTAATTTTTGTAAGTGATCTTTCGGATCTTTACCCGATACTCGTATGTCATCTAAGAATACAGCTACCCCTGACAAATCTTTCAGAATGTTCTCTATATCACGTTGCCAAATGGCTGGCGCAAACGCGGTTCCGTACATTAAACGTTTAGGCCGATAAAGGCCTTTGTGAGTATTCCACGTAAGCAAATGTTGATCCTCGGAGCGGATCTCCATTTGTAAATATGCTTGTAATAGATCGATTTTAGAGAAAACCGTGCCACCCTCCATTGAGGCGAACAATTCATCCACCGGAAGGTGATGTTCGTCAATAACGAGCTGAGGATTTACGGTGATGCTGTAATCGCCACAAAGGCGAACCTGAATGTTCTTTTTAAGGACGGGGACTATCGGCGCAGCCTATTCGGAAGTGTCCACCTTCTCTAAAATTCCTTCTGATTCTAACCGTTGTAATTCCTTTTCTATTAAAGGACGTAACTTGAAAGGAACTGGCCGCGATTTGCAAAATACCGGTTTCGCGTCTTTTTTTAAAGTTAATTTTGCCTGTAGGCCTTTAATTTTTGATATCGACGGTCATGATTGACTAGTACTTCCGTAACAACGCGTTTAATCTATCTTTATGACTAGTGCATGTATCTATTGCGTGTATCGATTCTATGCTACTTAAAAAATTCCCAACATTAGATTCCTCTCGTAATTGGAAAATCCATTCGCGACCTAACAAAGCGTTTCTCTTCTCATTCGTAATATAGAAATTTAATTTATGTAACTTATTACGGCATCGTACATTCACGACTATATACCCTAGTAATTTAACGTTCCGTTTGCAATAAGAAATTTAAGTTGCGTTGGTTGTATGGTCGAACTTGGAAAAAGCTTACTCGCGTGCTCCTGCGCCATCACCGACACCGCAGCACCGCTATCAATCTCGAACTTGACTTGTTTGCCGTTTACCAGCAATGTAGTGGAGATTTTGTCCCGAAATTGTGTATGTTCCAGTAATAGGATCTCTTCAAGTTGTTTTGCCTCACAGTTCTGTTGAAAACAGACCTTTTTCAAATGACCGCCTTTTCCACAAGCGTTGCATTTAACGTTTTTGTCTAATGTACACTTAGATGCTAAATGATTCGCTCCGCACCTATAACATGTAATCGTATTAGTATTCGAATTTTTATAAGACTTATTTACATTGTGAGAACCTTGTTTGCCATTAGATTTACGCGCGTTGGTACCTTTTTGTACTTTTAAAGACTTATCTATATTAGCCGAATGTCGAGGAGTCCGTTTGACCGTCTGCGTCTGTACCAAGCTTAATTCCGCTACTCCTCCTTGTAGTTGTTGAGCACCCTTCTCGGATAGTTCCATAGTAGTAGCCACCTGCGCTGCCCTTTCCAACGTAAGATCCACCAGCTCCAGGAGACGTGCTTGGATCCTCTTGTTTGACAAGCCAAAAACCAGCTGGTTTCTCAAGGCTGTTTTTAAGTAGTCGCCTAGTTTACAATGCACGCTTAGCTTATGTAGTGCCGCCAAGAATTCCTGGACTGTCTCACCATCCTGCTGCTTGCGTTGATGGAATTTAAAGTTTTCCGCTATTTCTAGCGGTGCCGGGTGGTAGAAATCCCTCAAACTATTAGTAAGCGTCTCATAGTTTGCTTCGAAAGGATCTTGCGGCGAAAGGCGATCGCACAAGATGTCGAACGATGTGGCCCCAACGTAATGCAATAAGTAAGGTACTCGGGCCTCGTCTTTAATTGCGAAGATTCGAAAGGCACCTTATAACTTAACCTGAGCAACCATCGTGTCCAATTTGTAGTGGTAGAATTGAATGGCTCGATGGTAAAAGTATTTGGCACTGCTGCTGCTGTCGCCATCGTCTCTTCGAAAAGGCTCACAAGAAGAAAAAAAATAATATATCCGCCTTGTGCTCGTTATCGTATTCTCCTTGTGCTCGTTATCGTATTCTCCTTGTATCTCCCGGCACGTATTACTGTCGGGATAAAACAGATCCCATCCTCGTCGCCAATTGTTATGTTTCTTGTGTCTTCAGGGTTCAGTTTCAAGAATAAGGCTTTTGTAAATAACGTTTCTTTGTATTCTAATAAATCTTTTATTGCGAAAAACTATATCCGATACAAGAGCTCGTGTGTACGGTTCCGACTGGCTTCTTCTTCCGTTGCCCGCGCCCTCTTCGAGGAGGCCCAACTTTACGTTCCGAAAATAACTAGTCTATTGTACATTGGTAGCGCAGCCGGTTTGAATCATAGCAAACGTACATAACAATTAAATTGAATGCATCGTGTTCAATCATAAAGAGAAATTTTAAAAAGTAATGTTGATATCTCGCGATTGGTGTACTGAATAGATTTCAACAAATGATATAAAAAAAGCATCGATTCGATAGTACATCTGTATGCAGAATATCGAGACTGCAAGCAAGCTAATTGAGCGCAAGCATCTATAAGAGGAGAAAATTTTTATGTTAAGATGACATTATATGTTTTGCTGAAAGTGTTAATGCTAACGAAAGCGGTCTTTTCGGAGAATTTGGGGAAAACTGTGTAGCTCTGACCAGCCTCCAAGAAGAGTGCCTCCTTTTCACGTGCTGGGATCTAAACTTCACGCAGATAAGGAATTTTTTTGATAAAGAAAATTGAATGTTATTGCAGACAATAAATTAGACGTAACTAAAACTGTATAATACATAACTAAAGAGTTTGATGTTATGAAACAGGATATATAAAAATTCTAAGTATATATATAGTGTCACATTTAGAAATAAATGTTATATAATATTAAACTTAATTGCGATAAAAATTATAAAATTTTACCGTAATACGTGTTGTTTTTATAATTGTTATATTTAAGAATAAAAATTTTTAGCATTAACAGATCCCATTGATTCCGTTTACTTTTACTACATTAATAAATACATATATTATGACAATTTCGTTGATTTACTAGCTTGTTCTGTAATTCCTAAAATAACTTTAATTTTGTAGATATGCATTTATATTTATTAATTTTTGTATAATAAGACTTGTGTGTGTGTGTATGTGTGTATGCATTAAATTTATTTTTATTTACTAAAATTAATATAGGAAATTAGCGTTTGTTGAATTAAAGAAACTTGCATGCGTAACAAGACCGCTATCAAATATTAAAATAGAAAGAATAAAAAGAATAAAAAGAAACTCTCAAGAATAAAAAATGACAATGACTAAAAGAAACTAAC
The DNA here is from genome assembly GCA_963971435.1 of Lasius platythorax. Classification (NCBI taxonomy): domain Eukaryota; kingdom Metazoa; phylum Arthropoda; class Insecta; order Hymenoptera; family Formicidae; genus Lasius; species Lasius platythorax. Next base: position 5,483,915 of record OZ020548.1, on the reverse strand, counting down.
GTAAATTTGTATCGTTTTCTGTATTATGTGTAATAAAAACTAAATAATTTCTTTTCTATATTTTTTATTCAAATCTTATCCGATCAAGAAGGCTGAAAACTATAGCTTTTGCAATAATAAATAGCTCTTATGTTGATGTTTACAGAGACGATTATTACTGTAAAAAGTAGATACAATTATTAAAGAAAAAGAAACTTTTGCGAAGTACCTCCCTATTTTTGATTTGTGTATAATATTGCATTTATACACAAAATAGTACTTTAAGAAAGTTAATTTGTATGTAGATACATAAAGTGGATAAAAAATATAGATTATTCTTAAATACCTAAAAAATTATACGTTTTATGGAAAAAAATGTTTTATATAAATTTTGAAAAGTATTATGTGGTACTTTAAGTGGATAAGTATCAGAGTTCAATCACGGACAGGATCACATAAAGATAATTTTAAATTTAAAAAAAAGTTTTTTTTTAAATTATCACAGAAATAATTTCAAACTTTTCAATTAGAAACTTTTATTTTTTGTCTCATATTCGTATAGCCCGTGAGGGGTTGCTAGTCCCCCATCGGGCGCCTCTCCAGGTGGCGGATTGGGGAATGCTCACCAACATGTTGGAGAGTACCGGGGAAATAAAATACCCGGGGTGGACCAAAACTAGCAATAAATCAAGCAATGGATAAAACTAAAATGGATGTAATTACCCCAGGTGGCAGACCAGGCATCTTTCTGGAAAATCCACCCTCTACGGAGGCTGGCCTCAAGGATTCTGAGGGAGGCCAACCATTGTTTGCAAATTATGCTCATGGAAAGAGTACCGTGACAAGATCATTTTTAGATGCGGATGGACTATATCAGAAAAAGGAGTTACGAATATAAACCACAAACACAAAACGAAGTATATCTGTGGAATGCATGGAAACAAGATCAGAAAAAAATAAACAGGCTTGAAGAAACGTTAAAGTTAATAAAAGAGAAAAATAGTAATAAGACAATCGAAAGTATACAGCAGTATAAAACAGACGAAGAGAAGCTAGCAAGAGAAACGGAGTGGATAGTGAGTAAATCAAGGAAAACGACTAAGAAACGAAAGGCCGTTTCATCTTCAGAAGTTTCACCTCAACAGCAAACCTTAACTACCGACCAAGCGCTAAAAGTAAAAGAAAACCGACCTCGTCCACCACCACCAGTGAATATCACTAGTATAAAAGAATATGAAGAAGTATTTAATGTGCTTGCAATGGCCGAGGTCCAATATAAAGTGACAACAATGAACAATAACGTATTTAAAATTAATGTTAACAATGAGACTGAATTCAGACAACTCAGAAACACGCTAGATAAACAAGGAATACGGTATTTCACATATGAAAATAAGCAAACTCGACCAGTTAAAGTTATGGCAAGAGGGTTGCATCAAACCTGTAAAGTTGAAATGATTAAAACGGATCTACTATCTAAAGGACTTAAGATTGAAAAAGTGATTAATATTCTAAAACATGAACGGAGTAATAAAGGTATAATAAAAAAAACCTTTCCCTTTGTTCATGTTAGAATTCAACAACAGTGACAAAAAAAATATATGACATTAAAACTATTATGGGTAATAAAGTTAAAATAGAACCACTACGCAAAAAAACTATCTTAATTCCGCAATGCAAGAGATGCCAGGCCTATGGTCATACTAAAACATATTGCGTAAAAGAAGAGAAATGCATAAAATGTGCTGGTAAGTACTGGACATTTAACTGTAATATAAAAGATAAGAACAGCGGGAAAATCAAATGTGCCAACTGAATCTGACAACTGAAGAATAGAGGACACAGCGTAACTGTACCAAATACAAATATACAAACAGCTAAAGCTACTCAAGAACAGGCTATTAAGCCAATAAATAAGTCAACGACGAAATCAGGCAAGCCTTACGCCCAAGTTCTTATAGGAGACGAAAGGAATAGGACTGACGATTCGAATCAAACATTGCTAAGAATACTGGCTAAACTGGACCAGCAAGAGAAAGCGAACGAAGTGATTTTAGAAAGAATCAGCAAACTTGAAAGCGGCATTACAAAGCTGCAGGCAACAAAACAGACAAAATAAAAATGGCGCAATCTTTGAGAATTGCAACCTGGAATGCTAATAGTATGCTCAAAAGAATCCTGGAGCTAGAACTGTTCTCTGGGATCAAAAAATAGACGTGTGTCTGATCTCGGAAACGCATCTAAATAGAGATTCCTTTTGCAAAATAAGAGGCTATTTGATCTATCACACTACTCACCCTAGTAATAATGATAGGGGTGGTTCAGTGGTAATAGTTAAAGATAATATTAAACACTACGAAGAAAGCAAATACGAAACATACGCGATGCAAGTGACAGCAGTGAATATTCTAACAAAAACCAAAAATATAACAATCGCAGTCATATACTGCCCTCCGGAAAAAAAACTGGAGAAAAGTGATTATCTTGGACTTTTCCAGATGCTAGGAGACTACTTCATCATCGGAGGAGACTATAACGCAAAACATACTTACTGGGGCTCTGATAAGGACTCCACCAAAGATAGAGCTACTTAAAGCCGCCTTAGCTATGAAATGTGAATTCCAATCTACTGGCAAGCCAACATACTGGCCGGGAGACCCGAAAAAAAGGCCAAGTCTAATTGATTTCTTTATGATAAAAGGAATTGTTACTAAATATACTTGCATTGAGGAATGTTTCGACTTGGCATCTGATCATTCACCTATCATATTAACAATAAGTGAATCTGCTATTATTAAGCAGAAGCCTTCTTATCTTACCAACAATCTCACATGTTGGGAAGGCTTCAGAAAGGAGCTTGAACTAAGAATTGTCCTGAATACGTCTTTGAAGACAATTGACCAGCTGGATTACGAGGTTGATAAACTTGTTGTTGATTTGCAGCAAGCAGCGTAAAATAATACCCCTCCGCTAAGGTCTAAAACACCTGGATTAAACTATATTAAAGCAATTAGAGATTTGGTACAAGAAAAAAGAAAATCCAGGAAAAGATGGCAGCAAACACGGTCACCCGACAATGAGAAACGGCTAAACAAATTAAGTGAGCAACTCAAACAGGAAATAAGAGTCGTCAAAAATGAGACATTTGCCGAGTACATGAAAGGGCTGTCTGATAAAGATGCGGACTATTCTCTCTGGAGGGTGGCTAGATTCCTGCTGAAGAGACCGAGGAAACAAACTCCACCGATCCGCAGGGACGATAATAAGTGAGCTAGGAAAGATTCTGACAAGGCGGAAATTTTTGCTGATCATTTAACGAAAACATTCCAGCCTCACCAACCTATAGAATCAGAAGTATTACCACCTGTAATCAATATAGATGACACAACAATCAAACTAACTACTCCAAATGAAATTGTTAGAGTAATCAAAAGCCTAAGCACTACGAAAGCACCAGGCTACGACCTGATAACTGCGCAAATCCTAAAGGAGTTGCCTCGTAAAGGGATAGTTAAGCTAACATATCTATTCAATGCAGTGATACGCTTGAAATATGTACCAATGTAATGGAAGATCGCCGAAGTGATTATGATTCCTAAACCCGGCAAGCCTTTGGAAGATAGAACATCTTATAGGCCAATTTCCCTATTACCAATTATATCCAAACTGTTCGAGAGGTTACTTCTGGTACGTCTTAAACCAATTATTGAAACAAGGCACCTAGTTCCTTCTCACCAGTTCGGTTTCCGTAATAAGCATTCGAGCATTGATCAAGTGCATCGGATCACTGATGAGAAAGCACTAGAAGATAAGATTTGTGCATATTCCTGGATGTCGCCCAAGCTTTCGACAGGGCATCAGGGACTGGAATATAAGCTAGTAAAATATCTGCCATCTTAAATGGCACAAATCCTTAAGTCATATATATCTGATCGTTACTTCAGAGTTAAACAAGGTGAAGAGTATTCGGGTTTTTGGGAGATTGCTGCTGGCGTTCCACAGGGTAGCGTCCTCGGGCCTATGTTGTATCAACTCTACACCGGAGATATTCCGGAGAGCAGTGCAGTAGTAATGGCAACATTCGCCGATGACACTGCACTGCTTGCTACCGGTAAAAATATACTAACAGTTACACGCAAACTGCAAGCAGCCGTCACCAACATTACCAAGTGGACTAACCAGTGGCGAATTAAACTGAATGAGACAAAATCTACACATGTAAACTTCACCAATAAAAAAATAGACTATATCCCGATTTTGATTAATCAACTAACAGTTCCATATGCTAATGAAGCAAAGTATCTGGGAATGACTCTGGATGCTAAGCTAAGGTGGAAAGCATATGTTAAGAAGAAACGTGAGGAATTGGGGCTCAAATACAGGAATATGTATTGGTTGCTGGGAAGACATTCTGAACTATCAACCTACAATAAATTGATACTTTACAATCAAATTCTGAAACCGGTGTGGATCTACGGCATCCAATTATGGGAATGTACTAAGAAATTGAACATTAAAATAATTCAGACTAGGCAGAACAAAATACTTCGCAGCATTGTTAATGCGCCATGGTATATACGTAATGATGACATCCATCGAGATTTGAAAGTACCTACAGTTAGCGACGAGATTAAGAGATTTGCTGGCAAACACGAAAGAAGACTGCATGAACATCAAAATGAAGAGGTGTTACAATTACTGGATAACAGTACGTTGATCCGGCGTTTGAGGAGACTAAAGCCGTTCGAACTGGTGTAGCGTTGAACACAATTCAACACATGAACATCTGATATCACACTATGAAAAGCGTCATTGGACGTTTATCCATCTCACCGATACTAAATTTGTTAGAAATAAATGGTTAGATAGTCGTAGACTAGTTACAGTCATGGCGCTTTAGCGTAAAAAAAAATATTCGAAAAGATCACATCAAAAGGCATAGTCAGAACATTGGTTTTCGATCCTTTTATAAATAAATTTATCCTGAGTTATAAGTTATTAAAATTATATTTGACTGTCGGCATTAATATTATTCCAGTTGTACCACGTGAAGATTGCGCGATCGGATTTACATACATCCTTTCTGCGTGCGTGCATGCGTGCGTGCGTATGTGTGTGTGATTGTGTATGCGAGCGCGCACACACATTTGATATTACATACAGCATCTCCAAATGCTGTTCATCACAACAATCTGGCAATGCACCAATTTGTAATAAAAACTCAAACGGCATTATTATAAGCATTTCGAGATATCAGTCCCATTTCCTTAATTATTCGATGACGCATAACATCTAAATCAGGTATTGTGACTACGAATTAGAAGTTTAATAAAATACCTAACATCGTAACGCGCAGTATATAGAACGCAGTATGTAGAACAAGAAATGAGTTAATTTTATCTGCATATGATGCATGCTTGTTTAAAAATGAATGACTTCGACAAAACAGTTTTTCTTCGCTAAAATGTAAGAAGGAGTAGATCGGCTTCTTATTCGCTGGATGGCACAGAAATCTCTGATGGTCGGAATATTTACTTCACAGAGCGAAGTTTGGTCATTCAGGATGCTAATGTAAAAAATTAAATCGTTGGATAAGCAACCCTACATTGTTAGGGCTAATCTCAAAGTGCAAGATTACGTATGCGTGGAACAAGCTGCAGATGCCACTCAACAGCAACGCAGCATCAATTGATGCAATGTCGCGACATTGCGCAACGGATGCAAGACCAAATTTCAAACTCTGTCTCAAAAATATTATAGCATTGAGAAAGGGCATGGAAGATGCACTACTGAGTCCAATGGATATTATAATATATAGCCGGTACAATTATTAATTTTTTAAATAATTAATAGTTTTTAACTCCTTCGTAAGCTTAGAGGATCGTAGTGCAAGGGAAAGTAAATCGAAGTCTCTTTGTTGCGTTAAAAAAAATGTAATATCATTTCGAGTCGTCCATACAGAAAAATCCGTGTTCGCACGCAGTGACTATCGGAGGTCGAGTTCCTCTCTACCCGGTTATTCTCGCGATTATAAACTCCCCTCTCCGACCTTCGAGAATCTTCTTCAAACTCTCGTTTAATCTTATTCTAAATAATAACGGTTTACTTTTATTATTATTCTCAGGATGTCGGTTCTCGCCTTTTGTCTTCTGTGTCGTCTGTTGTGTTTGTTTTTGTCTTTTCGTCTTGCTCCGTCTCGATGTTTCTCGCGTATCATTATTTCGTGTATATTTTCGTTTGTCTGTATGTATGATCGTTATTTTTCTTTTTTCGGTCGAATATGTGTCGATGTAATCGCCACAGTACTCCTCCGCCAGTGCTATGCCGATAGCACGATACTCTCGCGGATACTGCATCCTGACGTGCACAGACTTCGCAATAATTTTCGAACGATAAAATAATCCTGAGTTTCCGGTGTACAAAATATTTCGAAAGAAAAAACAAAAAAAATGTATAAATCGCGCGGGATCCCGTGGTCCAACTATCGGGCTCGTCTCGGCTTCATAGCCCCGCCTGAAAACGGTCCGGGAATCGGACCTTCCTTCCCGCTCTTGTCGTTCTCTCGTCCTGTCGGAGCGGCAGCCTCGCGTCCTCGCGCGGACCCCGCCGGTCGGTCTCGGCGTCCCGGTTCTGCGTTGTCGACTCTGCTGGCCCGCTATCCCCTATATCGTTCTCTGAAAGAAGGTACGCAGGTTTTATCCGGTCAATTGAGATCGTTTTGTCTTTGCCGTGCATGCGCACGACAAAAACCTTATCGCTGCGGCTGACGACCGCGTACGGTCCCTCGTACGGCGCCTGCAACATCGTCCTTGGCCCGTCATGCCGCACGAACACCTGCTCGGCCGTCGCCAAGTCTTTATAAACGAACGGGCGTCGCTCCCCGTGTCGGGTTCCATCCACCGGTCGCAGCCCCTCGAACTGCTCGCGCAGCGCCCCGACAAAGTCAGCGGCCCCGTCTTCGTCGCTCGTCGGCCGCCGGCTCAGGAACTGCCCCGGGATTCTCAGTGTTTGGCCGTACACTAACTCGGCCGTGGTTGCCTGCACGTCGTCCTTCCACGCTGTTCGGATCCCAAGCAGGACAGTCGGCAGCACCTCGGTCCAGCGGCACCTCGGTTCTGTTGGCACTTGATCGCCGCCTTGAGCTGGCGATGGAACCGCTCGACCATTCTGTTCGCCTGCGGGTGGTATGCCGTCGTCCTCAGGTGTTGCGCTCCTGTAAGCTCGCTCAGCCGCCGGAAAAGATTGGACTCGAACTGGCATCCGTCGTAATTCGGAGGGGCGCCCCGAATCGGCAGATCCATCCTCCGTAGAATTCTCTCGCGACCGTCTCCGCCTCCTGGTCTCGTAAGGGGAACGCCTCCGGCCATCGTGTAAAGCGGTCCACGCATGTGAGACAATATCGCTTGCCCTCTGAGATTGGCATCACGATGATGTCCAGGTGGACGTGCTCGAACCTGCTGGACGGAGCAGCAAACCTTCCCAAAGGCGCCGAAACATGCCGAGTCACCTTAGGTCGTTGACATGGCACGCATGAACGAGCCCAACTGCGACAGTCGATGCTCATCGACGGCCAAACGTAGCGCTGCGTCACGAGCTTGCCCGTCGTTTTGATTCCTGGGTGCGCCAGGTTGTGCACCAGGTCGAATGCGGCCCGGCGAAAAGGCCTTGTCAGGAACGGTCGTGGTGTTAGCGTCGCTGTGTCGCAGTACACTGCTATCCCCGTTCCGGGGATCTCTACTCTGTTGAGCCTCAGACCGGTTTCCCGCTGCAAGTACTCCTCAATCTCCTCGTCGTTCCTCTGCGATTCCGCCAATGCGGCGTAATCCATCGGAGAGTGAAGCTCCTCGATTCTTGATAACGCGTCAGCCACGACATTCTCTTCTCCCGTCACGTGCCGAATGTTGGTGGTAAACTGCCCGATGTAGTCCAAGTGGCGGAACTGGCGCGGCGTGCTTTTCTCTGGTTTCTGTCGGAAAGCAAAAATTATTGGCGTATGGTCCGTATATATCGCGAACGCGCGTGCCTCCAGCATGTGGCGAAAATGTTTGACCGCCAGGTATATAGCTAACAGTTCCCTGTCGAACGCGCTATATTTTGATTCGGCTGGGCTTAGCTTCTTCGAGAAGAAGGCTAACGATTCCCAGCCGTCGCTGCCTCGCTGTTGTAAGGTCGCGCCGATGCTCTGTTCGGACGCGTCGGTAAACAGAGCGAGTTCTGCGTTCATCCTGGGGTGCCTCAAAAGAGCGGCTTGAGCCAAACTCTCTCTTGACGTTTCGAATGCTTGTTGAGTCCGCGGCGTCCACGATACTGGTGTTTTGCCCTTGACGTTGCCGTGAAGAAGGTCGTTCAACGGTGCCAAAATCTCGGCGGCTTTCGGCAGGAATCTTCGATAAAAATTCACCATGCCTAAGTATCTCCGGAGATCCTTTGCTGTCTTCGGCCTTTGACACGCGAGAATCGCCTCTACTCGCGCCGGCAGCGGTCGAGTTCCCTTGTCCGAAACCTCGTATCCCAGGAATTCTATCTTTTGTTGGCCGAATACGCATTTCGCGGGGTTGATTATTACCCCGTATTCTCGCAGACGCTCGAATAACGCTCGCAGGTGATCGCGATGCTCCTCCTCCGATGACGACGCGACGAGGATGTCGTCGATGTACGCGTAACAGAATTCGAGGTCACGCAGAACCTCGTCCATAAATCGCTGGAACGTCTGCGCCGCGTTACGTAAGCCAAATGACATGTACGGGAATTCGTACATGCCGAACGGCGTGGTGATCGCCGTCTTCGGGATGTCTTCTTCCGCCACCGGGATCTGGTGGTATGCTCGGACCAGATCCAAGGTTGTAAAAATCTTCTTTCCGCTAAGGGCCTGCGCGAAGTCCTGGATGTGTCGTACCGGATATCTATCTGGGATCGTTCGCGCGTTTAGCGCTCTATAATCCCCGCAGGGCCGCCACTCTTCGCCTCTCTTCGGCACCATGTGCAAGGGCGCCGACCAACAGCTCTTCGAAGGCCGCGCGATGCCGGCCTCTACCATCTTCCTAAACTCTCTCTTCGCGGCCGCTAACCGATCCGGAGCGAGTCTCCGCGGCCTGCACGCGACAGGCGGTCCCGGCGTCGTCTCAATATAATGCCGCGTGGCGTGGATCGCATTTTTCGGACGTCCTTCCGGCCTCGTAATATCCGGATATTGCTCCAGTAACCGGTGGTATTGCGTCTCTCCCGTGATTGTCTTCACGCTGGGTGCATCACATCGGATGCAACGCCCGCGCGCGGTCAAGCTCGTCATCTGGTCGACGAGACGAGAATTGCGCAGATCGACGAGGAGCCCATAATGCGCGAGAAAATCGGCGCCGATTATCGGTCTCGACACATCCGCGATCACAAACTGCCACGAGAACGCCCGCCGTAATCCGACATTTAACGTCATGGTCTCGGTCCCGTACGTATATATCGGCGTGCCGTTGGCAGCCGAAAGTTCGTAGGTCGATCTCTGTCGTGGTCCTCGAACCATCCTCTGAGGGTACACGCAGAGATCCGCGCCCGTGTCAACTAAAAAATTCACTCTCGAACTCGCGTCAGTCACAAACAGGCGACGCGCACCGTGACTCGAATCGCTCGCCGCCACTAGCGTTCGGTTCCCACGTTTCCCTGCTGTTGCATCGAGCAGGGCGCTCTGCATTGACGCGCCCCCGATCCGAATTGCCAGTGGTACCAGCAGAGTGGCCTTCACTTGGACACAGTACAATTGGACACGTTGCAAATGGACACGAAACTTTACACACGGTTCAATTGGACACGGTGCATTTGGACACAGTAATTTTGGACACAGTCGCTTTTGGACACGTAAGAAAATACACGCCGTTCATTTAGACACCGTTTATTTGGACATCGTGCATTTGGACACAGAAAAATGCGCACCGTTTATTTGGACACCGTCAATTGCCCACCGTTCGATTGGACACTGTCAATTGCCCACCGTTCGTTTGGACATTGTTCGATTGGACACCGTCAATTGCCCACCGTTCGTTTGGACACAGTTCGATTGGACACCGTCAATTGCCCACCGTTCGTTTGGACACTGTTTGATTGGACATCGTCAATTGCTCACCGTTCGTTTGGACACAGTTCGATTGGACACCGTTTAATTTGGAAAGTACACGCACAGACTGCACCCCCCACCCCCGCCCCAACCCCCGCCCCCGCCCCCACCCCCACCCCCTTACAAACCCATGTGGAATATTTCTGGTGTCGAAACGAACGGTAGGCAATTGACGGTGTCCAATTGAACAGTGTCCAAACGAACGGTGAGCAATTGACGGTGTACAATCGAACTGTGTCCAAACGAACGGTGGGCAATTGACGGTGTCCAATCGAACGGTGGGCAATTGACGGTGTCCAAATTAACGGTGCGCATTTTTCGGTGTCCAAATGCACGATGTCCAAATAAACGGTGTCCAAACGAACGGCGTGTATTTTCTTACGTGTCCAAAAGCGACTGTGTCCAAAATTACTGTGTCCAAATGCACCGTGTCCAATTAAACCGTGTGCAAAGTTTCGTGTCCATTTGCAACGTGTCCATTTGCAACGTGTCCAATTGTACGGTGTCCAAGTGCACCGCTCCCGTACCAGCACACTCCGCTAACCGGCTGACCGCGGCTCCCCGATCGCGCGCGCGGGCGCGAACGCAAACGCGAACGCGAACGCGAACGACGTCGATCGCCATCACCGCCCGCTCGGAATCGGTCTTCCCCAATCGCCTCGATTGACCCGCGAATAGCCGTCAATTGCTCCGCCATCTCCTGCTGCATCGCCAGCCGCATCTGCGCCAACCGCACCTCCATCTTCGCCTCCAAGGCAGCAGGGTCACCCGTGCTCCGATTCTGAGGCGTCGTAAATTTTGCCGCCTCCGCCACCTGGAATACCGGCGCCCGGGTCGCCTCAACTATTGCATCCGCGATGTCCGCTAACTGCTCGATCGTGTCCGCCGTGCGCGTCACTAAGTGCGGTTGAATATAAGCCGGCAACCGACTGAGCCAGATCGTCCGCAACACCGGGTCGCCTACAACGTTTCCGGCGAGACCGCAAAGGTGTCGTAAAAATTGCGACGGTTTACGATCTCTGATCTCTTCGTGCTCGAGGAGCCTCCGGGTCTTATGCTCCTGCGATAAGCTAAGTCGCTTAACGAGCTCGGCTTTGAGCGTCTCGTACGCGCGCTCCGCGGGCGGATTCATGATAATATCGCGCACTTCGGTTGTATAATTCGGTCCGATAGCCGTCAACGCGTACCCGAATTTTGTCCCGTCGACCGTGATTCCGGCGGCTTGAAAACTCCGGTCGACGATGCTGAACCAGAGCTCCGGGTCCGTCGGCGTAAACTCTGGCATTCGCATGCCCACACGGCTTACCTCGGGGGCAGGTAAAAAAATACCCTGGTGGTTGCTCCACCCTTGCTGGCTGCATGGCAATCGGTTGCGGCTGCAGCGCCGGAAATCTCTGCTGCTCGAGCACTCGCGGCTCCTGCTCAACGCGCGGTGCGCCGGCTTCTTCGTCTCGTAGCACTGGCATCTCACCTCGCTCACATGCACTCGAAAATCGATCGCGAATCACCCGCACACTCGACCGGGCGTACTGTCTTTCGATCGCGCGCGAAAACGAAAATGTCAATCCCCGCACGATAACGTCGGGGTCACCAATTTAACTCCTTCGTGAGCTTAGAGGATCGTAGTGCAAGGGAAAGTAAATCGAAGTCTCTTTGTTGCGTTAAAAAAAATGTAATATCATTTCGAGTCGTCTATACAGAAGAATTCGTGTTCGCACGCGGTGACTATCGGAGGTCGAGTTCCTCTCTACCCGGTTATTCTCGCGATTATAAACTCCTTTCTCCGACCTTCGAGAATCTTCTTCAAACTCTCGTTTAATCTTATTCTAAATAATAACGGCTTACTTTTATTATTATTCTCAGGATGTCGGTTCTCGCCTTTTGTCTTCTGTGTCGTCTGTTGTGTTTGTTTTTGTCTTTTCGTCTTGCTCCGTCTCGATGTTTCTCGCGTATCATTATTTCGTGTATATTTTCGTTTGTCTGTATGTATGATCGTTATTTTTCTTTTTTCGGTCGAATATGTGTCGATGTAATCGCCACAAGTTGTACCGGCTATATAAGAAAAATGAATTTGCACATCTATGAAATGTTTGAAAGTCTGCTTGTTATTATACACAAATATTTTTTTAAGAATACTTATTGACTGTGTTGTTTGAACTATTAAAAATACATTTACATTTAGAATGTGTATTTAAATAACATAAAATTTTGTTCAGAAATAAAAATATTGTATGTTAATTATTTGATATAAATAGATCAAATGTGTTAGAAAAGGAAACCTGTCAAAGTATTTTTTGTAATTTTTTTTCACAAAATGATTAAAGTTTTTGTTACATCTTTTTCTAAAGTAATGATTGTTTTAGGTATCAGTGTGTGCATGTAAACAATTGAAAGTTTAGGAGAATAGGACAGATGACTTGGCTAATTAATCAGTCATTAATTAGTGTCGCATGAACCGACTTTTAGAATTTTTTTCCTGACGCATAAAGCACATTAATTGTTTGTACAATCTAATTGCGTGATATTATATTGTCTTTAATATACTAAGTAATGAGAGAGAAGAAATAAATCCAAAATTTTTCAATACAAAATATTCGTTTAATTAAAGGAAAATAAGAAAATCAAGTGACTTTACACAGGCTAATTCTGGTATTTTTACTGATATATATATAGATCTAAGTAAAATTAGCAGAAAATTTCTAGTTTCTTTAATATTGACTTGTTATTTCTATTTACATAGTACATTCGTGATTTATTATTGCACGTTTATAACTGCATATTATCGCGTAATGTGTTAAATACTACGTAAATGTCTCTTTCTAGAATCTATTATTTTCTTTTATAATCGAAATATCTTCTTGCACATTAAACATGTCTTTTGTATCAAAGAGAAGATTATTCAAAAATAAATTAAAATAAGAGATTTCATACGGTTTATTAAACTGTTTTATATACATATATAAAACAGTTTTTTTTTTTTGGCCAAACGATTCTTGAAGACCATAACTCTTTTGGAAGCAGCGCCGAGTATCTTCGCGGAGAAAAATGAATCATAAACGGAATGCAGCAAATAAAGCTTCATAGCATGGCAAGACATGGTCAGATCGAGTGGTCATTCGGAGTCAGTTACTATTGAGATCGCTAAAAAACACAACCGCATTACGCGTTATTTCACTGAAACCGTGTCATATAAACCTCACAGAACAAAGTGCACGAATAGTGGATCCTAAAAGCATGTATAGTATATAATACGTACAAGAGAATAGTCGAAAATTTTTACATTTGTAGTAAAACCAAAAATATGACAAATATCTACGTGGATTCGATAATAGTTTACGCTTGAATGACGGTGAAAGTAATAGAAGATCTATAAATCTATAATTTAAATATTGTATAATTTAGATTATTATAATTAAATCCATAATTTCCGAATTGTTTATAATATGTTCGATTATCGTTTATTGATTGCTTTTCCATTGGAATATTAAGAGAAATTACAAAGAAAGACTTATAACAATCATATTGTTGTCTTTGATACAATCAAATAAATACGTATCACTTCGCTATGTTATTGGCTCTCATCGAAAAAATAATAGAAATCATAGAAATTATTTACTTACTAGATGTTCCTTAATCTGATCGTAAGATATATATCGTGATCGGTCATTAAGAGAAATCTATAAACGTAATATAGGAAGATAATAACTTGCAATTCGCAAATTGATTTCTAAATAGAAACTATAGAAAATATGAGAAAGAATCTATTCAATTAATCCGTCAAAATCATCCAATAGCTTGAAAAAAAACAAAATTGTTGACTGAGAATTGAGCAAAAATATTCGCGAAGAGAAAAAATGGTAAATCTTTACATTAGCGTCATCCCCTCCGATTTGCCTCAAAATTTACACAGAGCTTCCTTTTGGTCTACAATTAAGATTTATGATAGTTTTAAGCCGGGGAAACAATATGTTGTTGTTGGGAAAAATCGTGAAGTGGGCGCTTCAAGCGCTATACTTTACATATATTTTACAACGCGTAGCGAAGTCTACCCCACAATTTCTGATTTAAAACTAAAATTTGGTTTGGGTTAGGTTATATCTTCCGGAAGCGGAACCCACTGCGTCCACGCATATACTTTACAACGCGAAGCGAGGTGCACTCCACAATTCTTGTGTGGATGGGAAAGTTTTAAGGGATATTTTTAAGCTGGGGAACAATATGTCGTCTTTGGGGAACATCATGAAGCAGTATTTTATAATAAAAAATTGAACAAACCGTTCTTTTTTAGCACTTGAAGCGCCCACTTCACGATTTTTCCCAACAACAACATATTGTTTCCCCGGCTTAAAACTATCATAAATCTTAATTGTAGACCAAAAGGAAGCTCTGTGTAAATTTTGAGGCAAATCGGAGGGGATGACGCTAATGTAAAGATTTACCGAAAAAATAATTATTTTTGGAACGAGATTATGTGTTTTATTGAAAGGTTTAGTGCTGGCGAAGGCAGCTGTTGCGCTTTTGCCGAAGGATCATACCGCTCCTGACAGTCTCCAGAAGGAGTGCGTTTTCGGGGTGTGTTCGGATTCACATTTGACGCAGGTAAGAGATTTTTTTGCTCAATTAAAAAGTAATAGAATATTATTGCAGGTAATAGTTAATTTGTGTAATTAAAACTATATAATAATAAAATACATCCTGCATAATAATAAAATAAAGCTATATTACATAAAGTTAAAGAGTGTGTTGTGAAAAAGGATGCATGAAGCTCGGAAATTATGTTTGTTTGTAAATAGATGTTATATAGTACAAAATTACGTTAAATTAAGATGATATATTAAAACTTGACTGTATTATCTTTGTGTCTCTGTAATTGCTATTTTTAAGAATAGGAATTTAACATTAGTGAGGTATTCTGTTTATTTTTCTCTATATTAATATGTACATACATACGATGACACTTGAACTAATTTTGATGTTTGATTTCTCTTCAATTCTTAAAACTTTTTTATTTTTGTAGATATTTATAATCTTCTATTGTGGTATAATAAGATTTGTACTAAATTATTTTATATTTAACGAAATTAATTCAAAAAGTCTGCATCTATTTTTAGTGTTAAGGATAGTTATATATGTAACAGTTATTAAATATCGAAACAGAAAGTCGAGTATCGGTATAACTAAATAAATCTAGGGATTATTAAAATAAAATCTGGAATTGAGTTTTATTAAATTACTTGGTATCGTACCAAGAAAAATTTGTGTTGTGTGCAAAACTTATTAGTTTCAATAAAAATTAATAAAATTTGAATATGTTAAAATTTAAATATCAAGAGACACGGTAGTGTCTCGCGCCAAGTACCGCGCAGCAACAGCGAGGCACTCCGGTTATCTTTACGCGAGTCGGATAGTTGAGAGTATCTCAGATTATCAGACCTCAATAACCGCTAAACCGATCAAATTCTTGATAGGCTTAATCGATAGCTTGGGTTTGAATTATATAAGGAAAGTGTTTTTATTTTCGCTCTACGTGATCTATAAACAGAGACATTAAGATGCAAAGTCTCAATGTTAAAATTTCTCATTAAAAAACGTCTCCGTCGTCGTCGTGGTCGTCGTCAAAGTCTCCAATGCGCATGTGCGAAAAACGGTTCGAGCAGTCACTGTGTATTTAGTTATATTATTACCGACCGTCGTCGGTAACTATAATAACCTAACACGTCAAAGTATCAAGAGACGCGATAGCGTCTCGCTAAGTATATCTTTCGTTTCTTTTCAACATTTTACTAACAGACGCTACTGCGTATCATTTACCGGAACGAGGACGTATTTACGAAAATAATTAAATATGAATTAAAATATCTCGTACATCGGACCATCTTTTCGAGAAAATGAACATATCAATCGAGAACATGGATTTTTCCGAATGTAATGATACCATAATGACACTGGAAGATACACTGGATGTACAGATCTTAATATTCATCATGCATTTTTCTGCCGAAAATGTGTCATTCAGATACGTCGTCGGACTTGTCCAGGTTCATAGATACACCGCTAGATGGCGCCACTGTCGCAAGCCGCCAAATTTGTCCAGGTTCACTGATACACCGCTAGATGGCGCCACTGTCGCAAGGCCCATAATTTTTTTCTAAGTTGTGTGCGTGCGCACGTTCCGCTCCTTCTTTCTCTCCCGGTCTCTCTCTCTTCTCTTTCTCGCTTTTTCACTCTCTCCCGCTCTCTCTCTCTTTCTCTCTCTCTCTCTCTCTCACGCTTTTTCTCTCTCTCTCTCCCTTCCGCTTTTTCTCACTCTCCCGCTTTCTCTTTGTTTTCCTCTCGCTTTTTCTCTTTCTCCCGCTTTCTCTCTTTCTCCGCTTTCTCTTACTCTCTCCCGCTTTCTCTTCTTCTCTACCGCTTTCTCTCTCTTTCTCCCGCTTTCTCTCCTTCTCTCACTTTCTTTTTTTCTCCATCCCGTTATTCTTCTCTCTCCCGCTTTTTCTCTTTCTTCCTCCCGCTTTCTCTCTCACCCTTCCGCTTTTTCTCTCTCTTCCGCTTCCTCTCTCTCACCCTCCCGCTTTCTCTCTCTCTCCCTCCCGCTTTCTTTCTCTCTCCCGCTTTCTTTCTTTCTCTCTCCCGCTTTCTCTCTCTCTTCCGGTTTCTCTCTCTCTTATTCTCTCTCTCTCTCTTCTTTCTCTCTCTCTCTCTTTCTCTCTCTCTCTCTTAGTACACATAATCCGCATCTATTCCATACCTATTACGTATCTATTCCGCATCCATTCCGCATCCATTCCGCATCTATTCCGCATCAATTCCGCATCCATTCCGCATCTATTCCGCATTCATTGCGCATCTTTCGGCATTCATTCCGCATCTATTCCGCATCAATTTCGCATCTATTCCGCATCTTTTCGCACTCATTCCGCATCCATTCCGCATCTATTCCGCACCAATTCCGCGTCCATTCTGCATCCATTCCGCATCCGTTCTGCACCTATTACGCACCTAATCCGCATACATTCCGCATCTATTCCGCAATCATTGCGCATCTTTCGGCATTTATTCCGCATCCATTTCGCTTCTATTCCGCATCAATTCCGCATCTATTCCGCATCCACTCCGCATTAACTTTGCATCCATTCCGCATCTTTCCGCATTCATTCCGCATCTATTCCGCATCTATTCCGCATCTATTCCGCATCTATTCCGCATCCATTACGCAATAATTTCGCATCCATTCCGCATCTATTCCGCATTCATTCCGAAACTTTCCGCATCAATTCCGCATCTTTCCGCATCCATTCTACATCCGTTCCACACCAATTCCAAACCTAATCCGCATACATTCCGCATCCATTCCGCATCCATTACGCATCTATTCTGCATCAATTCAGCATTTATTCTGCATCCATTCCGCATCCATTCCACATCCTTTCCGCATCTATTCCGCACCAATTCTCTCTCTCCTCCGCTATCTCTCTCTCTCTCCCGCTTTCTCCCCCTCTCGCTCTCTCTCTCTCTTCCGCTCACTCTCTCTCTCTGTACGCACGCATACATGCACGCACACGTACTTACGCTCGCACACATACGTAGGCACGCACACATGAACGCAAACGTACATACGCATGCATGCACACGTAAGTGCGCGCGCACTCATACATGCGCGCGCTCTTATGCGTGCGAGCGCATTTGCATTTGCATTTTGCTGTGTGTGCATATGTGCGTGCGTACGTACCTGTGCGTGAATGTGTGCGTGCGTACAGAGAGGGGGAGAGATTGAGAGAGAGAGACAGTATGTGTGAGAGAGAGAGAGTGAGTGAGTGAGTGGGAGAGAGAGCGGGAGGGAGGAAGAGAGAGGGAGAGAGAGAAAGCGAGAGAGAGTGATTATATTCTTAATAAGATATAATATAAATATTGACAAATATGCAAAACATATCGAAAAACAAAGACAAACAGTGAGAACGAAAATGTTATCGCAATTATTTAAAGACATGGTGATAGTTGCACGCACGTACGCACACACGCACGCACGCACGTATATATTTTTTAATGTCATTATACTTTGCAAAAATTTGTGAAATCCGTCTAAAAAAGACATCACAGATGTAAAAAAAGCGCTAAGTATATCTTTCTCCAGCCAAAATAGTTCTTTACAAAAATTAATCGCCATCAAAGATATTATCTTTTCAAAAAGTATATAAATTATATATTTTTTACCTTAACAAAAATAAATCGCAATAAAAAATATTTCTTTTCAAAAATTATATTTATAAATTATATTTTATCTTTACTAATAAACGGGAAAAAAACTTAAAATATTAGCATCAAAAAGAAGTGAAATAAAAAAATCACGCTAAGTAAATTTAGAAAAATATAATGTATAATATTCAGATGAATTATTTTCTATAATATTAGAGTAAATCTATTTAATGTAAGATGCAGAAAAAATTAAAACTGCGAAATTTTGCATTCTTTTATCTATCTAATATTGCATTCTATTCTATTTGCAGAAGAAAATGAAATGCAATAAAATATACATATATGTATAGTATAGTAGGGGGTGTAAATATATATGCAATAAAATATATATATAGTATAGTAGGAAGTGTAAATATATATATATATATATAATAAACTTTATTTATATCTCTAAATAATTATGCATATTTATTTATTCCAAATATACTCAAACGTATATTCAAGAAAAGATAATACGACAAAAAATGTAAAAAATTTAAAAATTAAAGTTTAATGCAAAAAAATTTAAAGTTAAAAAAATAACAGTTAAGAAATTAAAGTGAAAAATTAAAGGAAACATATTTTATGCAAAAATTTATAGTTAAAAGGATAAAAGCTAAAAATTAAAGTTAAAAAAATAAAGGTAAAAAAATTACATTTGCAAAAAACTTAGCGCTGTTTTTCCAATTATATATTTTCAATATATTTATACAGGGTGTTTCAAAATTGCACGGCACTATTCTAGGGACGCGTTCTCGGCCAAAATAAACAAAATAGTTCATATAAACATAGGTCTCAAACTTATTTATTATCAAGATATTAAAGGGTAAAAATAACCATTCAAAGTGATTTTTCAAGTAAGTCATTCAAGTAATTCTTCTTCAAAGTTTGCAGTTCGTTGAAATCTTTGTCGACCAGTTGTCATAAAAACCTCTAATAGCCACATCACACTATTAGAAATATATCTTTATCCTTTAATACCTCGATAATAAATAAGTTTGAGATATATGTTTATATGAACTTTTGTGTTTATTTTGTCCTAGAGAACGCGTCCCTAGAATAGTGCCGTACAATTTTGAAACACTCTGTATAAATATATACAATAAATTATATTTACATTTCTAAATATTTAATCATATCTATTTAATTCAAATATACTCAAACGTATATTCAAGAAAAAATATTACAAAACACAAAAAATTAAATTTAGAAAATTAAAAAATTTTAAGTTAGAAGGAAACTAAAAAATTATAGTTAAAAATTAAAGTAAAAAAAGTTAATGCAAAAAATTTAAAGTAAAAAAAATAAAAATTAAGAAATAGATTAAAAAGATAAAATTAAATTTTTGATGCAAATTTATAGTTAAAAAAATTACAGTTAAAAGATTTTTTGCAAAAATATTTATAGTTAAAAAAATAAAAGTTAAAATTGAAGTTAAAAAAATAAAGGTAAAAAAATTTCATTTGCAAAAAAACTTGGAAAAACAGCGCTAAGTTTTTTGCAAATGTAATTTTTTTACCTTTATTTTTTTAACTTTAATTTTTAGCTTTTATCCTTTTAACTATAAATTTTTGCATAAAATATGTTTCCTTTAATTTTTCACTTTAATTTTTTAACTGTTATTTTTTTAACTTTAAATTTTTTTGCATTAAACTTTAATTTTTAAATTTTTTACATTTTTTGTCGTATTATCTTTTCTTGAATATACGTTTGAGTATATTTGGATTAAATAAATATGCATAATTATTTAGAGATATAAATAAAGTTTATTATATATATATATATATATTTACACTTCCTACTATACTATATATATATATTTTATTGCATATATATTTACACCCCCTACTATACTATACATATATGTATATTTTATTGCATTTCATTTTCTTCTGCAAATAGAATAGAATGCAATATTAGATAGATAAAAGAATGCAAAATTTCGCAGTTTTAATTTTTTCTGCATCTTACATTAAATAGATTTACTCTAATATTATAGAAAATAATTCATCTGAATATTATACATTATATTTTTCTAAATTTACTTAGCGTGATTTTTTTATTTCACATCTTTTTGATGCTAATATTTTAAGTTTTTTTCCCGTTTATTAGTAAAGATAAAATATAATTTATAAATATAATTTTTGAAAAGAAATATTTTTTATTGCGATTTATTTTTGTTAAGGTAAAAAATATATAATTTATATACTTTTTGAAAAGATAATACTTATATATTTGCTAATGAACTCAGTAACATTAATAATCATTTTAACTATATATTATGTATTGTCACTCACTCTCTCTCTTTCCCCCTCTCTCCCTTACTTCCTCTCTTCCCTCTCTCTCTCTCTCTCTCTCTCTCTCTCTCTCTCTCTCTCTCTTTCGCTGTTTTTCTCTTTCCCTCTTTTTCTCTCTCATTCACTCTTTTTTATTTATAATAATATATATTAAATCTCTCTCTCCCCCTCCCACCCCCCTCCCTCCGTCCCTCTTTCTCCTTCCCTCCCTCCCCCTCCCTCCCTCCCTCCCTCTCTCCCTCCCTCCCTCTCTTCCTCCCTCCTTCTCTCTCTCCTTCCCTCTCTCCCTCACCCCTCCTCACACTCTCTCTCTCTCTCTGTACGCACGCACACATGCACGCACACGTACTTACGCTCGCACACATACGTAGGCACGCACACATGAACGCAAACGTACATACGCATGCATGTGCACGTACGTGCGCGCGCACTCATACATGCGCGGCCTCTTATGCGTGCGCGCGCATTTGCATTTGCATTTTGCTGAGTGTGCATATGTGCGTGCGTACGTACCTGTGCGTGAATGTGTGCGTGCGTACAGAGAGGGAGAGAGAGAGAGAGAGAGAGAGTGAGTGAGTATGTGAGAGAGCGGGAGGGAGGAAGAGAGAGGGAGAGAGAGAAAGCGAGAAAGAGAGAGATTATATTCTTAATAAGATATAATATAAATATTGACAAATATGCAAAACATACCGAAAAATAAAGACAAACAGTGAGAACAGAAAATGTTATCGCAATTATTGAAAGACATGATAATAGTTGCACGCACGTACGCACACACGCACGCACGCACGTATATATTTTTTAATGTCTTACTATACTTTGCAAAAATTTGTGAAATCCGTCTACAAAAGACATCACAGATGTAGAAAAAAACGCTAAGTATATCTTTCTCCAGCCAAAATAGTTCTTTACAAAAATTAATCGCCATCAAAGATATTATCTTTCCAAAAAGTATATAAATTATATATTTTTTACCTTAACAAAAATTAATCGCCATCAAAAATATTTCTTTTCAAAAATTATATTTATAAATTATATTTTATTTTTATTAATAAACGGGAAAAAACTTAAAATATTAGCTTCAAAAAGAAGTGAAATAAAAAAATCACGCTAAGTAAATTTATTTAGAAAAATATAATGTATAATATTCAGATGAATTATTTTCTATAATATTAGAGTAAATCTATTTAATGTAAGATGCAGAAAAAATTTGAACTGCGAAATTTTGCATGCTTTTATCTATCTAATATTGCATTCTATTCTATTTGCAGAAGCAAATGAAATGCAATAAAATATACATATATGTATAGTATAGTAGGGGGTGTAAATATATATGCAATAAAATATATACAGGGTGAACCATTTTAATCAATCCACGCGAATATCTCGAAAAATATGGAAGATACGGAAAAATGTTTCAGACAAAAGTTGTAGGACTTGAAGGGGGACAGATGATGAAAATATGTACTTGACCTTGAGTGACCTATTGAAGGTCAGGTCAATGTCATCGATGTTTTCTTAAATGGAATCCCCTATTTTTCAATGCATATTCTTGTTGCTTATCTCGAGAGCTTTCCAAAACACTATAATGAGTTATTTTTTCATTAAGTACTTTTCGAGTTATAAGGCTTGAAGTTTACAGTATTTTGACATAAAATACAAAATATCTTGTAAAATATTCAGTTTTCGGTAATCTTACCTTAATACTTTTATGCATAAAATCATGAGACCAATCAATTGGTGTAAAAAAAACACATAGTTGCTATTAAGAAAAAGTATGTAATTTGCAACATGCAGCTGCATACTTTTTTTTAAAGCAACTATGTGTTTTTTTTACACCAATTGATTGGTCTCATTATTCTGTGAATAAAAGTATTAAGGTAAGATTATCGAAAACTGAATGTATTACACGATATTTGGTATTTTATGTCGAAATACTGTAAACTTCAAGCGTTATAACTCGAAAAGTACTTAATGAAAAAAAACTCATTGTAGTGTTTTGGAAAGCTCTCAAGATAAGCTACAAGAATATGCATTGAAAAATAGGGGTTTCCACTTAAGAAAACATCGATGACATTGACCTGACCTTCAATAGATCACTCAAGGTCAAGTACATATTTTCATCATCTGTCCCCCTTCAAGTCCTACAACTTTTGTCTGAAACATTTTTCCGTATCTTCCATATTTTTCGAGATATTCGCGTGGATTGATTAAAATGGTCCACCCTGTATATAGTATAGTAGGGGGTGTAAATATATATATATAATAAACTTTATTTATATCTCTAAATAATTATTCATATTTATTTAATCCAAATATACTCAAGCGTATATTCAAGAAAAGATAATACGACAAATAATGTAAAAAATTTAAAAATTAAAGTTTAATGGAAAAAAATTTAAAGGATAAAGATATATTTCTAATAGTGTGATGTGGCTATTAGAGGTTTTTATGACAACTGGTCGACAAAGATTTCAACGAACTGCAAACTTTGAAGAAGAATTACTTGAATGAATTACTTGAAAAATCACTTTGAATGGTTATTTTTACCCTTTAATATCTTGATAATAAATAAGTTTGAGACCTATGTTTATATGAACTATTTTGTTTATTTTGGCCGAGAACGCGTCCTTAGAATAGTGCCGTGCAATTTTAAAACACCCTGTATAAATATATTGAAAATATAAAATTGGAAAAACAGCGCTAAGTTTTTTGCAAATGTAATTTTTTTACCTTTATTTTTTTAACTTTAATTTTTAGCTTTTATACTTTTAACTATAAATTTTTGCATAAAATATGTTTCCTTTAATTTTTTCACTTTAATTTTTTAACTGTTATTTTTTTAACTTTAAATTTTTTTGCATTAAACTTTAGTTTTAAAATTTTTTACATTTTTTGTCGTATTATCTTTTCTTGAATATACGTTTGAGTATATTTGGATTAAATGAATATGAATAATTATTTAGAGATATAAATAAAGTTTATTATATATATATATTTACACCCCCTACTATACTATATATATTTTTTATTGCATATATATATTTACACCCCCTACTATACTATACATATATGTATATTTTATTGCATTTAATTTGCTTCTGCAAATAGAATAGAATGCAATATTAGATAGATAAAAGAATGCAAAATTTCGCAGTTTAAATTTTTTCTGCATCTTACATTAAATAGATTTACTCTAATATTATAGAAAATAATTCATTTGAATATTATACATTATATTTTTCTAAATTTACTTAGCGTGATTTTTTTATTTCACTTCTTTTTGATGCTAATATTTTAAATTTTTTCCCGTTTATTAATAAAGATAAAATATAATTTATAAATATAAATTTTGAAAAGAAATATTTTTGATGGCGATTAATTTTTGTTAAGGTAAAAAATATATAATTTATATACGTTTTGAAAACATAATATCTTTGATGGCGATTAATTTTTGTAAAGAACTATTTTGGCTGGAGAAAGATATACTTAGCGCTTTTTTTTACATCTGTGATAATTATATTATGATGTATGATAGATTTGAGGGGGTTATCAGGGTATCTAATTTATAAATTAAGATTCTTCTAAAATTTCCGTTGGAAAGTTTATGTTGAAGATGGTCATATTACACCCAGTGCGTAACATGTTCTTGTTGACGTCCGTCAGACAAAAGGATTTTGATTCGACGAATTCTGCGTAATAAGGAAAATATACAGTGCCGTTAGCGATAAGCACGTTCTTGTTGATATCTGTATACATAGCAATATAGAGCAGTTTAATCTTCTGACACGGATTGTAATAAAGTGCATATGCTGTTAAGTTTAGCTCTTGATTTTTGCTTTGCAATAAATATTGCTCATCTACGAAAGCGTAAAAAGCTTTGATTTTTCCAGGAATGCATTCAGTCAGTGATCATCGAAATGACAGCAGACCACATCGCAAGAATATTTACTTCCGCATATCACGTGTGGAATAAAGCATTCATTGTTATCTTTATTACAATCAGCTTTATTCAACATTATGTATATTGTTGAAATAACTTTTTTTTTTGTCATAGTCATTCGTCACAGTTTTCTGTAAAATTCTCGTCAATCTTGTATTGCGCCGTCGAAATATCATGTTTCTCGTTGTCGTTTGTGAAGTTTCGATGATGCTTTACAGATGAAACGACGAACAAAAGCGAGCAGCACCACCAAAATACGAGTTTGTTTCCAAACATCGTCAATCTTTTGCCACGTTGAATTTATCCGCAAAACAATTTTTTTACATTAGTTTCATTATCAAATCATAACCCAAGTTAGTTTCGTAGTCCAACCGCAGCAATAATTGAACTGCAAAATCAAAGATACGTATGATATCGTTAATGAATCATCCGCGACGATTGATTATGTTTCAGCAATAGATAAAATTGTTTTTGCAGCATTCTCACGAATACATACATGTCAATATGACATTGTTGCCGCTAGGATGACAACTCGAAAAAACAAGTTATCGATCTGCCGAAAATGGCAATAGAATGACAAGGAATATCGTTCTTTGAGTCGATATAGTTGAGTATAATTTAGTTTATATAATAAACATTTAATAAAAACATTAATTGAATAATAATTGAAAAATCTTGTATATTAAATTATTCTATTAAATGTTTATTTTAATGTAACACCCGCAGATAATTTTGTTCTTAACATGTGTTATTATGGTCATGAGTTTGAGTAATCTTAAAAAGATTTTTTACTCATCTGTCGTTTGTTGTTCATTAAGAAATTATTAACAAATAAACGCTTATGTAAATCAGATATATTGAAAATGAAAAATTTAATATTGCGCACAATTTATATAAATATTACTATCCAACATACATCTACATTTACACAAACACACAATTTTTTATTTATGTCGTTCAAAAATATATTCCAGCTCTAGAGATTCCACATAAGTTTTTAACTTTTCGCGCAAAGCAAGATCCATTGCATATCACTTGATGCTCTCAATGCAAACGTTATCTATATTTATATGATTTTACATAAAGTTGTAATTTTTGGCACGAAATAATATTCATTTCACAATATTTAATGCTTGAAAGCTATTCCTTTTTACTATTTATTTTTGACTTGAAAGCACAATATAGAATAATATATTCTTATTGTATATTATACAGGGTGTCCGGAGTCAACCGCATCACCCGTCGTGTGCAGGTAGAGGCAGTTAAACTGAGTAGGAAAGTCCTGTACCGTTTTGCGATTTTCGCAATAATTAATGAGAAATAAATTAAACAAGATCGGCCAATACGCGGGAGTTCAAGAGGACTTTCTTACTCGGTTTAATGTATATGTATAATTATAGATCTCATTTTGCATTAAATGCACTGAAAAATGTGGAATGAACCTCTGTACATTTATAAAAACACGTGCACAGTTTCAAAAGCCTATCTGTTATAGTCTTTCCGTAAAAAATTATAAAAAAATACGTATTTTTCAGTTTTTCTCTAGATCAAAATACCACCTTAAGTGCAAATTGTGAAAAAAGTTAAAAAATGGCGACTTACCGAAAGATGGATAAATTATAACAGATTAATTGTAACACTGTTATCTCTTACAATTATGATTGATTATTAATTATCTCACTGGACTCAATAGAACAATGTATTACGTTTCGGTGATTTTCCGGGACGTTCGAGAAAAAAGCATGCAAAAAACCATAATATCCGCTCAAGTAAGATATTAATACTACTAGGAATTGCAACAATGAAGAAAAAAACAGGACGCACCTTATAATTTTGACGTCATACAAATGTAATTAAAATATTTTCCTTGATCGCTGCGACTAATCGGTCGACGATTAATATGCAATCAGAGCACTCTTTAGAAAGAGAAATAATCTCACTTGTAATGATGCTCGATTCGACTTGAACGTAAGTAACAAGTGATTATCGTGCTTACATAATTGAAATACGCAATTCCCATAACATGGGCAGAATTGCAATTAAGAATGCAAATAAGCTCGGCTTATTCAGTTTCCCGGGAATGAAAGTGAGCGATGCTTCTGCGAGACTTACTGCATGAGCGTTCCTGCTAAAAAATTAATTACACAAACTATAACATAAACTATAACTATAACACACACGTGAAGATATATTCAATATATTGCAATTTAATAATTATATACTTCAAGATCAATATGTAGCAAATAAAAGAGAAGATTTAAACACTTTTAATTAAAAAAGGAATTTTAACATTTGGATTTTAAATACTTGAGTTTTTCGCGTACACTAAGTAAAATTAAAATCGTCATTTGTTATACAACTCGAAACTATTTGCATCTTAAATTCATTAACATCTTATATAATTCTCACACTTTACGTTCGAGGTAAGAGAAAGTATACATATGCAAAAGAACAAAAATTTAAGAATTTGTTTTATTACACATAAAGAAACATTTTTTGTAATATTAGAAATATCAATATAAAAAATATAAGAAAAATTAGAGTATAAATTCTTGGAAAAAAGTTATAAATTTTCTAACATCTGTAAATCAAGAGGCCTGTATGAAATAAGAAGACTTTTTTGTAAATGAGGTATAGAGAATTTCTTAAATTTATTGTTTTAACACGAGTTATGTCCTTACATAAACGGACTATAGTATTTAAACTGTAACATTAAGATACATTCGCCGTAACTTACGCGTTATACTTGCATTTGTATTAATAAAATGAAATTCCCATATATGTATGCATTAGCAGTACAAATGTAAATGTATAAATGTGAATTTATTAATTCTAATAGGACAATACTTCATTTCATCTTTTGATCGTACAAAGTAGTAAAAAGCTTTGTGCACTCCAATATAAAGTAAAAGAAAGTATGCCTATGCTAAAGAACAAAAACTTGAGAATTTGTTTTATTTAATTAAAAAAAAAACATTTTTATGTAAATAATAAAAAAGGAAAAAGAATATTAAATATTAACAGCACCCTTTTTATTTTCGGGTGAATCCTCATCGTACATATTTTCATTCCGATAATCTCATCACATATTTCAGTTTGTTGCATCGACAAGTATTTGGAATATACTTTAAAGCTTTATAATGTGTGTGCTTACATTATTGCAAAAATGAAATTACTGTAGCTTGCTACGATGAACGGAATAGTTGCTAACAATAAGATAAAAAGAGCATTTGTCATGTGCGAGGCACCAGCAAAGTTGGCAAAAAGGAGGTCTTCTCGCAGTAATATAGTGAAGCTGGGATACGAGGGAGATTTGCAATACATTACTTCGTGATTAAACTGAATATGGATCTCATTATGTTCCCGGGCGTTAGATCCGAACACCGTTCTAAGTCCTCCAGGACGCTTACTTGGAAGAACATTATATCTCTGTACGATACATCAAATAAATGTTTACAATATTTTATGGAAATTTTAAAAAATAAGCATTTTGAGATTGGAAAGTTCAAACTAAAAAAGAAAGGTAAAATTTACGGGCGTGTTTGTTAAAAATATTCAAGTGGAGCGCTGACTTTGTGTACTTCTTACCTGCATTCTTTAGCGAGAGTCAGTAACGGCATACTGTCGAGTTCCATTAAATTGTTATCAGATAGATTAGTTTTTGGAAGGTTATCATTATACGCATCTACTCAGGTAGAACACAAAAGTCATAATGATATCATTAGGATATCATCATGACTTTATTTGTCTCTTAAAAGTCACTGATAAAAAATGACGTAAAAATGATCTAAAAATGAAAACAGAAATCGTACGCTATATCTATATATATAAGTACCGTCTGTCTGTCTGTCTGTCTGTCTGACCGCGAACTCCTTCCACATTTGTGGACCGATTTTCTCGAAACAGGTACCAAAATTTCCCAAATTTTCCGGGGGTGGCTACTATGTGGTTTTTTTAGTTTTACACCCCCACCCACCCACGCAATCACGCATTTATTGATTTATTTCCACATTTATGGATCGATTCTCTCGAAATTGGTATCAAAATTTTGCAAATTTTTCGGAGATCGCTACGTCGTGGTCTTTTTTAGTTTTACATTCCCACCCACGCACCCACCCACGCAATCACACATTTATTAACCACGCAATCACACATTTATGGACCGATTTTCTCGAAATTGGTACCAAAATTTTGCAAATTTTTCGGGGATGGCTACTATGTGTTTT
This sequence comes from Lasius platythorax, assembly GCA_963971435.1. Lineage (NCBI taxonomy): Eukaryota > Metazoa > Arthropoda > Insecta > Hymenoptera > Formicidae > Lasius > Lasius platythorax. The sequence goes on along the minus strand of OZ020548.1, from coordinate 5,455,136 downwards.
TTTTTAAGTTTTACAACCCCACCCACGCACCCACCCACGCAATCACGCATTTATTGATTTATTTCCACATTTATGGATCGATTCTCTCGAAATTGGTATCAAAATTTTGCAAATTTTTCGGAGATCGCTACGTCGTGGTCTTTTTTAGTTTTACATTCCCACCCACGCACCCACCCACGCAATCACATATTTATTGACCACGCAATCACACATTTATGGATCCATTTTATCGAAATTGGTATCAAAATTTTGCAAATTTTTCGAGGATGGAGACGATGGTGGTTTTTTTAAGTTTTACACCCCCACCAACCCACCAACCCACGCACCCACCCACGCAATTACGCATTTATGGACCGATTTACTCGAAATTGGAACCAAAATTTTGAAAATTTTGCGGGGATGGCTACTATGTGTTTGTTTTTTTAAGTTTTACAATCCCACCCACGCACCCACTCACGCACCCACTCACGCACTCACACATATATCGACCGATTTTCTCAAAATTGATACCAACATTTTGCAAATTTTTCGGGGATGGCTACTATGTGGTTGGGTGGGTGGGTGGGTGGGTTGAGATGTAAAATTTAAAAAAACCACATAGTAGCCATCCCCCAAAAATTTGTAAAATATTGATATTAATTTCGAGAAAATCGATCCATAAATGTGTCAGTGCGTGGGTGGGTAGGTGGGGGTGTAAAACTTAAAAAAACCACATAGTAGCCATCCCCGAAAAATTTGCAAAATGTTGGTATCAATTTCGAGAAAATCGGTCGATATATGTGTGAGTGCGTGGGTGAGTGCGTGGGTGAAGATGTAAAACTTAAAAAAAAACAACATAGTAGTCATCCCCGAAAAATTTGCAAAATATTGGTACCAACTTCGAGAAAATCGGTCAATAAATGTGTGATTGCGTGGGTGAGGGTTTAAAACTAAAAAAAACACATAGTAGCCATCCCCGAAAAATTTGCAAAATTTTGATACCGATTTCGAGAGAATCGGTTCATAAATGTGGAAGTAGTTCGCGGAAAATTTGCGAAATTTTGGTACCTGTTTCGTGAAGATCGGTCCACAAATGCGGAAGGAGTTCGCGGTCATACAGACAGACAGACAGACGGTATTTATATAAATAGATAGATATACATATAAGAAAGCTTTGAGGCCCGCGCGAAGCGCGGGCCGAAAAGCTAGTCTATATATATAAGTACCGTCTGTCTGTCTGTCTGTCTGTCTGTCTGTATGACCGCGAACTCCTTCCGCATTTGTGGACCGATCTTCACGAAACAGGTACCAAAATTTCGCAAATTTTCCGGGGGTGGCTGCTGTGTGGTTTTTTTTAGCTTTGCACCCCCACCCACGCACCCACCCACGCAAACACGCATTTATTGACTGATTTTCTCGAAATTGGTGTCAAAATTTTGCAAATTTTTCGAGGATGGAGACGATGGTGGTTTTTTTAAGTTTTTTACACTTCCACCCACGCACCCACCCACGCACTCACACATTTATGGACCGATTTTCTCGAAATTGGTACAAAAATTTTGCAAATTTTTCGGGGATGGCTATTATGTGATTTTTTTTAAGTTTTACACCTCCACCCACCCACCCACGTACCCACCCACGCACCCACCCACGCACTCATACATTTATGGACCGTTTTTGACGAAATTGGTGTCAAAATTTTGCAAATTTTTCGAGGATGGAGACGATGGTGGTTTTTTTAAGTTTTTTACACCCCCACCCACGCACCCACCCACGCACTCACGCATTTATGGACCGATTTTCTCGAAATTGGTACCAAAATTTTGCAAATTTTTCGGGGATGGCTATTATGTGATTTTTTTTAAGTTTTACACCTCCACCCACCCACCCACGTACCCACCCACGCACCCACCCACGCACTCATACATTTATGGACCGTTTTTGACGAAATTGGTACCAAAATTTTGAAAATTTTTCGGGGATGGCTATTATGTGATTTTTTTAGGGTTTATTTTTTTAGGTACCAAAAAATTGGGTAAATCGAAATAAAACTGAAATTACCGAAAAATTTGCATCGCTTCCTTCGAAATTGGTACCAAATTATTTCAGATTCTTTGGAGATGACTGATATGTGGGTTTTTTAAAATAAAAAAAAAATTTTTAAATATAGATGTAGCTTAGTTTTCATGAAAAATTTTTTTAACTAATTTCTACAACAATATGTTTAGAATGTTACAAAACATTGAAAAATAAAAAAATTTTTTTTTAAATTGTATGTGTTCATCCACATTTATCAAGATATCTTTAAATTTACGGAAGTTAGATTAACCACAGAAATTTATCATAAAACACCTTTCGTGAAAATTTTTTATTCCAGATTTCTTTTCAAATGAGTTTCTGTCTCTCTCTCTCTCTCTCTCTCTCTCTCTCTCTCTCTCTCTCTTTCTCTCTCTCTCTCTCTCTCTCTCTCTCCCTCTCTCTCTCTTTCTTAATATCATTATTTCTCTTTCTCATTTTTTAGAGAAAATCAGTCCATAAATGTGGAAGTAGTTCGCGGTCATACAGACATACAGACAGACGGACGGTATTTAGATTTTTTTAAAGATTTCTACAACAATGTGTTTAGAATGTTCCAAAACATTGAAAAATAAAATTTTTTTATACATACATAAAAAATATATACATACATTAAAAAATTACACCTTATGGGTAATCTATAGTTTATATTTTTTGACGTGAGTCATTTAATAAATGACTATATATAAATAAGTTGCTGATTTCACATGTTAAATGTCATTCGTGAAATAAATAGAAAATGTAATAATAAATGTAATCGGCACAACACAGAAGGGGTCAAAGGCGTAAAAGTTTACAAGAAACGAGATATTAACGGACGAAATTATAACGTTTAAGAAGGAGAGTGAAGGAAGAGACGGTAGATTTTTTAAATTAATATATATATATATATATAGATATATTTAAAAAATATGTTTAAATATTTGTAATTAATATTTTTAAAAAATTTATTACATTTTTCTTAGATAAAAAAATTTATTTTTTAAATTAATATATATATAGATATATTTAAAAAATATTTTTAAATATTTGTAATTAATATTTTTAAAAAAATTTATTACATTTTTCTTATATAAAAAAAATATTTCTGATATCAGAGATTGAATTAAATTATACAAAAAGGCTGCTGTGCGCCTATAAAAAAAGGCAGCTGTAGCCTGTAAAAAAAGGCTGCTGTGCGCCTGTAAAAAAGGCAGCTGTGCGCCTGTAAAAAGGCTGCTGTGCGCCTGTAAAAGAAAGGCTGCTGTGCGCCTGTAAAAAAAGGCTGCTGTGCGCCTGTAAAAAGAGGCTGCTGTGCGCCTATACAGAGCTGCTGTGCGCCTGTAAAAAAAGGCTGCTGTGCGCCTATACAAAGAAATAATATAAAACAGAATAAAAAGGAGAAAGAAAAGATTGATCAAGAAAATCAATATGATAAGTAGTTCGCGGTAATACAGAAAGACAAATGGTACTTATATAAATAGATATAAAAATCAAGAAATGAAATAGAAATTATAAAATAAAAATTTTGATGTAATTCGAGCAATATTATTAATTTATAACATAAATTAATTTATTTCTTAAATCTATATATAAATTATAAGGAATAATTAGTATTATATTTTTGAAAAATAACGTATTATTATAAAACATTGTGTATAATATACCTATTTTGTATAATATACGTATACGATACGACGCAGATAATTATGCCTCAAAAGAGAAAAGGCGGAAATTTGTATAAATTGAGTTTTGAAGGCAAGCGTTCACGACAAAGGCGAAAAATTGAGAGTTCGGAGGAAAGGTCTCAACGACTTGAAGCTAATACTCAAAGAAATTCTCAGCATAGGACCGATGAAAATAATAATGCAAGGACTCAACGACTCGAAGCTGATGCCCAGAGACATGCTCAGCATAGGGCCAATGAAAATGATGATTCAAGGAATAAACGACTCGAAGCTGATGCTCAGAGACATGCTCAGCAGAGGACCGATGAAAATGAGAACGCAAAAACTAAACGACTCGAAGCTGATGCTCAGAGACGTGCTCAGCAGAGGACCGATGAAAATGAGAACGCAAAAACTAAACGACTCGAAGCTGATGCTCAGAAACATGCTCAGCAGAGGACCGATGAAAATGAGGACGCAAAAACTAAACGACTCGAAGCTGATGCTCAGAGACATGCTCAGCAGAGGACCGATGAAAATGAGGACGCAAAAACTAAACGACTCGAAGCTGATGCTCAGAGACATGCTCAGGGAAGGCAAAAAGCTAGACAATTAAATCATCACATTGCGCTAATTGCTAAAGACCATGAAATAAATGTGCCTGTTCATACACTTGGCCAAATGAATGTAGAATGCCAATTTTGTAAATTGTTAAACTTTGCATGTGAAAAATCTAAAGATGGAAAATTTACATATTGTTGCCAAAAGGGCAAAATTCAATTAAAGACAATAAAATGTCCTAATTTTCTTAAAAAATTATATATGGGAAATGATTATGAATCAAAAAATTTTATGAATAATATTCGTTCATATAACAGCGCTTTAGCTATGGCTTCCATGGGTGCTCCAGGCAATAGAAATCCATTGGATGTTGTAAACAATGCTCCTTATTGCTTGAAAATTCATGGGCAATATCATCATTTGACCTCGACGGCAATGCGCCCAGCGGATGGGCAAGCTCCGCGCTTTGCACAGCTTTACTTTTTAGATACCGAAGAAGCTATAAATCATAGAATGAATAACAAAGCTAATCAAGAGTGTAATCCAGAAATAATGAAAGATTTATCATGTTTTATGGTTCAATGCAATGAATTTGCAAAAACTTTCAAGATGATGCGTCAAGTTGAACAAGATCTTAATCCAATAGGCAATAAAACTATAAATTTAATGTTGTCCTTTCGAAACGATCCTCAACATGATCAAAGAAGATATAATGCTCCACAAGCTAATGAAATAGCTGTGGTCTTTCAAAATGTAAATGGTGAGCCTCCATTTGAAAGAGACATTCGGATTTATAATAAAAATTCAAACGATGTTCAACAAATATCAATTCTGGACAAAAGGTGTGACCCAATGTGTTATCCTTTGTTATATCCATATGGTAACGATGGATGGCATTTAGAACTGAAATCTTATAATCCTAAATATTCAGGATTCAAAATAACTCAAATGGATTATTATGCTCACCTGCTTGCACCAAGAGCCGAATTTAGTCAATTTAAAAAGGCAGGCAAATTGAGATGTCAATTTATACTTGATGCATATATGAAAACTGAAGCCAATAGGCTTAATTATATTAAATTGAATCAACCTCAATTAAGAGCTGAACTTTATTCAGGATTAATGGATCACCTAGATAATCGAGCACAAAATGAAGGAATTACAGTTGGTGTACCTGTAATATTACCATCTTCATTTATGGGCAGTCCAAGGAACATGCAAGAAAGATACCAAGATGCCATGTCTTTGGTCAGAAAGTTTGGTAAACCAGACATTTTTCTTACCATGACTTGCAATCCTCAATGTCCAGAAATTAAGGATAACCTTGATGGATGTCTAATAGAGTTTCGACCTGATTTAGTCGCTAAAACATTTAACTTGGATGTCAAAGAGGTTCTAAAGGATCTAATCCAAAATAAAATTTTTGGAAATATTATTGCTTATGCAGGCGTGATTGAGTTTCAAAAAAGAGGACTTCCACATTTGCATTTACTTGCAATGTTGAGTGATGAAGATAAGCCCAGACTTCAAGAAGTCATTGACATGATGGTATGGGCTGAAATCCCTGACGAAGAAAAATATCCAGAACTTAATGCAAAAGTTTTGAAACACATGATTCACGGTCCATGTAGAGATCCCTTCTTGAGATATCCTTGCACTGGGGACGATGGAAAATGTTCAAAAGGTTTTCCAAAGGAATTTCGTAAAGAAACTAATGCTAATGTGAATGGATATCCTATGTATCAACGTAGGAATATTGGGAAAAAATACATCGTCAGAGGCAAAGAAATTGACAATCGATGGGTGGTGCCATATTCACCATATTTAATAATGAAATATAATCGACATATAAATTTGGAAATATGTTCATCAGTGAAGAGTGTAAAATATTTATACAAATATATTCATAAAGGATTTGACTGTGCTGCAATTGAAGTGCAAGCACGAGATGGCACAAGATTCATTAGAATAGATGAAGTTAATTCATTCCTGGATGCAAGATATGTTAGTGCTCCAGAAGCAATGTGGAGACTGAACGGATACGATCTTTTCATGAAGTCTCACACAATAATAAGATTGGCAGTTCATTTGCCTGATCGTCAAATGGTTTGTTTCCGAGCAGGAAATGAAGCGCAAGCTGCTCAAAGAGAGCTCACTCGAGATACTACGCTGACTGCATGGTTCAAATTAAATCAATCTGATGAAAATGCAGTGCATTTTCTTTACACAGATATTCCTTCTCACTATGTTTATGAAAAGAAAGAAACTAAGTGGAAGCCACGGAAAAAAGGTGGTGAAAAAATAATTTCAAGGCTATACACAGTGAGCATAAAAGATAATGAAAGATTTTATCTCCGTCATCTTCTCCTACATGTGACTGGAGCTAAATGTTTTGAAGATTTAAGAACTGTCAACGGAGTTCTTTACGAGACATTTAAGAATGCAGCAATTGCGAAGAATTTAATAGAAGCTGACGATCTTTGGGAGAAAACAATAGAAGAAGCAACAGAATCAAAAATGCCTACACAACTTAGAGAGCTATTTGCGTATATTTGCATCTTTGGAACTCCAACAGATGTACCAACTCTTTGGAATAAATATAAAGATCACATGATTGAAGACTTTGTACACAACAATGTTGTAAATCCTGAAAATATGGCTTTAAATTATATACAAGAAATTCTGAAAAATAATGGAAGTAGCTGTGAAAACTTGCAATTGCCAGATCCAACTCCAATGAATATTTACGTCACAGAATATAATGTGGATGAAGAAAAAAGACGTGGTGATTATTTATTATCGACACTAAATGCTGAGCAAAAGCACGTGTACGATATAGTTATTCGAGCGATTGAGAATGAGAATGAACCTCAACGGTTATTTTGTATTGACGGGTTTGCAGGAAGTGGAAAAACTTATCTATTTAATACATTTTTGAGTGTTATTCGAGGAAGAAACGAGATGGTTATTCCATGTGCTTCAACTGGGATTGCTGCTACACTTCTCAAAGGAGGAAGAACTTATCACTCCCTGTTCAAGCTTTCAATCCCAATTGATGATGGAGCTAAATCAAATATCAGAGGAAACTCTCAAGCTGCACGAGAATTGATCTCTGCCAAACTCATCATATGGGATGAGGTGAGCATGACTGTTGGACATGCCTTAACAGCAGTTGATAAACTCTTCAGGGATCTGATGAAGAATCAAAGACCATTTGGAGGAAAAGTAATTTTATTTGCAGGAGATTTCAGACAAAATCTCCCAGTAGTGCCTCATGCACACAAAGCAGATATAATTGAATCGACTGTAAAATACAACCCTATATGGAGAAATGTAATTCAGGTTAAATTACAGCAAAATATGAGAACTGCGGAAGAAAAAGAATTTGCAAATTGGCTAATGCAACTCGGAGATGGTAAATTATCAAATACGGATGGACTACATCTCGATATAATTGAAATCCCTCAGGATTTTATATCAAAAGAATCTTTTATTACTGAGATTTTTGGTGATAGAATCACCATGGAGCTGATTAGAAAAAATCCAGATCGAGCGATTCTTTGTCCTAAAAATGAGGATACTTTTAAAATAAACGACGAAATCCTTCGTCTAATGGAAGGAGAAGAAAAGGAGTATCTCTCAATTGACTCTATTGTAAGTGATGATCCACAGGAACAATTAAATTTTCCAACTGAGTTTTTAAACTCTTTGACACCTTCTGGAATGCCAATTCATCGACTTAAAATAAAAGTCGGTGTTACAATAATCCTATTAAGGAATTTAAATACTAAAAAAGGACTTTGTAATGGCACAAGATTCATTGTTACTAATTTGAAAAATAATCTTATTTATGCGGAGGTTCTAACTGGTCCTGCTCGAGGACAAATTGTCATTATTCCAAGGATAGATTTAATTACAAGTGATTTGGAACTGCCATTTAAGTTTAAACGAAGACAGTTTCCTATTCGAGTGTCATTTGCTATGACAATCAATAAATCCCAAGGACAAACTTTAGAAAAAGTGGGGATTTATTTGCCACATCCCGTATTTGCTCATGGTCAACTTTATGTGGCATTTTCTAGAGCAACCAAAAGGGAAAGTGTAAAAATTAAGATTGATGAATTCAGCAATCAAGGACATCTAATTGAAGGAAGTGAAAAATGTTTTACAAAAAATGTAATATACAGAGAAATTTTGTAAATTGAGGAATTATGAAATTGTATGAGAGCTAATAATAGCGGGTTAGCGGTGGGTACATTAGACGTAAACAAAAAATATTTGAATCTGTAAAATTTAAAAAAGGATATAATAATTAAATACTAAAAAAAATAATTAAAATTTTTATGTATATATTAACTAAACTAATGTTTCAGAGTTAAAACATGAAATTGTGTGGAAATTAAAATAACAAAAAATATTAATAAACAAAATAATTTTAAATATAAATATTTAAGTTTATGCAAAACGCAGCGCGAAATAAAATATCCGAGAGTGAAAAACAAAAATAACATAGTAGTCATCCTCGAAAAATTTGCAACATCTATATATCTATTTATATAAGTACCGTCTGTCTGTCCGGAAGGAGTTCGCGGTCATACAGACAGACAGACAGACGGTACTTATATAGATAAATAGATAGATATATATAAGAAAGCTTTGAGGCCCGCGCGAAGCGCGGGCCGAAAAGCTAGTCTATATATATAAGTACCGTCTGTTTGTATGTCTGACCGCGAACTCCTTCCGCATTTGTGGACCGATTTTCGTGAAACAGGTACCAAAATGTTGCAAATCTTTCGGAGAAGGCTACTAATATGTTTTTTTTTAGGTTTTGCCCACCCACGCATCCACCCACGCATCCACCCACGCGCATGCGCATTTATGGACCGATTTTCACGAAATTGGTAACAAAATTTTGGAAATTTTTTGGAGATGGCGACGTCGAGGTCCTTTTTAGCTTTGCACTCCCACCCACGCACCCACCCACTCAATCACACATTTATTGACCACGCAATCACACATTTATGGACCGATTTTCTCGAAATTGATATCAAAATTTTGCAAATTTTTCGGAGATGGGGATATCGTGGTCTATTTTAATTTTATACCCTCGCCCACGCACCCACCCACGCAATCACACATTTATTGCCCTATTTCCATATTTATGGATCGATTCTCTCGAAATTGGTATCAAAATTTTGCAAATTTTTCTGAGATGGCGACGTCGTGGTCTTTTTTAGTTTTATACCCCCACCCACGCACACGTACGGATGAATCTTTCCGTAACAGAGAAAATCCTTACCATCATGTCGGCAACTCAATATTAGAAGATATTGGGATTGGCATAGCTTCTCAATTTTGTCTTGATGCACTCCATCTTGTATATCTGGGTGTTGTGAAAAGAATGCTCCATTTTCTTATAAGTGTTCGTTCTCAATGTATATTGCCAGATGCAATTGTGTTTCAAATCAATAATATGTTGCATGATATTACTGGCTGTTTTCCAATGGAGTTTTCTCGAAAACCAAGGAGCTTAGGTGTTCGCAATAAAAGAGAAAAGTGGAAGGGTTCTGAATTTAGAAGATTTATATTATATGATGGCATTTATGTTTTAAAGGATCATGTACCTACTAATGTTTTTCAGTGTTTTCTTCTTCTCCATTGTGCAATCTACATCTTGTGTAGATACGATCTTTTTCAAGAAATGAATATAGTTGCTGATTACATATTAAAACAATTTGTAAAGCAGTCGATTCATTCATTTGGACGTAAGTTTGTGATATATAATGTTCACTCACTCATCCATCTAGCTGAAGAATGTAAAAATAGGGGTGCATTAGATTCATGGAGTGCATTTCCTTACGAAAATTTTTTGGGTGTTATAAAAAATCATTTGCGTTCCATTCATCGACCATTGCAACAATTGGCTAACAGAGATATAGAATTACAAGGTGCACTAATAAAATCATGTTCTCGTAAAGATTTTGCAAAAAATAAAAAAACCATTTGATGGTTATCATTTGGAAATTGAAGGTCAACAATATACTACTGTTGTCACCAAAGATTTTACACTACGAATAAGCAAAGCAGATCGATACTTCAAAACTGTGAATGGTGAAATTGTGTGTTTGTACTCCGTAATTAATTCTGTTGAAGGTATCATTATTGCAGGAAAAAAGTTTACATGCCTTGAAAATTATTATACTTTTCCTATGGAATCTTCAGAGTTGGGTATTTTTAAAATATCAAAATGTGAAAAGGAATTGTGTTTTTGGAAAATTGAAGATGTTAAAGAGAAATGTGTTGTCATGCCTAATAATGATGGTACTTTTCTCTGGATTCCACTTATCCCATTTTTTTACTAAAGTATGCTTACCTTTTTATACTCTTATGAGCCCTTCGCACTCTTTATGCCTTTGTGTCAATATGTGATAATCTTTATGGTTTGTGTTGCAGTATGTTGTTGTAAAATTTCTTCCCATTAATAATATGGAAGAAGAGACTGTAGCCGTGGTCCCATCTTCATGGATAAACTATGATCTTAATGTATGCAAATGGCCACCAAAAAAATATCACTCTGATAAAGTTAATAGATGGGTTATGGGTCTAATGGAATCAAAACATGATTTTGAAAATATTTCAATACAAGTTATGTATGAATGTAGTGAGTATTCTTTGTACACAATAATGCAGTGGCAAAATAAAACACTTATAGTTTTCTGTAAGATAATCTAATTTGTTAATTACGTAATCAGGAGGCTTTTTCTTGTAATCATATGATATATTATATATTATCGTGATATGATAATTTTTGCATAAATGATATTGCATGCATATTGTTATGTATTTGTGAACTACTATAGTAATACTGTTCTAGATATTACAAACTGTTTATTTATACCTTTGACAATATACACGTCTCTGATAATACTTCTAACGCTCTTATAAAACTACTTTTCCCAATGGTCAAAATCGAGATGTCTCTCGATATACCTTATCCGGGAACCGTCGATAAGACAGAGTCACAAACACAATATTTCTCTCCCTTCTTATGTTTAATTTGATTAAAAGTCTAGTTTTATGGGTGCTTTTGTGACTCTACCTGATCGTGTGATATAAGCCTTTGGCGTACTTGGTTTTTTATCGGCTGGATTTTCCGGCATAATATCCGAATTGGTATGGTTCGATCCCTCTATCATTTCTTTATTAGTAGGTATCTCGGTGTGTATAGGTTTTGTATTATCTTTGGTATTTGTTACGCTATCATTTTCAAAATCTAATTTAATAGTAGTGTCGCTGTTAATCAATTTCGGTGCATTTGGTTGTTCTCCTGAGTCGCAGATGAGTTTTTCAGTAATGATCTCCTGATACGGATTGACTCTTATATCATTTGCATGAACAAATTTAATGTTATTATTAATCTGTACTAAATAAGTAGAATGACTTATAATTTTCATAATTTTGCCTTTTTCCCAGATTTTCAATTTAGTGTTTTTTACATAGACTGGTTCATTCATTGAGTACAATCGGTTTTTCCTTACAGTGGAGTTATTATTACTTACATATTCTACGGATGATGGTTTGATTAAATCAAATCTAGTTCTAGGTCGTATTTTGAATAGGCTTTCAGCAGGAGATTTTTTTTGTTATTATGGCTGGTGTATTACGGTATGTAAATAAGAAATTAAATAGTCTCGATAATATCAATTTTTTTGTGATTTCTTTTCCTTTATAAAAAAAAGAAGTTTTTCTAGAGCTTTCTTGACTGTTTGAACCTCTTTCGGCACTGCCATTACTTTGAGGATGATATGGAGGTGATTTAATTGGTTTTATACCATTTGCTTGACAAAAAGCGTTGAATTCGGACGAACTAAATGGTGGGCCGTTGTCTGACACAATTTCAACAGGCAATCCATAAATTGAAAAAATTTCTTTCAATTTTAAAATGGTTTTGTTAGCATTTGATCCTTGTTCCATTAATTTAACATCAATCCATTTAGACTTATTATCAACTATGATCAGTAAAGTATGATTGTATTTATGAAAAAAATCAATATTTACTCTATAGAACGTATGTGGGGCAGCTGGCCATGAAGAAAGTGTATTATTATTTGAAAAGTTTTGATTTTGTTGACAAATTTCACACGACGCTATAAATTTCTCATCTTCATTTATTCCCGGCTACCAACAATATGATCTTTAGCATTTTTGTTCGAACAATACCTACATGTTGCTCGTGAAAGAGATTCAATACTTCATTCTGTAATATTTTAGGAATAATTACTTTATTACCTAATAACAAACAATTATTTTCGACAGATAATTCATGCCTTCTTGCAAAGAATGGTTTTAAGTTGTCGTCCGTTATGTGTAATGGCCACCCTGATAGTACAAAATCAGTTATTTTTAATAATATTAAATCTTTCTGTGTAGTTTTAGCTATGTCAGCTGCTGATAATGGAATGTTATCAATTAAACTAAAAGAAAACAACTCATGAGATATCTCTGTGGTTGTATGCATAGGGATTCGTGACAATCCATCCGCATTTGCGATAAGTTTGCCTTGTTTATACTTGATATCATAATCATACGCTGATAATGTTAATGCTCAACGAGTAATACGAGCTGCTGCTGTTATGGGAATTCTTTTATTTTTACCAAAGATAAATTGTAATGGTTGATGGTCTGTTATCAACGTAAACTTACGGCCATAAATGTATTTATAAAATTTTTTTAGACTAAAAATTAAAGCAAGACTTTCTCTTTCTAAATTTGAATATTTTTGCTCAGCTTTTGACAAAGTGCTTGAAGCAAATAAAACAGGTTTTTCTACTCCTTGAATTATGTGACTCAGTACGGCGCCCACTCCGTAGCTACTAGAATCGCAGGTAATTACAATTGGCAGTTTTGCGTCAAAATGAGTCAGAACACTTGACGATGTAAGTAATGCTTTACTTAATTGAAACGTATTTTTACACTCGTTATTCCAATTGAAGTCAACTCCCATTTTACATAAATTATATAATGGTTTAAGTTTAGCTGATAGCATTGGTATAAATTTACCATAATAATTTAATAATCCAAGATACGATTTAAGCTATGTTATATTTTGTGGTGATGGGGCTTTTTGAATGCACTCAATTTTTTCAGGTGTTGGATGAATGCCCTTAGCATTTACAATGTGCCCTAAAAACTCAACACTTGTTTCAAAAAATTTGCATTTCTTTTCATTGACTTTGACATTATAACTTTTTAATCGTTCCAGTGCTTTAACTACATTTTGATAACACTCTTTTCTAATGTTGACCCATAGATTAAAATATCGTCTTAATAACACTGAGTGTTCGTGAGGCCTGATAATATACTCTCCATTATTGACTGAAAAATTCCGGGTGCTGAACTTATACCATATGTAAGTCTATTATATCTAAATAAACCCATATGCGTGTTTATTGTAAAAAAACTCTGGATTTTTCACCAATCTCTAATTGTTGATAAGCTCCCTTGAGATCAATCACTGTAAAATATCTACTATCACTTAGATTTGCATATATATCCTCAGGTAATGGCAATACACAATGGTCACTATCAATAACTGTATTCAACGTTTTTTTAAAATTAACGCATACTCTAACATCATTACAGTTTTTCTTTGGAACAATTACAGTGGGACTAGCCCAACGACTAAAATTGACTTTGGTTAAAATACCGTCATCCACCATTTTTGAAAGTTCTGACTCGACTTTTGGTTTTAATGCAAATGGTAACTGATATGCACGATGGAAAATAGGGTTTACGTCTTTTTTTAATTTTATATCTATCTTGAAATTCTTTATATTAGTGTGAGAATCTCCTGAGAAAATAATCGCAAATTTTGTTTTAATCAATGAAATTAATTTGTTACGTTTAGTATTAACTTCGTTTTGTAAATAATTTACCGATTTGACAATTTTATCCTTAGCTTTTGTAAACATAACTTGTGCATTTATAATGTTTTTCCAATTTGGATTGAAACTATTCAACCAATTTCGACCCAATAATGAAATAAACTTAGTTTTACTATTCAGCACAATCAATGGTAATTTAAATTTTGTTCCATTGTGTACGACTTTAATTAAGACTTGACCAATTATAACTACCTTTTCGCCTGTTACTACTTTTAACTTGAAATTAACGGGTTCTACTTTAAGATGTGATAATATTTTGTTATAGTCCTCAATATGAATAACGGATTTACACGCTCCCGAATCAATTTCCATAAGAACTGACTTATCTTCAATCTGTACTTTCGCCTTCAGACTTCCATTCTCTTTAGTTTCTGTGATGGTGTGTACATAATATAGCTCAATTTCAGTATCATACTGTTGTTCCTCCTCAGTGACCTCTTGTAATAATCCCAATTCTAATGAGTCTTCTTCTTCGACTGCGGTGTTGATATCATCCTCTAGTTCCTCTTCCCTCTCTAATTTATGAATATTATTCTCGCATAATGGGGATTTTGCTGTGTGTCCCGTTTGATTACAAGCAAAACATTTCCAATTAATGGCTGGACAGGGGTTATTATCCCAATAAATGCGTAGACACCTCTTACATTTTGGATGACTTGGTTGTTGTTTTTGTGAACTTGATGCACGACTTTGGTAATTTTGTCCATAATTGTGATTGCTGGTGTTTCCTCGACTTTGACTTATATTACTCTTTTGTTTTTGTCCACGTTGGAATTTTAGTTTATTGACAGCAATGATTTCTGCTCCCATTACTTTGACTTGACCTTCAGCTAGCTCCATTCCTTCTGCTGTTTGGTATGCTCTTGTGAAAGTGAGGTTTTCTTCAGTCGATAGTTTCCGTTTGATTGCTTCTGAACGTAGGCCGCATACGAATTTATCACGTAATGCTTCATCCAGAAAATAAGCAAATTCACAGTGTTTAGCAAGATTTTTCAGACGAACTACATAAGATTTCACATTTTCGTCTATTTCATGATTTGCTGAATAAAATTTATATTGTTCAGCTATTACTAAACGTTTTGGACTGTAATGAGTTGATAATGTTGCTTTCAACTGGTCAAATGTTTTTTGACTTGGTAATGTTGGTGTTAGTAAATCTTTCAACACCCCATATGCTTCCCCTCCGATTAATGTTAAAAATAAGGGTACCTTTTTTTCATTTGCTATTTCATTACAGGTAAATAATTGTTCAATTCATTCTAGATATGCTGTAATATCTGCTTCCTTTGGGTTAAATGGTTCAATTGTCCCGATTAATGCCATTGTAGGTTAGAATTTGACTTCAGCTTATTTTCTTCTTTGTATTTGATAATAACAATAATAATACGTGAGTTTGACTCGTCGCCAATATTTTGTTATGTATTTGTGAACTACTATAGTAATACTGTTCTAGATATTACAAACTTTTTATTTATACCTTTGACAATATATATGTGTCTGATAATACTTCTAACGCTCTTATAAAACTACTTTTCTCAATGGTCATAATCGAGATGTCTCTCGATACCTTATCCGGGAACCGTCGATAAGACAGAGTCACAAACACAACACATATATAAAAGACGTTGATTTTTATTCTCGCATGACATATTTCTTTACGCATGGTTTAATTTCATTCAATACCAAATATACGCTATTTATCATATGAGTTACTTGTAAAAATTTGACAATTCAAAACCTCAATTGTGCTATTTTAGTATTATTCATAAAATATCGTATCATTAATCAAATATATGCAACATTTTTTAAAAATAAAATGCCAAGCTTAATATATTATCTGGAGTTTGACAGTTTCGTTGCTTTACGCGAGACGTACCGAAGAACTCGCCCTATAACAATATCATGGGCTGACTCATTTTTAAATTTTATTTAAGTACAATTTTATAATTATTTAGCTCGTGTTATAAACTAATATATAGGTATAAAATAGGCCTGTAACGAGCATATAGTGATGTTTAACAAAGAATTGAATTTATTAAAAATAAAAGATATACATGATTTGTTAGAACGGAACGTTTCGACACTACTTGTGTCTCTTCAGCCGTAAATAAATGAATACATTGATATTGATGATAAATATGATTACGAAATATGATTGAGAATAATTAATAACAGTGGATCGCCAGATAATTGTTGCGTAATTTGGAGTTGACATGATGTTTGTTGTGTTTCTTAATATCACTCACCCCGTGTGGATTTAGCTGGTGAAAATGTGTTATGTGTGTCGGAAACATCGTTGAGGTAGCTTGTACAAACTATAAAATTATTGTGTGTATTGGTGTGATGTACGATTGCACTTTACAATATAACTGAATTTGCTCACCTTTGTTTGTAAAATTGTCGAAAATTAAAATTATAATACAATAGTTATAGTCAATTAATAAAACAATTTAATATATTTAAAGTTATATGAGAGATGAGTCATACTATAATTGTCAGTAAACTTGAAATTGATAAACACTGTTGTTACGGGCGTTCGATAACAGATGAAGTGGTGTATTCGGTAACTGAGCCTTATATATATTTCTGTAGGTGAGACCAAAATAAGAAATAAATATTGTGAGTTATGTTTTTGTATGACAGAAGGATTTAAGCAGCGGAAAATATGATCTATCTAAATATTCTGTATCTTCCATAGCATTGAGACCGTTTTTTTGTTTTTTTATATGAATTGTTTCAGCAATTAACCTCTTATAATAATTGGTTTCATGGTCTAATATTTTTACGTTGTCCCAGTCCATGTTGTGTTTATATTCCGTGATATGTTGGGAAACTACCGATTGATTTGATGTATGTAGTTTTATGTTAGTCTTATGTTCATATATTCTTGTTTTTAATTGTCTTTTGGTCTGACCTACGTAGGATGCGGTGCAATCTTTACAATTAATTTTATAAATGACGTTGTTGTTGCATTCTGTTGGTGTAATATCTTTGTGTACTTTGATAAATTTGTTGAGGCGGTTAAAACATTTGAAACCAGCAGCAAACTCCGTTCCTCGAAATGAGTTACAGACATATTCAGATAGATTTTTAATGTAAGGAACCGCTATGAATCTACTGCTTTTTTCATTTTTTTCCCTGTTTACCATCGTTCCGAAACCGTATTTTAATTTCGTGGCTATAAGTTTTTTTATTCTGACATGAACATATTTGAAAATAAAATGAAGGGGATAACCATTATCCAGAAGTGTGTTGATTACCAATGTTATGTTTTTGTTGTGAAATTGAGGGTGAGATAGAAGCAACGCTCTGTCTATAAGACTGTAAATTGTGCCTATTTTGTGACATGACGGGTGATTTGAGAAAAATGAAAGGTATCTGCCTGAGTGTGTTTTTTTGTGATACCAGTCAATGATGATGTTTTCATTTTCAATTTTCATTTTAATGTCCAGAAAATTCAGACAACGGTCTACTTCTATCTCACTCGTGAACTGGATTCTGTCGTGATAAGAATTGAAAATGTCAATGATATTTTGAATGGAATTTTTTGGAGCTGCTAATAAAATATCATCCACGTATCTGTAATATATTGGAAGTTTTATACCTATTTTATATAATGCTTTATTTTCAATGTCTTGTAGTACTATATCTGCTATGGTGGGAGATAATGGAGAGCCCATGGGGGTTCCAAACGTCTGTTTGTAAATAATATTGTCAAAGCAAAAATATGTGGATGTCAGAATAAATTTCACAAGGTTTAAAAATTCAGTTTTTGGTATGGTTGTTGATGGTTTTATGTAGGACCATCTATTATTGATGCCTTGAAGAGCTAAGTCTATTGGAACGTTAGTAAACAGAGATGTGACGTCTAATGACATTAAATTATAAGAATTATCAATTTTAAGATTAGATAGAACACTGGAAAGCTGAAAACTATTTTCTATGTGGCTACGAGCGGGGGGTAAACTATTAATTAAAATGTGATGTATGAAATTGGCAATGGAATATAAAGGACTGTTGACCGACGATACAATGATCCGTAAAGGATATCCTTCTTTATGAATTTTCGGAATCCCGTACGCTTTAGGTAAAAGTTTGTCACTAGATTTAAGTTGATGATATTGTTTGGTGGTTATGAATTTTTTATTAAGTAACTGTTTTAAATTCATATTGAGTTCCTTTTCTATTTTTTTGATCGGGTTTTTTTTAATGACTGAATATGTGTTGGGATCGCTTAACATCTCTCTCATTTGTGTTTTGTATGTGTTTATGTCCAATGATACAGTGGTGTTTCCCTTGTCAGCACGTGTAAAAATAATATCAGGATTTTTTTGTTTAAATTGTAATGTCGATTTTAACATGTCTAAAAGCGTATTGTCAGTAACTGAGTGTTCATATGTTTTGTTGTAAAATTTTTGTAGTTGAGGAATTACAATATTACGAATTTTCTGTCTAGAGGTAAAATCTATGTGATGTAAATTACATTCAATGTCTTTTATAAACTGGATTACCAATTTTTCTTTTTGTTGTGTGAATGGGAGAGAAAAGCGTTCACCTAGTTGTAGTAATTTAGTTGCTTCCGTTGGTATTATATGTCCCGATATGTTTAAAAACCATTTTTCATTTAATTTGTTTAACGGGTTTGATGGTGTTGAGGAGAACATAGAAGGGTGGACCGAAATGTGAATGACGTCATTGTGATCATTAGTAACCGGTTTGTTAAGCGTGTAATGAGTTTGTGATGTTTGACTTATTGTTTTTTTTGAACAAAAGTATTCGATGGGGTGTATCTCTTTAAGTTTGTTTTTCTCCATTTTCTTTATTAACCATTGGATTTTTTTGTTAGAAGTAGACATTGATCGGTGAAAGCATTTGTTAAATGAATTCCAGTGGTATCTTTTAATTTCATTCCAAATCCGTGGTGGTAAGGATGAAGAAAATAATGAAGATAATCTGTGGAGGTTGGATTTTATTGTGTGAATTTGCTTGTATGAATCAAATATTTCAAGTTTGATAATTTTGTGATTAAAGCCTTCCAATATTCTTTCCATCTTGTGTATAGATCGTGTATGGACAAAGCTAATATTTATGTTTTTTACATTGTGTAGATGTTTCGGTGTTACATTGTTTTGTAGGTGAGATTTAAGCGAGTGTATACGTGAATACAATTTTACGATTCTATAATTGAGATTAATCCACTGTTTTAAAGTCGATGATGTGTGACTTCCGAAATGATATGATGTCACAAAATAGGCACAATTTACAGTCTTATAGACAGAGCGTTGCTTCTATCTCACCCTCAATTTCACAACAAAAACATAACATTGGTAATCAACACACTTCTGGATAATGGTTATCCCCTTCATTTTATTTTCAAATATGTTCATGTCAGAATAAAAAAACTTATAGCCACGAAATTAAAATACGGTTTCGGAACGATGGTAAACAGGGAAAAAAATGAAAAAAGCAGTAGATTCATAGCGGTTCCTTACATTAAAAATCTATCTGAATATGTCTGTAACTCATTTCGAGGAACGGAGTTTGCTGCTGGTTTCAAATGTTTTAACCGCCTCAACAAATTTATCAAAGTACACAAAGATATTACACCAACAGAATGCAACAACAACGTCATTTATAAAATTAATTGTAAAGATTGCACCGCATCCTACGTAGGTCAGACCAAAAGACAATTAAAAACAAGAATATATGAACATAAGACTAACATAAAACTACATACATCAAATCAATCGGTAGTTTCCCAACATATCACGGAATATAAACACAACATGGACTGGGACAACGTAAAAATATTAGACCATAAAACCAATTATTATAAGAGGTTAATTGCTGAAACAATTCATATAAAAAAACAAAAAAACGGTCTCAATGCTATGGAAGATACAGAATATTTAGATAGATCATATTTTCCGCTGCTTAAATCCTTCTGTCATACAAAAACATAACTCACAATATTTATTTCTTATTTTGGTCTCACCTACAGAAATATATATAAGGCTCAGTTACCGAATACACCACTTCATCTGTTATCGAACGCCCGTAACAACAGTGTTTATCAATTTCAAGTTTACTGACAATTATAGTATGACTCATCTCTCATATAACTTTAAATATATTAAATTGTTTTATTAATTGACTATAACTATTATATTATAATTTTAATTTTCGACAATTTTACAAACAAAGGTGAGCAAATTCAGTTATATTGTAAAGTGCAATCGTACATCACACCAATACACACAATAATTTTATAGTTTGTACAAGCTACCTCAACGATGTTTCCGACACACATAACACATTTTCACCAGCTAAATCCACACGGGGTGAGTGATATTAAGAAACACAACAAACATCATGTCAACTCCAAATTACGCAACAATTATCTGGCGATCCACTGTTATTAATTATTCTCAATCATATTTCGTAATCATATTTATCATCAATATCAATGTATTCATTTATTTACGGCTGAAGAGACACAAGTAGTGTCGAAACGTTCCGTTCTAACAAATCATGTATATCTTTTATTTTTAATAAATTCAATTCTTTGTTAAACATCACTATATGCTCGTTACAGGCCTATTTTATACCTATATATTAGTTTATTTAAGTACACTTGAAAAGGACCCGGACCAAGGGTCGAAACGTAGTGAAATTAATAAAAATCTTTGCCAGTCAGATCAATTAAAAATTAATTATTGTGTATTCATTTAATACTGGCGACTCATATGAAATTTATTCCTGTTTAATATATTATCTTTATTGAACGATGAGTTTATCTAACAATAAGAGAAATCGTTTATACTTGTTTTACTTAATTGTTTGTTTAGTATAAATTTTGTTTTGTCATTAGGAATATATTTTTTTAAATAGCAGAGAAAAAGGTGGTATCGTGGCCCCCTGCTTATAAATTGGCTTATCCCCTACGACTTTCACATTTCTGACAACGCCATGCAGCGGCGCATCGTCAAATCTGCTTCTCCTATGTATCATGTGACCAGGGAAACAAGTTTACACTGAGTCAGATTGACAATACGCTGCTGCATGACGTTGTCAGAAATGTAGAAAATCGTGGAGGGCCAATTTACAAACAGAGGGCTACGATACCACCTTTTCCTCTATTGTTAAAGTTCTAAAACATTACTTTCAAAATATATATTTAGCATAGTTGTTCAAGTATGCCTTTTCATAATAAATTACTTTTCATTTCAGATACATATGCAAAAGCACGTAAAGCTAGTATAAAAGCTGAAGAAGACAGTGCTATTGATACAGCTGTTGGAGAAACAGATATAGATATTAAGCCTCGAAGAAGACATAAGCCTGCAAGATATGAATCTGATGATAGCTCTGAAACTGATGAATCTGATCTGAAGAAATCAAAACGCAAAGAACATTCCCCTGTTAATGACAGTAGTAGTAAAGATGAAAAAAATCCAGAGAACATTAGAACTAAAGTGAAAGCACTTTTGGATAATAAAAAACAACTATCTCCTTCACAAGATGGTAAGTTGAATATACAAGTCATTTGTTTATAGGATTTTATCTCAATAATAATGAATCTCGTTATTAAAATTTGTTGAGTTTTGAATTTTCGCGCGTTCAGTATTAAGAATCACCGGGAGAGCCCTTCCGCTAAGCGCAAGCGCACGTGAGTTCTCTCTCGCCAATCCCACGTTTCTCTCTTATGTAACTTTAGTCCTAATAAAAGCATTCTATAGCAAGCACGTGTTAGCAAAGACTCTTATCTCAATTATCAGTAGTCATCCCAACCAGATTCACTCAATCACGTTAACAAAATTGATTTAATAGTCCACGTTTACATAAAAAGCATAAAACTGATGTTCATATATGAATACTATTTTAATTTGTTATGTCTTTTTGATGTGTATTGTACTAGCTATTAGATATGTCATAATTTATATTGTATCAAGCTGATTTAATATAAATTTAGTATATGGTAAGTGTATCGAACAGTCTTATTTCTTAATTTGTATTTTCATGATCTTTGAACAAAGCAACAATTTGAATAAAATATTTAAAGCAAAGTTTCTTTCCACATTCTTCCAAATATATAGAGACCAAATATAATTCTTATTTTTTTATGTTGAAAAAGAGTTTTGGTTTTAATATATTTTATATTTTAAACTATTATTATTATTTTCTTTTTCAACAGTTATGGAAATACAAACTACTTCTAAGTCTTCAAACACATTGCCACATCGGAAAGGATCACCATCCATTTTAAACACATTGCCATATTGCAAAGGATCCTCTAAAACTACCTCATGTCTCATTAAAGATAAAGGTATCAGTAGAATAGTATAATTTCTTTTTCTCAATCATTGATCAGTGCTGTTTTGTGAAGAATTCATTTCTTATCTCTTCAGTCCCAAATGTTCTATCTGAAGTTGTGAATCAAACTTTTTCCGCAACTGAAATTTTATTTATAAAAGCTGCAGTTTTCATGTCCTGCTCTAATTATTAATATTTTTGTGTTGTATTGTTTACTTTATTTTTTTTAGTTAACATACTTGATGATTGAAAATAGTATGGTTATCTAATTATAGCTCACCCTGTTTTATCAATTATTGTTTCTTTTTGTTTATTGTTATAGCATACAAAAATCCATTTTTATTGAATGATTCGTTACCTTTTGGAAATGAATTACCAAGTGAAACGTCACCAAATGAATCACCGAGTGAAACATTGTCCCCTGTAACAACGGTTTCTCTTAGTGATACCTATACAGTATACAATTAAAGATACTGCTTTATCTCCTAAGATTATGACTCTTCAGTCAGGTCATAAATGTAAGGTTATTTTATTTTTATTTTTGAACTATAACATTTTCTATTGATTTATATTAATTTCATTATTTATGTCTGTATGTCTGTTTATATTGACATTTTGTTGTTGATTTATATTTCAGCTTCCTTGGCATCTTTATTGAAAAATATTGGTATGCACTCAGGTAATTTATATTGCTTATATTTATGAAATAAATTATATCTCCTTCCGTTGATGAAGGAGATATATATCTTATACTCCTTTTCAGCCTCTTGGTTTTCGCCTGACCTAATTATTAGATAATGTTATAATCTACTTTTTAGATTCCCACGTTGCTGCTGTCCTTAGAACTTTAGCGGACAGGCAAGAAGAACTAAATGGTAAAATAGACAACGTTAATTTGATGCTTAACAGAATATATCGTAAATTAGCCCCAGAAGAGGAAAAAGTCATTAGGCCAAAAAATCTTCCTACACTTCCCTTAAACAATGAAGATTCATTTTTAGAAATTCAAACCTTCTTGATGTCTGATGATAATTTTTATCCTGTAGTAAGTGTACTTGCATCACTTATAACAAATATAAGATAGATTTTTCTGGGCATTATATTATTTAAATTTTTCTATGTTTGTCGTTGATTATGGGTGCGATCCACTTGACGCTACAAAGCATTCCTTGATTGGCCGTTCTTTATTCTGATTGGTCAATCAAATGCTTCGAAGCATTTGTAGCGTCAAATGGATCGCACCTTGATAATGAAGGGAAATTTTATCAAATATATATATGTAATTAGTGATACATAAACTTGAATTTTTCTTTTTTTCAGGTGGATTATTTTGTGAAATTAATGAAAATTGATTCACAAACTGATGAATATACAGCTGTTGGCCGTTTATTACCAAAAATAATGTCAAATTCTTTGGCTCGAATGATGAATTATTCAGGGTCAGGTGATAAACTTAAATTCGAAAATACGAAGCTTCATGAGGCAATCAGTTGTAAGTTAGAATTCACGTAAAATTTATTCAAAAATTGTATTTATTGTTTTGAACAATGCATAAACTTTTCTTCTTTTAATTTATATTATAGATGCTATTTTGAATGCATTTCCAAAGAGCAATTTAACAAAAATGAAAAAGAAAATATCACGATGGTTGTATACAAGTAATCAACGAAAAGTTAATATTTAATATATTTATCTGCTTGATATATAATACATATATATATATATATATGATACATTATGATATTTACATATGATACAGTTTTTTAATATTTGAATAATCTTTGATAAGCATAAAATAATATTTTCTTAAAAGAATGTTAAGCATTTTTACAAAGTAAAGTTCCTTTTTGTTTTGTTGCGTTTTGTTTTGTGACGTTTCACTTGATGATTCATTTCCAATAATTTACAGTTTATTATTATAAGAGATTATTTTTTGTGATACTATTTTGTGATGATAAGTAATATACTTATGTATTGATAAGAATTTGTTTTTATCAAGTGCAACTTTTAAGATGTAATTATAGATAGTGTAAGAATATTTCCTAAAAAGTAAAGTTCCTGTTTTTTTTTGTCAATTTATAGTTTATTATTATAAAAGACTATTTTTGTGATACTATTTCGTGATACTAGTAATATTTACTTATGTTATTGATAAGAAGAAATTTGTTTCTGTAAAATGTAATTTTTAAGATGCAATTATATCTATAGATAGTGTACAATATCTAATTTTATGCTTTCTTTTTCACCTTTTTTACATCTTTTATAAATAAATTATATAAATTTCAGATAATATAAATGGCCACATTCAGGCTAACGTTTATTTTGCATCTGTTTTGGAAATTTTTTTTCCTGAGATTGGGCTATACTTTTACATTTAAAGAAATAGTTCTCTATCTCAGCAAAGAAAACTTTTAACAGTTTTAAAATAAATGTTCTACTGAATGCAGCCAATTACGATAACATCAAAATGATGTCAAGAGGAGCAGAAAATGATTACAAAAACTCACTTTTTAATCATGGTTCGATCATTTTCTCATCATTATGACATCATTTAGACATCATTTTGATGTAATCTTGATTTCCTTTTTTACATATATAGTTAAAAAATCATTTGAAAATCATTGTTATGTCAAGAATTCATCACAAACTCATCATAAAAAGTGTATCAATTGACGTCATAATGATTTTTTCTAAATTGACTTCTACTTGATGTCATCATGATCTTATTATGATTTTGTGTTCTACTTGGGTATGAAACAATTTTGAATATCTTCCTGTTTAGATTGTAAACATTCCGGTTCTCCGGCTGATATAAAAACTGCAAATTACAACAAAATCTTTACAGAAGAAAAAAACACGCCAAGTATAAAAAAATTAGACATTTGTTTGCAAAATTTTAGTTATATACAACTCAAAATAAATATAAGATCATAGCTACTCAGTCAAGTATAAATGGTTTATCAATTCTTGCAAATTAATATCTGATCTGATAGAAAGTTTATCACAGAATCACCTTTGTATTTTTAAGAATGATATTATCATCTATGATAGTATAATCAAAACGATTTACACCCGGCATTGAAAGGATTAAAACTAAAGTGACGAACAAAAATTTGGCGTGCCCAGGTCGGGCATTAAAATGTGACATGCAATGAAAGGTATATGCATTAGCAAATATATATGATAATTAAAATTAGCTTCAATTATCTGTATATAAATAAATCAAATATAAATAAAATTAATTATATCATACAATATGGTATATTTTTAAACACAAAATCTTATGTATTATTCTACAAATCAATTTTATAGATTAATTTTTAAGCAATCTAATTAGAAAATTTATGTAATTTTAAAATATACCTTGAGGGACAAAATCGTGTGCGTGAGTATGTACGTGAGAAACTGAAAGTTGAAAGTCTTAAAACGCGAGAATTATGTACTTTTTCGGGTATGAATTTTCGAGACCTCGGGACTGACTGCACCAATCATCTTCGAATTGGTCGCAATCGAAAGCTTATATTAACATTACATAAGCAAAATGCAGTTAGATTTTTGATTATGGCTTTCAGTTCAAGAAATATCTTGACAGAAAGTTCGTATATAACAAGAATTCCGGATACGTTACTTACAAGGGAACGGTCGGAAGTGTCCCTCACCGATTTTAATGAGCCTTGAATATGTTGTAGAGCATTGAAAAATATTAGACCCGTATTTTTTTCTAGCGGCGTATCTTGACGTTTAGAGGGTAAAACACCCCCTTGAAAAAAAACGGTTTTTTAATTTCTGAGCTAATACCGTCGAAACGGTAAAAAATATTAAAAAATGTTTCAAGTAAAAGTTTTATGGTTTTTAATGTTCTTCAAAACAGTGCAAAGAAATTTTTCAAAAATTTCAAATTTTTCGAATTTCCCCCTTCTCCATAATTATTGAAAATTTTGAAATTTATTTTATAAAAATTCTGAAAGCTTATTTAATTCCGAATCCAACCGTATATAAGAAAGTTGTATTCCGACAACGCATTTTTGAGAAATAAGTTAGAAATACCACTATACACGCTCCATTCCTATCTGCCAGACGCTCGCTACTCGTGATGACCGTCTTTCCTTCGTAATCTCATAGAAAGAATGAAATATCGATACAAAATTTATATATATTGTATTTAATAATTAATTTTATAACAATTTATTTATTTATAAATATAAAAATTTATAAGAAGTTATTAAAATTTATATATTAAAATCTTTTATATATCAATATGAACCATAAATATAAAGTTCACATTACTTATATTAACTTTTCTGATGTTTTATACACGATACCTTTGGTGTGGGATTTCATAATGTACCATGTATTTCACGTATACTTATACAAAATATATACCATATAATGAATTAAAGCACTTATTAAAGCATTTTGTATTATATTTATTTATTTTTCCTTTCCTTTAAAAATACATATTATATTTATATATAAAGCAGAATCAATCCTTAATTGTTAAAATATACTTTTAATTATTGTAATAAAAAAAGAACAATTTTCAGATACAGGTATCTTATCGAGTGTAACATAATCTTAAAAAGATATAAAAATATATTTATTATTATATTATTTAAATAGATTAATATATTATTTAAAGTTTAAATAGATTAATATATTATTTAAACGTAATTATATTAGTTTAACGTAATTATAAATAAACTAATGTTAATGCGCGAATACCATAAAAATCATAGATAAATCATAGATAGTGCAGCTGCGTATAAACTGTTTATTTATTCTCTGACTTTAAACCTCTCAACTTTAAACATCGAGTTAAAGAAGTGTTTTCTGTTGATTTTCCTCGATTGGCTCTACTTTTATTTTACTTGAAATACATTTTCTCATTCTCAATTTATATATATGTAAATTATTTATTGTCACACAATTGTTCTATAATATTTTAATATATAAAAGATTTTAATATATAAATTTTAATAACTTTTTATAAATTTTTATATTTATAAATAAATAAATTGTTATAAATTTAATTATTAAATACAATATATATTAATTTTGTATCAATATTTCATTCTTTCTATGAGATTACGAAGGAAAGACGGTCATCACGAGTAGCGAGCGTCTGGCAGATAGGAATGGGGCGTGTATAGTGGTATTTCTAGCTTATTTCTCAAAAATGCGTTGTCGGAATACAACTTTCTTATATACGGTTGGATTCGGAATTAAATAAGCTTTCAGAATTTTTATAAAAAAAATTTCAAAATTTTCAAAAATTATGGAGAGGGAGGGAAATTCGAAAAATTTGAAATTTTTGAAAAATTTCTTTGCACTGTTTTGAAGAACATTAGAAACCATAAAACTTTTACTTGAAACATTTTTTAATATTTTTTACCGTTTCGACGGTATTAGCTCAGAAATTAAAAAACCGTTTTTTTTCAAGGGGGTGTTTTACCCCCTAAACGTCGAGATACGCCGCTAAAAAAAATACGGGTCTAATATTTTTCAATGCTCTACAACATATTCAAGGCTCATTAAAATCGGTGAGGGACACTTCCGACCGTTCCCTTGTTAGTAGCAACGCGGCACCCGCGGTACCCTGGACGTTATGAATTTCTTTTATTTCTATTTTTATACTTGGCGTCGCGCCGCTACCGCGTCGCTTGATAAAATATAGCATGAAAAATATATTTGACAATGTACCTAAATGTCCACCACATGTCGAAGCTCATTACAGTTAACCAAAAGTAGGTTGCCAAAAAACCGAAATAGTAAACTGAAGCTGCAACAATGGAATAAACAACGTCTCGATTAGTAAATTTGTTTCAAAACTCCGATTACTGACAATTAGCACTATGTCCGGACGTGCGAAAACATTTATTTCAATTTATTGAGAATTTATAACAAAAAGAACCGATATAATTTATATGAAAATGTGTTAATATTGAGTTACATAATACTTTATTTATAAGGTATAACTTTGCAATAATCTAACGACATAAAAAAATATTTATTCTGACAAATCAAAGTTATATAATTGTACGTTAAAGTGCACCAAATATTTCAATTTTATTTCTTATAAGATCTCGTGTTTATAAAGTTTTCACAAATTGTATAAATTTGAATTGTATCATTAGAAAGTGATTAACCCACAAATACATACTAATAAGCCTAATAAATGTATATGTTACATTGATTTTTTATTGTTACATGACTTGAATATACTATACCCCATGTAACATAGATGAAATACTTCAGATCTAGCGTGACGATTGAATTATTCATAATTTCAAATATGTATGCGACAATCATCGCACCGATGCAATTGCGCAGTATGAAGCCGTGTTTGTTATGAAGCTGTGGTAGTATAAAGTACACTAGAAATGTTGTCAGCAAAAACAGTATAGAAATAATACGCAAACTAATACGTATATTTATGTAGGTTAACTTATTATCTACTTATTTTCTCGCTCGCAAATGGCAGGACAGGTAATCGGATGCGGGAATTGCGCAGTGAATATAGTCTCTGTTACGGTTAACACATACTATATTTACATCTTTTTACAATATTTTACATGGGTTAAGTAATCCAGAGGGACGTATCTCCGCTGTCCTCCTCGTTTCCTTGTCTGTGTCCACTGATCGTGGGACGTCTTGGCAGGACCTCCGTTGGTTTGCGTCCCCTGGCTGTTGGCGGTGGCGACCTGAACCTCGTCGGTCTGCGTGCCTACCGTGCACTGCTGAGGCAAGGCCCAGGGTGGCAGTCGCCACGGCACGGAGACCACGGATCGTACCCTCGGAGTCCTCGGTCTCGTCGGGCTCTCGTCGGCCGACGAGAGTATAATCGGCGACGACGGGTGTAGATCCAACTCCGGTTCGGAGTATGTCGTGTCCGGTACCGGAGTTGGCACACTACCTCGGGCTGCTATCCCCGTCGATGCTGGCGGCACGTCGGGCGTAGATGCGGCAATCGCCGGTGGCGTGGCCCTCGGACGCTTAGGCGACAAGGCGCCGGTGTTCGGGCGAGGCAGCGTCGTTCCGGAGGCCAGGTGTTCGTCCCGGGACCTGGGGCGTTTGTCGCCGGAGCGAGGGCGCTTGTCGCCTGTGCGTGGGCGCTTAGCGCCGGGTAGAGGCGGAAGTGCGCCGGTGATGAGGCGTATGGTGCGAGGTGCTGGCGAGGAAGCGCCGGAACGTTGGCGTGGAGCGCCAGGTGTGGGCGAGGATGCGCCGTATCCTCGGCGAGGATCGCCAGGTGATGGCGAGGAAGCGCCAGGTGAGGACGAGGAAGCGCCGTATCCTCGGCGAGGAGCGCCAGATGATGGCGAGGAAGCGCCAGGTGAGGGCGAGGAAGCGCCAGGTAAGGGCGAGGATGCGCCGGAGTTGTTTGGGCGCAGGGCGCCGAGCGAAGGCGAGGATGCGCCGGAGTTGTTTGGGCGCAGGGCGCCGAGCGAAGGCGAAGATGCGCCGGCCTTCCTCCTGAAGGCGTGGAGAGGCGTTGGCCGAGTCCGTCGGCGAGCGGTGATCTCCTCCAGTGGAGGAGGGATGTTCTCGTCGTGGCCCGTAATCTTGCTGGTTTCTTCGGCGTCTTTTCTAGGAGCGCTGGGCGCTATTAAAGATGCGTGGGATGATTTTTTTCTCTGCGGGGGTCCTCATTATATATTCCGCGGGCCGTCTTTTTACTCGCGGAAAAGTGAACTTGGCGTGCGGCGCCTAGCGGAGGTGCCCGGTACTACGCGGCGCGCCTATATGTAGCCGCCCGCGCTGTTTCTCAACTGCGAGAAAGCTAACTGGGCGCGCGCCGCCTAGCGGCTGCGCCCGGTACTTATCGTCTTGTGTGGCGTATACCGCCACATTACCCCCTTCGTTGTGTTTTTGTCGGGGATGATTGGAATCGTACCGTTTTTCGCGATGTTCGCCCGCTTCTTGTTTTTATTTCTGAGGGTGTTATGTCTTTTTGTGTTTCCGTCGGTGCTGGAACCTTTTGATTTTCTGAAGGTACTGGATCTTCTGCTAATATGTATGCTGGTTTTAATCTGTCTTTTGCTACGTGAACGGTCTTTCCGTTAATCCGTAGTTTATAGATTTTTTTCGATCTGTTAAGAACTTCGTACGGGCCTTCGTAGGTCGGTTGGAGTGCTCGTGTGGGTGCGTCGCGTCTGAGGAATACATGTGACGAAGTTTCTAGATCCTTATGTTCGAAGATCGCTGGCGTCCCGTGTCTTTTTATTGGTTGTGGGCGTAGCTTTTCCATTGCTTGTTTTAGTCGTCTTATGAA
The DNA here is from genome assembly GCA_963971435.1 of Lasius platythorax. Lineage (NCBI taxonomy): Eukaryota > Metazoa > Arthropoda > Insecta > Hymenoptera > Formicidae > Lasius > Lasius platythorax. The sequence continues at coordinate 5,424,345 of OZ020548.1, read as the reverse complement.
GTCACTTTCGTTGTTTGTAGTCTCCTGTGACTCTTGAAGGAATTCTCCTGGCAGTCTCAATGTTTCTCCATATACTAATTCTGCTGGAGTTGCATGCAGGTCTTCCTTGTATGCTGCTCTAATTCCCATCATGACTACGGGTAATATTTCGGTCCAAGCTTCCGTTGCGTGGCATTTTATGGCCGATTTCATTTGCCGATGTAGGCGTTCGACCATGCCATTAGCCGCTGGGTGATAGGCTGTCGTATGTATGTGTGTTGTCCCTGTTATTTTGGTCAGTTGACGGAACAAGTCGGCCTCAAATTGCCTCCCTTGATCCGTCGTTATCCGAACCGGTGTACCGAATCTTGCTATCCAATGGGTGAACAGTGTTTGGGCTATTGTCTCAGCGGTTATGTCTATTACCGGAATAGCCTCTGGCCACCTGGTAAATCGGTCGACTATCGTGAGGCAGTATCTATACCCCTTTGAAACAGGTAACGGTCCGACTAAATCTATATGTACATGTTCGAACCGTTTTGTTGGACCCACGAAATTGCCGAGGGGCGTCCGTGTGTGTTTATGCACCTTTACTTTTTGACAGTTGATGCAGGCCTTTGCCCATTGATGACAATCTGATTTTACTCTTGGCCAGACGTAGCGTTCTGAAACTAGCTTTGCTGTAGCTTTGCTTCCTGGGTGTGACAGACTGTGCAGGGATTGGAATATTTGTTTTCTGTATTCCTTTGTGACGAATGGCCTTGCTATCGTCGTTGATGTGTCACAGTATAGCGCAGAATTGGTTCCTGGAATTTGTGTTCTTTGGAGCTTTAATGAAGAATCTCCGTTCAATATTTCCTGGAGCTCGGCGTCCTCTTCTTGAGCCTTTGCCAGGTCTTCAAGATTGACTGCCGCCTGGATTTTTTCTATTCTTGACAGTGCATCGGCGACCATGTTGTCCTTTCCTGAGATGTGGCGTATATCGGTGGTGAATTGTCCGATATATTGCAAGTGTCTAGCTTGCCTCGGTGAGCTATGTAGTGGGTCCTGTTGGAAGGCGTATGTGATCGGTTTATGATCCGTAAATACGGTGAAGTTCCTTCCTTCGAGCATATGGCGGTAATGCTTAATTGCAGCATAAATCGCCAGGAGCTCTCTGTCGTATGGACTGTACTTTTGTTGTGCTGGATTCAATTTCTTGCTGAAGAAAGCTAGTGGTTGCCATTCTTCTCCGCTTCGTTGTTGTATCACCGCGCCCATCGCTCTATCGGATGCATCTGTCGTGAGCGTAATTTCCGTCTCAGGTTTGGGGTGTGCTATCATTGTTGCTCTAGCAAGGCTCTCCTTGCATTTCTGAAAAGCTTCTTCCAGGTCCTTGCTCCATGTTATTGGTGATTTCTTTTTTATTTTTGGGCCGCTGAGTACGTCGTTTAATACTACTTGCTCTTTAGCAGCATCGGGAATGAACCTTCGGTAGAAATTTAATGTTCCTAAGAATTGACGTAGTTGTTGGACGTTTTCTGGCCTAGGGAATTTTTTTATTGCCTCTATTCTTTCTGGCGGGGGTCGCGTTCCTTTCTCTGAAACTTCGTATCCCAAGAAGAGTACTTGCTCGGCGCCGAGGACGCATTTTGCAGGACTTAACAAAATGCCGTTTTCCTCTAATCGTTTGAAGAGTCTACGTAGATGCTTCTCGTGTTCTTCCTCGTTATTGGAGGCAACCAATATGTCGTCAATGTAGGCGTAACAAAATACCAGGTCGCTCGTGATTTCGTTTATGAAGCGTTGGAATGTTTGCGCCGCGTTGCGTAAACCAAACGGCATATATCGAAATTCGTAAAGACCAAAAGGAGTAGTGATGGCCGTTTTTGGTATATCATCTGGATGCACTGGTATCTGATTGTATGCCCTTACTAGGTCTATTGTTGAGAAGATTTTTTTACCGTGGAGAGTCTGCGAAAAGTCTTCGATGTGTGGGATCGGGTAGCGATCCGGCACAGTTCTTGTGTTGAGCCTTCTGTAATCTCCGCAGGGTCTCCATGCGTTATCTTTCTTCTGCACCATGTGTAACGGGGCTGACCACGGGCTTTTCGATGCCTGAATGACTCCTTCTTGAAGTAATAAGTTGAATTCCGCTTTCGCTGCCTTAAGTTTGTTAGGGTCTAATCGTCGAGGACGACATGCTTCCGGGGGACCCTCCGTTGTTTTAATATGGTGTACCGTGGTGTGTTTAACCGTTTGCGTCTTTGCAGTAGCCCTTGTAATATCGGGAAATTCTGCTAAGATTCGATGGTACTTATTCTCGATTGTCAATACTTTCACTGACTCAACGGAGCCTGTTTCTGCCGTGCCTTTTATGCGCAGGTCTGTTTTTCCATCGACCAGTATTCCTTTTTGCAAGTCCGGTAGGAGGTGGTAATAGGATAAAAAATCTGCTCCGATGATGGGTGACGTGACGTTGGCGATAATAAAACGCCACGGAAATGAACGCCGTAATCCTAAATTAGGCTGTAGCGTAATCCACCCGTACGTTGTAATGATAGAACCATTTGCTGCGAACAATTCATAGTTCGTTGGCATAATGTGTCCTGATGTCATTGAGCGGGGATATACGCTTACATCGGAACCGGTGTCGACGAGGAACTGCTTTTTAGTCGTTCGACATGTTACGTAAAGGCGGCGGGGTCTTAGGGCTTGTCCACTGGCCGCCACTAGTGGCTGCCCTAATCTTTTTCCGCCTTTTTGTATGTGCATGGTTGTGTGCATTTCTGCGCTTTCTCGCCAAACCGATTGTGATAATAGCAATGTTCCTTATTGTATTCCTTGCTCCTGGTTTGACTTCGGCTTCGACTTCGACTTCGGTTCCTTCTATCGAGTTGTTTTTCTTTTGATCTACCTCTCGAGAGTTGCGTCGTGAGTGTAGCGACTTGTTTGGCGAGCGCCTGAATCTGCGCTTCCAGTGTTATTTTCGGTATCGAATTGTTAGTAACTGCTACTACGGCTTTTGAAGACATTTCGTGGATGCGGTCGGCTTGATCGGCCACATCATTAAGGCGGTCTTCGGTCCGCGTGGCGAGAATCATCTGCATTTGTGCAGGCAGCCTTCCCAGCCATAGCGTCCTTAAAAGAGAATCGGGAACGTTGTCTCCGGCTAGTGTGCGTAAGTGTCTCAAGAACTGTGACGGCTTTCGGTCTCCAATCTCTTCGAGCTCCAATAACTGCCGTGTTCGCTGCTCTTGAGAGACTGACATGCGCTGTATCAGCGCCGTCTTGATCGTCGCATATTTGTCTGCCGCGGGAGCCTGCGTAATGATATCTTTGACTTCCTTTATTTGGCGGGAATCCAATTGAGAAAGAACGTATGAATATTTCGTGGAATCCTGGGTAATGCCGCTTAATGTGAATTGTCCTTCCAATTGTGCGAACCATAATTCCGGTTCATCGTTCCAGAAGGGCGGGATTTTTATCGCCACTTTATGGACGATTTCTCTGCCGTCTTCTGCCATTGTGCGCGTCGGTGGTCACCAATTTGTAGGTTAACTTATTATCTACTTATTTTCTCGCTCGCAAATGGCAGGACAGGTAATCGGATGCGGGAATTGCGCAGTGAATATAGTCTCTGTTACGGTTAACACATACTATATTTACATCTTTTTACAATATTTTACATGGGTTAAGTAATCCAGAGGGACGTATCTCCGCTGTCCTCCTCGTTTCCTTGTCTGTGTCCACTGATCGTGGGACGTCTTGGCAGGACCTCCGTTGGTTTGCGTCCCCTGGCTGTTGGCGGTGGCGACCTGAACCTCGTCGGTCTGCGTGCCTACCGTGCACTGCTGAGGCAAGGCCCAGGGTGGCAGTCGCCACGGCACGGAGACCACGGATCGTACCCTCGGAGTCCTCGGTCTCGTCGGGCTCTCGTCGGCCGACGAGAGTATAATCGGCGACGACGGGTGTAGATCCAACTCCGGTTCGGAGTATGTCGTGTCCGGTACCGGAGTTGGCACACTACCTCGGGCTGCTATCCCCGTCGATGCTGGCGGCACGTCGGGCGTAGATGCGGCAATCGCCGGTGGCGTGGCCCTCGGACGCTTAGGCGACAAGGCGCCGGTGTTCGGGCGAGGCAGCGTCGTTCCGGAGGCCAGGTGTTCGTCCCGGGACCTGGGGCGTTTGTCGCCGGAGCGAGGGCGCTTGTCGCCTGTGCGTGGGCGCTTAGCGCCGGGTAGAGGCGGAAGTGCGCCGGTGATGAGGCGTATGGTGCGAGGTGCTGGCGAGGAAGCGCCGGAACGTTGGCGTGGAGCGCCAGGTGTGGGCGAGGATGCGCCGTATCCTCGGCGAGGATCGCCAGGTGATGGCGAGGAAGCGCCAGGTGAGGACGAGGAAGCGCCGTATCCTCGGCGAGGAGCGCCAGATGATGGCGAGGAAGCGCCAGGTGAGGGCGAGGAAGCGCCAGGTAAGGGCGAGGATGCGCCGGAGTTGTTTGGGCGCAGGGCGCCGAGCGAAGGCGAGGATGCGCCGGAGTTGTTTGGGCGCAGGGCGCCGAGCGAAGGCGAGGATGCGCCGGAGTTGTTTGGGCGCAGGGCGCCGAACGAAGGCGAGGATGCGCCGGCCTTCCTCCTGAAGGCGTGGAGAGGCGTTGGCCGAGTCCGTCGGCGAGCGGTGATCTCCTCCAGTGGAGGAGGGATGTTCTCGTCGTGGCCCGTAATCTTGCTGGTTTCTTCGGCGTCTTTTCTAGGAGCGCTGGGCGCTATTAAAGATGCGTGGGATGATTTTTTTCTCTGCGGGGGTCCTCATTATATATTCCGCGGGCCGTCTTTTTACTCGCGGAAAAGTGAACTTGGCGTGCGGCGCCTAGCGGAGGTGCCCGGTACTACGCGGCGCGCCTATATGTAGCCGCCCGCGCTGTTTCTCAACTGCGAGAAAGCTAACTGGGCGCGCGCCGCCTAGCGGCTGCGCCCGGTACTTATCGTCTTGTGTGGCGTATACCGCCACAATTTATAAGACGATATATGACAGGTTTGATATCATAAATTAAGATTCTTGAAACAATTTCCGTTGGAAAGATGGCCATATTACACTCATTGTCAGTGTGTAACATGTTCTTGTTCTCGTCCATCAGACAACAAGATTTTGACTCGACAAATTTTGCATGATAAGGAAAATTTATAGTGCCGTTAGCGATATGCAACTTCTTGGTGACATCTTTATACTTAAAAATGTAGAACTGTTTAATCTTCTGACACGGCTCGTATAAGAGTCCATGTACTGTTAAGTTTATCTCTTTTGATTTTTGATTTGCAACGAATATTGCCTATCTAAAAGCTTGAAAAAAATTTATTTTCTCCAGAAATGCATTCAGTCAGCTGATCATCGAGATGACAACAAAACTGATCGCAAGTACGTCATCTTCGCATATTTTGTATAGAACAAAGTATTCATTGCTATCTGCATTAGAATAAGCTCCATTGAACTCATATAATGTTGGAATAACTATTTCCCTTTTGTTGTCATCGTCTTTTATGGAATTCTCATCAATCTTGTATTGCGCCGTCAAAATGTCACGTTTCTCGTTGTCGTTTGTGAAGTTTCGATGATGCTTTGAAGATGAAGTGACGAACAAAAGCGCGCCAAAACACGAGTTTGCTTCCAAACATTGTCAATCTTTTGCCACGTTGAATTTATCTGTAAAAACGGTTTTTTTTACGTTAGTTCCATTGTCAGATCATAATCCAAGTTATATAGTTTCGTAGTCCAACCGTAGCAATAATTGAACTGAAAAATCAAAGATACGTATGATATCTTTAATAAATAATCCGCGACAACGTTGATTATGTTTCAGCAAAAGATAAAATTGTTCTTGCAGCATTCTCATGAATACATATATTTCAATACGAGAACGATGCCGCTAGGATGGCAACTCGAAAAAACAAGTCGTCGATCTGCCGAAAATGGAAATAGAATGACAAGCAATATCATGCTTTTAGTTGATTTAGTTGAGTATGATTTAGTTTTTATAAGAAACATTTAATATAAAAATTAATTGAATAATAATTTAAAAATTATGTACATAAAGTTTTTTTATTAAATGTTTATTTTAGTGTGACACCCGCAGATAACTTTGTTCTCAACATGTGTTATTATGGTCATGAACTTGAATAATTTTAAAAAGCTTTTTTCACTCATCTGTCGTTTGATGTTCATTAAAAAATTATTAACAAATAAACGCTTATGCGGATTAAACAGATATATTGACAATGAAAAATTTAATATTGCACACAATTTATATAAATATTACTACCCAACATACATCTACATTTACACAAACACACAATTTTTTATATATAACGTTCAAAAATATATTCCAGCTCGAGATATTCTACATAAATTTAATCCATCAACCTGTCAAACACATTGAACAACAAATGGTTCATAAACACCACAGACAAAAATATTCCACAAGACGTATCAACTATGTTACAATTTGGAGAACGTTTCTCTCTTCCTTTCATTCCAAACAAACAAAAATTAACATACGAATTCATCAAAGACATTGAATCGAATTTGACACAAGTAAATTATAACACAAGACAAAACATCAGAAATATAATAGTTCCTCAATTACACAAATTTAATTAAAAAACACTTTATTTGTCATTTGAAGATAATAATACTTAGGGACATGTATAAATCGATGTTAAATTTCAAAAAAAGAACACCCAGATATAATTTTCACTCGAGCTGACAAAGGTAACATCACTGTAGCATTAGATAAAAATACATATAACACACGTATGATTGAGATCCTCAAAGATACCAACACATACACTGTTACCCAAAAAAATCCGATTAAAAAAATTGAAGCTGAACTTAATAATATATTAAAACTTTTAATCAAAAACAATCACATAACAATTAAACAATACCACCAATTTAAATCCAGCGATAAATTATTACCCAAGGCTTACGGACTTGCCATCCATTTTTAAAATTGCTGTACGATGATTTTTAACGGAATTATGAACGATCAAAGTAAAAATGACCATTTTCTCTTCAATTCTCGATAACTTAAGAAAAAATCGAAATTTAATTTTTTAAAAAAGGTTTTGCAGGGAAAACTTCAGGCTTTAACGCGAAAAAGTCAAAACATTTTTTCAGGTCATTTTGTGCATGCGACACGTCCACAAAATGAGAAGAAAATTTTCTATTTCGTTAAGTTCGTCGTTTTCTGCATGTAAAATATATCAGAATTAAAGAAAGTGAAAAACAGCTGTGACCTTTCGAAAGTAGAGATTTCAAGCTTTGAAATCCTTTTTTAAAATTTAAATTCCCATTTCTTGAAACAAAGTTGCAACTGTTTAAAATTTGCCTATTTTTTAGACAATTTTTCTTGATCCCTAAATTATTTGAAGGAGTTCATATGTTACGAAATAGAAAAACAGTTTACACGAATAATCTTATATTTCATACAAATTAATTTGTTCTCTCTATAATACTTGTATATTGAGTATGTACGATTGATGCATCTATACAATATTTAATTTCAATTTTGCTTACATTAAGAATTCACTATGCACATATTTTACATATCTGCGTCAATTAAACTTCTTTTCTAGATTTTGTTAGTTTTTGGCACTACACTTCCTTGCAGTTAACATAAAAAAATATTTATATTTATAATCTTTATACAAAAAAAATTAAAAAAGTGTAAAAAAGTACAGAAAATATATTTAAAATTATACAAAGTGTCTCGAAAGGTAAGGTCAACCGGTTAGGAGCATAAGTAGAATACATAATGTAAATAAAATTTTTTCGAATTCGCTATGGTTTAGAAAATACAGCGCTTTATAAGGGTGTATAAAAAGTGTTGAAACCCCTTAATATTTCGAAAAATACGCATTTTCCAAGAAAATGTTTTGTGTATTTGCTGTATATATGTATAGCCTCATATCATAGACAATTCTTTAAAATAAGACGATAATTCATTAAATAACTTTATGATGCATACAATTCTAAATGGTTAAATGTTTAAATCAAAGGGTGGGACAAATATTGTTCCGATAAATAACTTTGTAATTTGAATTTGTTTGTAGATATTCTATTCGGTCTCTGGCAGTAGTCAATAATTCAATCTCTAAATAGCGGCATTGCAAGATATACCAATACTGCAAACATATCGTAATAAGATATGTAAGTTTATTACATCGACAACATAAAAATGATATGTGTTATCTATTATCGATGACAAATCTTGCAATTTTTACGCAATAAGAGATAAATAAAGTTTTACTTGACTTTATAATTATAATATATCATCCGTCTCTTATATTCCATCGTTTTTCTAATTAAACATTTTGAAAAACTGCAAAAGAAGATTAATATTACGCATGTATTACTGTCTTTAATACAATCGAATGTACTATATGCATTACCTTGCATTAGTTTTAATGGAAGAAAATAATTATAATTATTTAATTAATAATTTACCAGCAGTTTTATAATTAGATCATAAAAATCATTATAATCGATCATGAGAAAAAAATTTTAAAAAATGACGTTCAAAGATAAAAACTCGAAATTTACACACACGCACTCACACTCGAACACGACGCAATACAAAGAATTTATCGAGCGGCATGAAGAGAAAATGATTTGATTAATCTAAATCATTGAGAAGATCGCATGGAACATTGATAGCTGTTGGTCACTAGTCGAGAATCGCGTGACAGTTGATCGAGTACAAACATCTACAAGAGGAGAAAATTATTATGTTAAGAACGTTAAAATCAGTATGCAATTTACTAAAAGTGTTAACGCTAATGAAAGTTGCCATTGCATTCTCGTCGGAGGATCTGGCGGATCCTGAAGCTTTGGTAAGTCTCCAGGAAAAGTATTTTTATTTGCTCTGATCTAAACTTCACGCAGATAAGAGACTTTATTCATGAAGGAATTTAAATGTTATATATTGCAGATAATAGATTACTTGTGTAATTTAAACTGTATAACACGTAACTAGAGTTTTGATACTGTATAAAAAAATATAGATAAAGTTTATTAATTTTACATCGCACATTTAAAAATCGATGTTATACAGGGTGTTCAGCGTAACGGTCCGCACGATTTCTGAGACGTTTTCGACAGTTAAAAAGAAGTTTATATAGTGAAAATTAATCTGTTTCACGCAAGCTATCACATGCAATAAAAAATTTGGGAAAAATCAATGTCACATTGAATTTTTTAAATGGCTCCATGCAATTTTTTTTTTCAAAATATTAGGGGATTTCAAGACGAATTAACGCATAAGTGTCACTTTTATTGATGTTTATCATTGTATTTTTTTTTATTGATATTTATTATTGTATTTATCATTGTAGTTTCGATGTAATGTTAAGTTTTCTTCGTACGAAAATAAAAATACGATCCAATTAAATAACAATCTAGTATATGCCGCACCAGACATTAATTTCTGTACCAAGAAAAATAAAGAAAAAATATAAAGGAGGAAAAAAAATTACTAAACTGCAATGATAAATATCAATAAAAGTGACACTTATTACAGTGCGTTGAATTCGTCTTAAAGTCCCTTACACTATTTAAAAAAAAAAAAATTTGCATGGTGCCATTTACAAAATTCAAGGTGACATTGATTTTTTTATGAAAAAAAATTTTCTTCCAAATTTTTTTATTGCGTGTGATAACTTGCGTGAAACGGATTAATTTTTACTATATAAACTTTTTTTAAACTGTTGGAAACGTCTCAAAAATCATGCGGACCGTTACGCTGAATACCCTGTATAGTACAAAATTAAATAGAGGCGGTATATTAACATTTGAGCGAAATACGTATTGTTGTAATTATTATATTTAAGAATAAGAAGTTTTAACATTAATGATTCCGATAAATCTGTTTATTGTCTGCTACATTAATAAACTCATATTTAACACTTTTGCTTATTTTCATAATTTTTTTGTAATTTCTAAAATAGTTTTATTTCTCTGAATATCTATTTATATTTTTTAACTTTTGTAAAACACAGCAAATTAAATTTTATTTAACAATATCAATACAAAAAGACAGAATTTATGAGTTAAAATAAGTTAAAATAAGTTAAAATAATTTTTATAAAACTTACAGTAAATTAAATTTTTTATTTAACGATATCAATACACAAAAAACAGAATTTATGAGTTAAAATAAGTTGCATGCGTAACAAAACGGCTACTATCGAAGAAGAAGATCGATATAGTGGAACTGATTTCGCCAATAATTGGCCATAATCAACGATCAAAATCAACAATGTGCGCAATATCTGTCACTCGCTATATGTATATGCGAAAATATCAATTTATCAGTCAATGTATATGTCGATATATGTACATTTTTCCATCGGGGTCATAATCGAAAGTTTATCGTGCTCTCCAAAATTCGTTTATGTTAAACGATATAACAATAAAAAAAAGTAATTTAACAAGGCTATTTAAATATAGGAATTTATAACATTTCTATAATTACGACAAAAATGATAATAAAAACATATTTATTGTTGAAATATAATTGATAAAATTGTCATTGATAACAAACGCACTCATGAAAAATGAAGTCCAGTCAAGTTATAAAGTCGCTTTCTTGAATACATTAACTAATTAATCTAAAACTAATATAAAAACCGAATTACTACATAAAACTGCTTCAGCAGTCGAAGAGAGCTAGAATTCTCATAATTTCTTTGTTAAGAAAGACAGTTATAAATTTTTATTAGCCTATATTAACCCATTCTTGAGTAATTTTCTATTTAACATAAGAAAAATATTTGCTATGCAAGAAGATATTTCGATCAGAAACACAATAAGAACAGATTGTTTAAAAAACAGATTGCACAGTATTTAATACATTACACAACAATCTACATGTTTCTACTTGTAAATTATAAATGTGAATTATAAATTAGAATATCGAGCAGATGTTAAAGAAACAACAAATTTTATAGTAATTTTACTTATCTCTATAAATGCCATTTATAGCTAAGAGTATCGAAAACAGCCATCTATTTCAACAACTGATAGCTTTTATATTCTTTAACATTTTGAAATAATTTGTTAAATACATAATATGAATACATATATAAATTGAATATACAGTAACGCGAATTGCGGGTAATGGACGGATCAGTGTAAGTAAAGCATAACAATCCGTGATTTTAGCTAAATCACTTACAAGTTTAACGCGATTTATTTTTAACAAAACTGAAAATTGCTCTAAAATGTTAAAGATATCTATCGCGCATTTATTAATATCGCTATTTGGAACTCTGTTTTCATTACTTTAACGACTTACATTTACCAGATTATCTGCGAAATAAGTTTCTATCTCATCGCACATTTATTTTTCATCAAGCAATTCGACGGGATAATATACTTCCAAGTATACAATGTATATTTGTCATCAGGGAAACAAAACCTTTGAGCTCAACGAGCACTACCATCAACTGTCACCAAGAATCGAATTGATCGAAGAATATCCTTTGGAAAATGAAGTCGGTAAGAGTTCATTTGCAGACATGTCTACAATCCCAGAATCTACTGAAAAGAAAATGTGTATATAAAATGTTATAAAATTGAGAATCATAAGAAATTATGAAAATAATCAAACTTTTCAAATTTGAACAAATTATAAGAAAAAAATAAATCTAAAGAAATATCTCTCAACAAGAGAAAAAGAATATAAATATAAATTTCATTGTCGAGAAGAAATACGGGGGGAGGGAGAGAGAGAGAGAGGGGGGGAGGTAGGGGGAGAGAGAGAGAGAGAGAGAGAGAGAGAGAGAGAGAGAGAGAGAGAGAGAGGGAGGGAGGGAGAGTTAGGGAGAGAGTGAGGGAGTGAGGGGGGGAGAGAGAGAAAGGGGTTGAGAGGGGAAAAAGGGAGAGAGGGGGAGAGAGAGAGAGGGAGGAAGAGAGAAAAAGGGGATGGGAGGGTGGGAGGAGGGAGGGAGAAAGGGAGAGAGAGGGGGAGAGAGTAGGGTGATGGGAGGGGGGAGGGGGAGAGACGCAGACACTGTACGCGAAACAGTTTAAGATAAAATCAATCTCATAATTTTGCTAGCTAGTTTCTAAACAGTCGCAAATATTATATTTCTATATCCTTAACCAATAATAGAAAATTTCGAGAAGCGGTAAATGCTTTGTAACGGTTGAAAGATTTTTATTCATTATAAGAAATATTCGTTTTTGCTCAAAATTGCGTTGAAAGATTTCTATTCTGTTATATGATATTCGTTCTTGCTGAGTAATAGTAACTATATTTCTAAGTCTCAAAAACGCGAAGACATTATTTTATATTATTTGAATATTTTAAAAGTCAATATTGGCTACGTTAATTTTCATACTTTGTAATTCATGTTTACCTTTTTCTTATTCTTTTTTTTATTTAGAAATACCTGTCATTTGAACATATTTATTATGAGATATACTATTTTTTATTAACAACAAATTGTCGCATTTATCTTTTCTCAATTACTGAAATCAAAATTCATATATATAATTATGTCAATATGTAGGATTTTGAAATTTCTAGAGATTTATTTATATATCGCACCCCTAGATGAATACTGTCACAACTCAAAAAAATTAACCCAAAAATTAAGCCCACAGGAGGTATGCCTGAAACGATATCTACGTGGAGGAATGAAAATCATGAAAATTTGCATTTTTTGAGTTGTGACAGTATTCTTCTAGGGGTGCGATATAGTCAATACTTGTATATAATTATGTATGATTTTGAAATCTTCAGAAGGCATTCCAAGTGAGCCAACATTTCCCAGGGCATTTGTAGAATTCGACAACAGACTATACGAGAAAGACGTCTTTGTGACATTCAGGTAAAGAATAATATAAATTCTTAATTCGCATTCTTTTATTCTTTTAAGTTTAACAATATACATATATATATGTAAGGTCATAAAGGACCGAGAGCCTTCGACGCACGCGTTGTTTATTTACGATATACGCGATTTACCGTTAGATCCAAGCGACAAAGGAACCGCCGTTTCCATTCCACGTCGGCGAGAGCGTGCGGCGGATGCAAGCGCGGCCATACGTGTGGCAGTTAATCTTTGGCCTGCCCTTGAATAAGACAGTCATCGCCGGTCGCCGATGTATGAAAAAACTAAAATATCTTCTTTTTTTTACAGATGGAAGCAACCTGCACTTACAAATGGAATAATACAAAAATACACGGTTGTGTATTGGTTCATCGAAAATAAAAGTGAAAAGTCGATGACCATCGAAAATATCCCAGCTACAACATTGCAATGCAAGGAGTACAATGTAAAACCTGATACAATGTACTTCTTCATAGTACAAGCGCATAACGAGGTTGGTGCTGGCCCTTACACGAATCCCATCAACGTGTCAACCACACACGAAAATCCGGTACCTCTATTATTGGTCACCTCGAGGAATGATGTGAAAGTATTGGATATTGATTTACAAACTGGTCTTGTACTTAATGATGAATTCAGAGCGACTGAAATTGCTTACTCGGCATTGGAAAGTAAGATTTATTGGATCAATGATATAGGGGAACTAATGACATGGGATATACATCAAAGCATATACGAAACAAAGCGCAATTACACAAAAATTACTGACCTCCACCCTTCTGCGCACAATCTCTGCATCGATTGGGTAGCAAGAAATCTTTATTGGTTAGAATATAGCGACCAGACCAGCACCATTCATATTATGAAATTAGACTTAACATTGTGGCAAATTGGCATAGTCAAATGCGATAATATCTTAAAGATAAATGGATTTACAGATTTAAATGTACTACCGTCTATAGGGTAAAATTAAATTTCATCCTTCTAAAAGAATTAATAACTTTATCTCTTTTAATTAAGCATTAGTGCTGTTATATAATTTTATAATAATTTAATATAGTCTTTTTATTAAATAATATAAGTTATGGAAACATAAAGTGACATAAAATTGTAAGAATGTTAAACAATCACATATCTGACTTACGGTTAAAATATTATTTTATAAGTAAGAAATAATATGCATATTTTTCAGATATTTTTATTGGATGGGATTAAATTCGAATAATGAATATGTGATAATGCAATCAGATTTTAAAGGGAAAAATATAAAACCTTTTTTGAAAAACGAATACAATATATGCTCCTGCTCACACAAATTATTAAAATCATCCTCCATGAAGATTGACAACACGAATATTGACAAGCCACTAATGTACTGGACATCGGAAGATCGCTTAATCGCAGCAGACATTTATGGTTGTAGGTGCAAGCTGATTTTAAGCGCTGGAAATAATGAAATATTTTTCAATTTTTTAACAATTGACAAGACAAACATTTACTGGTACAGTAACAGCGAACGACTAATCTATATTTTAAATAAAAAGTATGCACTTCTCGAATACAAAGGAAACCTAATTAAATTTGTCCAAAAAGTAAATGTGTGGAATCAATATCACATACATCAAGTTATAGCTTTGGGTAAATCTTTACAACCATATCCTCCGACGATGTGTCTGATACCTCATATAGAAGGTTATTATGTTGAAAAAGTGACGATAACCGCGAACAGTATCGTAGTGAGCCTTCCGGAGCCGGTTCCCATTGGCGGATGCGAAAAGTACAACTTAGCCACTACTATATATATCATTTCAGTGAGCCATTGTTTGAATAATGACCGTAACGAGGAATTCGACGTGCAGACGCACGAACGTCATTACGAAATACAGAATTTAACGCCGTTCACAGAGTACACGTTGAAGCTGGCATTGAGCAATTTCTACATCGACAAGTTATCGAATAGCTTGCTATTCGGCGCTAGTGTGATACTGAGAACTACCCCGGGCAAGCTCAACGCGCCGGAAGATGTGACGGTTCAAGTTCTAACGCCTACTCTGGCGGCAGTCTATTGGATGCCGCCCAAGAAACTAAACTGCGTGGCAGTGAACTACGAGGTGCATTGGATATCAATTCTGTTCCCAAATAGCACGCAAAAAATAACTTATCAAATGCCACGCAACAATCAACTTATCAATCAGCCCGATACGGTAGATAGCAAATTTTTCATGACAATCCAGCATCTGCTGCCAGGACAGGAATACTTGGTATACGTGCGTGTGTATCCAGCCAACTTCAGCAATTTCTTCAATGACAGTTTGAGCAAAAGCGTCTACATGTACTCGGAACCGAATCAATTAATTTTGAGTGGGGTCAGTACAAACAGTATAAACATCTCGTGGATTCCTAGCGTCAATCTGACGATTCATTACATACTAGAGTACAAAAATGATGCGATGCCGAAGTGGCATATCGCGGACAACTTTGAGATGAATAATGATAAAATAATATATTATATAAAAAATTTACTGCCGCGTACTCTGTATAAATTCCGTTTGAACTTGAGATACCCCGAGTACACGGAAAACTTTACATGGCCACCTGATGAAAGATTTATTTTCAAAACGCTTGGTAAGCAAATGAATATCATGTATTTATATAATATTACATTCTTTTTAAAAAATGTTTAAAAAATTATTTTAAATTAGATCAAATTTAAAACGAGATAGGAAATAGCAATAAGAGTCAAGCGCAGTAAGTAGGACGCGTATAGTTTATTGTAAATATAAAACATGCATCATCAATATAAGTAACGTACGTTTCAGTCTTTCTTTTTGAGCCATCTGCAGCGCATATTAAAATGTAATTTTGAAAATTGATTACAATAATAAAATTGCAACGCAGTTAAATGGGCAAAAAATAATAAAAAAAATTGTTGTTAATATATAAACAGAAATCTTTCACGTCATCCGAGCAGTGACGAATTCAAATTATACCTTTCAATGCATCACAAGCATCTCCAAGACTCCCAAGTTGGTAGGCCAAAAAGCAAAGAATAGAAGAATTAGCTAAAGCTTTAGTACATGTATATTTTCATGTCGGAAACGCTCAAGCTTTAAAGATAGAAGCAAAGAATAGATGCTGAGGATAATGCAAGAGAGGCAACACTTGAACATAATTATAATAACTAAGGAATATTTTAGGCTCTCAATTTGAAATACAACTTTGAATTTCAACGGGCTAGAAGAGCCAAACGCGGATGATAGTGCGTTAATTTAGATGAAAATTAATTTTTCATCGAAATTAATTTGCTGTGCACAGGGCACAAATTTTTCTTGGTTCGATACCAAGGAAATAAATTAAATCTCATATTCGAGATATTAATTTAAGTAAAACCCCTCTGACCCCCCTAAAGAGTTGTAGGCGAGAAAAATATCGGGGAGAAGTCGCTGAATCGGGAATCGAACCCGAGTCTTTCGCTTGCCGGGCGACTGCTCTTACCACTGAGCTATTCAGACCCCTTCACCACGATACTTCTCGTTCGCCTATAACTTGTAAATAAATATGTTTGTTGATAACGTCATCTTTCAGCCGACGTGAAATAACTAAGGAATATTTTAGGCTCTCAATTTGAAATACAACTTTGAATTTCAACGGGCTAGAAGAGCCAAACGCAAATTAATTTCGATGAAAAATTAATTTTCATCTAAATTAACGCACTATCATCCGCGTTTGGCTCTTCTAGCCCGTTGAAATTCAAAGTTGTATAATTATAATAAATATACACAGATCTGCGTATTTATTTATTACTCCAGAGTAATGACACGCGTTATTCAAACAAACTTGTCTCGATGATGTTTCGAGAATGTACGTTATTTATATTGATGATTGATATTTTATATTTACAATCTTATAGCACTCCTATGGATTCCCTATTGTCTCCCATCATAGCTGACATTATTCTGCATGATTTAGAAGAGAAGGCGCTTGCGACCTTAACGTCTTCTCTCCCCTTTTATATTAGATACGTAGATGTATGATGTGGCTTTGGCAGTTCTATCGTCTCACCTTGAGTACACTTTGTACATTTTCAATTCTTTTTATCCAGTTCACGATCGAAATTAGTGAACAAGACAAACTCGATTTTTTGGACCTTTTGTTGCTCCTTATTAATAACCACTTGATATCTGACTGGTACCATAAACCAACATTCTCGAATAGATATCATAATTTTCTATCACAACATTCGCTTTGTCAAAAGAGAGGTATGGACTTTGAACTTGTTGTCATAGCATTCTAATTGTCACACCCTCAATTCCATAAAAAAAAATTAATTTTGTCATTAAAATCCTTTTAGACAACAATTAATCCGTTGCAATTCATTTTTCAGACTCTACATTACCGCCTCAAATCCTTGATTACGGACTCAAAAAACAACTTTCTCAATTCCGGTGCCGAAATTAAAAATGAGACAGTTCCTTATTTTACGATCCCATTTGTTCCGTCTATATCTGGAAAATTTAAAAATATTACCAAAGACTTCGGGATTAGATTATCATATTGCAACTTTAATAAATTATCTCGTTTTATTAAAGTACATAAAGATCGTCTCCTTAAAACTTCGTCGAATAATGTAGTTTACAAAATTAATTGTAATAATTGTGATGCGTCTTACGTCGATAAAACTAGTAGAAGATTATTAATGAGAGTTAATGAACATCGTAACCACATTCGTAGAAATGCTACTAATTACTCGGTCATCACAGACTAGATTAGAATTCAATCATGATTTTGACTGGAATGATGTGAAAATTTTAGATAGCGAACCCTTACTCAATAAACGTTTAATATCGGAGATGGTATTTATAAAAAGACAGAAGAATTATCTAAATTTAAAAACGAATACAGAATGCCTTTATCAAGCTTATGTTACTGCGTTAGATAAACTTCCCTCTCCGAGCATTTAATTATATTTGACAAACTTTTAAGTTATTTTATACACCGTGCTATGTATTTTAGTGTTTGTTTATGTGTGTGTGTGTATATTTGTGTGTTTGTACATGCATGTGTTGCACGTATACATCTATACACATATATACATAATTTGTAGGGAATTCTTGCTGTTTTGATATTTCATCTTGCTCCATTTAAACACACCCTTACGGAAAAAACACTCAAGAAGATACTCAAAATAACACTAAATTTGAGCGTTATTTTGGACACTCAACTTGAGAGTGACACTCAACTTGAGTGTAACACTCAACTTGAATGTTGTTTTGAATATTACTCTCAACTTGAGAGTTAACTTCAGTGTTATTCTTAACTTGTGTGGAGAGTTAATTTGAGCGTTACTCTTAAGTTGAGAGTAACACTCAAATTAATTCTCTAGTTGAGAATAACAGTTGAGAGAAACACTCAAGTTAAGGGCAACACTAAAGTTGTACTTTAATCTGAAGCGGTTGTTACACTAAAGTTTAGGGTAACAATAGGCTGGATACGCTGTTCAATGAATGAACTATACAGCACTTGACAGGCTACACTCTGAAATAAAATGTTAGTTTAAGGTATTCTTTAATGGTCACAATGAATAACACACTATCGGTGAATATTTTTGTTAACATATTGTGCGTTGTGACCATTAAGTGCATGAAAATATTAAAATGCATATACACTAGAAGCGTACATTAGAATGAAATAAAATTGAATGTTTTTATAAGAATAATCAGTCATTTATTATCCAAGTGTTGAGAGTAAACTTTTAAATGTTCAGTGTTTACATTCAAACTGGAGTGCGAACACTCAGTGTCATTGGGTGTACATATCTTTTAATGTATACATTCAATTTTGAGTATAAATTTTGAGTGTATACGCCTAAATTTGAGAGTAAACTCCCAAAATTGAGTATTAACATTCAATTTTGAGTGTAAACACTCAATATTTGAGTGTTTTTTCCTTAAGGGCATACGTTATTGTTTCTCTAAACGTTGTCGAGACAGATCCGCGTTGAGCAAATATCATTAGACTGATGTTTATTATCTATGTCTGCGCTTATCATACGATATTTGACATACGCTTTACTGCATCTCTCTATAAGTTTTAGTTTCTTCAATTTTATTAGCAGTTTATGTTTTTCTCGCTTAATCTTTGGCATTCTTTGTTTTTGTCCGTTTCATTATAGGTATCTCCATGGCTTGTATGTCTTTCGCTGAAGAAAAAACATCATAATAAAGCCTCAATTTTGTTCTACGTTTTTTCACTTCCTGGTTTACCAACTGGGGAGTGAATATATACCTTGGAGATACTCTTGATACATGTAATACTAGATTTTTTAAATTTGCTACTGCTTGGATGACGTTAAGAGACTTTAGTTTTTGAAGCATACCAACTGACTTTTATTGCACCTTATTTTATCGATTGACTGCTTTGCTATTTTAGTACTAATTTAAATTTTGTTCAAGTCTTTTCTGCGCTGAAGATGACCCAAAAAATGAGACCAAAACGTATGCTTCGTTTCAATTTTTTAATTTTTAATTTTTATTAATGTTTAATTCTTTATATTATTAATTTTAATAAACTTCTATGCGCGATATTTACTGCGCTCTTATTGCCTTTTTGTCCTTTTAATTATTATTTATCATTATCAGAATCTTTATATTATTCATTTATTATTTATATTTACAATAAAAAAAATTTTATATTTACAATAAAATATACGTGCCCTATTTACTTAGCATGGCTTTTATTGCCATTTTTAACCTCGATTTGATTACACTAAGAGAGCCCTTAAAATTGTATTATTTTAAATTAGAAATTAAATAATAAAATTGTAAGTAAAAGTATGTACTAGAATAAAACGAAGAAATTTAAATTATAATCGTGTATAATAAAGGTGATGTTCCGAGCGCTCCTGGCAGGCCTACGGTAACGAGACTTCCAAATTTCATGTATCAATTAAATTGGGAATCTGTGCAAGCTCATCATTCACAAGTGACTTTGTATCGACTGGAGGGTTTAGTTGTCAAAAATAATTACAAAGATGACAATCAGACCGACAAAAACGAACATTGGAATTTATATTATAACGGAACAAACAATTACTGGATAATTACAAGAGACATGGATCAGAAATATCGATTTCGCGTACAGGCTGAAAACGCTTATGGCTTTGGAGAATGGAGTGAATCAAGCGCGGTCGTTGATTTAACTGAATCTATCGAAATATTAGCTACGAAATATTACCTACCATTAATATTAAGCCTTGTCATTACCCTCGTAATTTATGTTTGCTACTTTTACTATTGTAAGTATATTTCATACAAATTTCGGACTTTGATTGCAAATTATATGGTATATATATGTATAAAAACTTTCTGAAAAGTTAGTTTACATACTTGTTGAAAATGATTTAAATTTTGCAATTCATAATATTAAACAAGTCTATTATAACGTTAACAGCATACCGACAACAACAAAAAAGTAAGGAACAAGTTTTGCCTCCGATAATGGCCGACATCGACTTAGCAACTCTATACCAAATACCTTCCGAAAATGTTCAACAAAACGCGTTATATGCTCATAGGTTGCAATATAATCCGTACGAATTTGCACTGACCATAATCAGAAAAGAGCAAATTACTCGAGCAACGCTTCTAGGCAGCGGTGCATTTGGAAAGGTAAAAACTAATTTCTTATAA
Organism: Lasius platythorax; assembly: GCA_963971435.1. Taxonomy (NCBI): domain Eukaryota; kingdom Metazoa; phylum Arthropoda; class Insecta; order Hymenoptera; family Formicidae; genus Lasius; species Lasius platythorax. The sequence continues at coordinate 5,403,806 of OZ020548.1, read as the reverse complement.
CTAAAATATATCCTTGAAGACCTTCGTTAATTTTTTAATCAGAAAATTTTGAGGTAAAGACATTTTTTAATAAAAATTATTTTAAAATCAACATTTTTTATAACAGGTTAAATAATATAAACATTTTTAACATGCGCTTTATCGATTTGTGTTAATTTGAGATATTATTGTGAAATATTTCGCAGGTATATCAAGGGACTGTCAAGAATTTTGAAGGGTCAGGCACAACGCCTGTCGCCATAAAGATGCTACGAGAAAATGCTTCCTCGCAAGAGATAACAAAATTCAAACAAGAGGCCGAGATAATGAGCCATTTTCGGCACAACAATGTGCTAAGATTGTTGGGCATCTGCATGGATGTGAATTCGCCGTGGCTCATATTGGAATTAATGGAAGCTGGTGACTTACTGAAATATTTGAGAGACAGTCGGACATCGAAACCGTCAGATTCGCACGCTCTGCGTCTCCAAGACTTGCTTGCCATGTGCGAAGATGTTGCGCGGGGTTGTTGCTACCTAGAAGAACTGCACTTTGTGCATAGAGATCTCGCGTGTCGAAATTGCTTAATATCCGCGAGAGATCGCGAAAATCGTATTGTGAAAATCGGCGACTTCGGACTAGCTAGAGATATTTACAAGGATGACTATTACCGCATGATAAGTACAATTATTTAGAAAAAATAAATCTTTTTTTTTCTATTTTTGCATAGTAATAATATTATATATTTTGAAGTTAATTGGAATGTGAAGAGAATAAACAATTTTTATTTGTATATGTATAGAGGAAGAGAGATGAGTTAACTTTATCTACGCATAACGTTTGCTTCTAAAAATGAACGACTTCCGCAAAAAACTTTATAATTAAACTAAAGCTTGTGTTTTAGAAAGGAGAAGGCCTGCTTCCTGTTCGCTGGAATCTTTGATGATCGGAATATTTACTTCAAAAAGCGACGTTTGGGCATTCGGAGTGCTAATGTGGGAAATTACGTCATTGGGTGAGCAACCCTATCCTGCCAAAAGTCATTCGGAAGTATTACAGTATGTGCGTGATGGGGGCAAACTGCCGAAACCTCTGAACTGTCCACCGACATTGTACCAGTTGATGCAGCATTGCTGGAATGCGGCGGACGATAGACCAAATTTTATACTTTGTCTCGAAAATATCGTAACCATGAGAGACAATATAGAAGACGCGATACTTAGCTCGGTGGATATTATGAGACGTACAGAGGTGATTCGATCGTAATTCTTTTTATGTGCATATCATTGCATGGAGCAATGAATTTTTGCAAATTGATATAATATCCATTAAAAAATATATCAAAAGTATTGCTTTTACTTTCGCTCATATTTCATAATATATATATAATATATATATTATTTTAAAACGTTTGTTTTACTGATAAAACAACATGATTATGTTATCATTCAGATTATAATATAAGGTTAATATACAATGTAGAAATTGTAATAATATAAATAATTTATATTTATTATAAGTAATTTACAAGAGAAAAAGGTTTTCGCGAATTAAATGTCACAGATGCAAACTGATAACATAAATTAATTTTATTCTTAACTTCCTGTATGGCAAACGTTCCAGCTGACGTTTGCAAAAAAGAGCATGAGGATTCGTGTGTTGGAAGATTCGTCTGTGTTTGCTCGAGCTACGTGCGATCTTCGTCGAGCTTTACTAATCTGGATGCAATACACGATCATTGTGTATCGTCGAGATATATTATATATCGAGATATAATATATATATATATTATATATATACCCACTCGGCATGTAATATTTCTGAAACATTGCTGCAATATTCCATTTGAAATATTACACTTTTCAGCAATATTACAGAAATATTTCACGACCGTTTCTGCAACATTTCTGCAATGTTTCAATGTCCGCAATCATTTCAAATGCAATCTTGCTGAAAGATTTCACCAATATTTCGGTAATATTACTACAATATAATAGACATATTTTGAAATAAATATATCTCAGAAATATTTTAAATATATTAACATTGATTATATTAATAGAAATCGTTTTCCAGAGAATTACATTATCAAAAAAATGCGTGTAAAAGTCTTTAATCTCTTAATATTAGTCGCTCTTTGCAAGCTTTATATAATTCTCATGAATAAAACTTAAATACGAAATAGATAGCACATTGCACATCGCATAGCGGTAAACAAACGAACTAGCGACTGAATATTATTTTTTTGTAATGTTTCTGAAATATTTCAGATGCAAAGTTACGATTGAAATGTTAATGAAATATTTCTGTACCATTTCCGAACATTACAATATTTCAGCAATATTACATGCCGAGTGGGTATATAATTAAACTCGAGATTGTTGCTTTACGTATATTTTTTCTGAATATTATAGCGCGCATATTCATCTCTTTCATTCTATTTCTTTTTCTTAGTAAAATGCATTTTTTCTAGCTTCCGCCTTCTGGACAGATAGAAGATCTTGTCGAAAGCATAGCCAACCGTACTTCTGGATGTTCAACCACCAATGATGCTTCAAATGATGTCATAGAACCTTTGACGTATTCCTTGACCGAGCAAGTTTTGAGAACTTCTGTCGAAGCTTATAATTGTCCAGGAGAAGGCGATAGAGAAGAAGAAGGAGAAGCAGGATTAAAGATAGATATTTTATGAAAATTTTATTCCTATTATAATGTGTTGTGTGTGTATTATATGAATGGTCATTTTTATGTACGGTTTACGTTTGTGTGACTTAAATTGTTCTGCGTTTCTTTTTGTATGTTTAAAGTATTCACATTTACTTTTCTTCTATTCTCATTTTTGTCAGATAACAAGTTGATTGAATAAAAATTGTTCGGTTAATGTTAATCATGCGTTCTTAATGTTCTACCTATATCATTTTCCTGTTCGACTTTCCTTAGACAAGATTTTCCTGTCCAACTTTCCTTAGGCAAGATTTTCACACAATATATATATATATATAAGAAGAAATACATATTTCTTGCATCTAATGCAAAAGTTTGATAAAGATGTTGAAGATAAACTTAATGACCTAGTTTACACCGTAGAAACTTTTGATACGGATATCAAGCTGATCCGAATTAAGCGTTAGATACGCTCTTGTTTACATCGATCGTATTAAGTCATATTAGGTTAGACTTTAAATACAAATAAGGTACACTGAATGCTGTGGTTGTGTATGTACAATAAATAAATAACAGTATATTAAATAATATATAATAATTAATAAATAAATAACTAAATATATATATATAAGTGTAATAAATAATTAACTAATAAATAACTAAATGGATATTAATATTGGAAATACATCATCATGTATGATTTTATTTGCAATTCTGACGATGCAGCAAGCAAATAGAAGAAAATTTCTTCAGAGAAAATTCAAACGTATAAGGATGAGAATGCGAAAAATGTACCAAAACAGAATTAAATTAATCATGCAGCAATGGAATCAAATGAAAGATCCAATACAACTGATGCTGATTTTAAATATGAAATATCAAAGAATATGGCAAAAAATAAGGAGCAATGATTTTTGGCAAAGAATCGTAAGAGAACATTTTACAGAAATGGACTGGATTTCCACTTTTCGGATGTCTAAAGATAATTTCATTTTACTTTGCAACATTTTAAGAACTGAATTAGAACCCAAGCCACTTTTTCTAAAATCAAGAGAACCTTTATCTGTCGAGAAACAGGTTGCAACTGCTCTATACAAATTATCATGTTGTGCTGAATACAGAGTCATTGGGGATGTAATGGGTATTCATAAATCAACAGTTCGGAAATGCTTGTTCAGAGTAACAAAAGCAATTAATAAATTAATGACTAGTGATTATATATTTTTGCCTTCTGAAGAAGATGCAAAATTTATTTCGTTACAATTTGAAAAGAAAAGTTTTATTCCACAACTGCTCGGAAGTATTGACGGCACACACATTCCAATCACTGCACCACAAGACGGCTATCGAGATTTTGTAAACAGAAAAGGATGGACATCATATAATATGTTAGCCATTGTCGATCATAATGGAAGGTAATTTTTAAAAAAATTATAATACATTTTGAATTGTAGGTAATTTTCATAATTGTAAATAATTTAATAAATTAATAAATAATATTATTAATAAATTATTATTATTTATAATTTAATAAATGTAAATATTTCAAATAATAACTATACAAATAATTATAAATAATTTAGAATAATATAATAAAGCATTATATCTAACAAATATATTTATTATAGATTCAGAAGCATTACAATAAAACATCCAGGGAGTGTTCACGATGCTGCTGTACTTAAAGACAGTAGCATTTATAGAAATGCACAGAACGTTATTCCTCAGGTTAATATTACATTTCAATTTATGGATATTATTACATTACATGCTTTCTGCAATATAATCTCCCTGTATTTAATTTTAGATATTCAAAAACGTCAATGGCAAAACAATTCCCTACATGATTGTAGGAGATCCTGCTTACCCGCTGTTACCATGGCTTATAAAAGGCTATTCGGGGTCATTATCAGCGGAAGAGGAATCGTTTAATGTTTATTTGAACTCTGCACGACAAGTAGTGGAAACGGCTTTCGGTAGACTAAAAGCCAGATGGAGAATTTTGTGCAAAAAAATGGACTGCAATTACAAATTTGCTCAACAAATTATTCTTACTTGTTGCATATTGCATAATTTTGTTAAAAATAACAATGAAAAGTTCTTTGCTGAATGGTTACAGGAGGTAATGACTACGGCTGAATTATTTCCACAACCAAAAATTGATAGAAATCGCGAAAGAAACTCTATAGGTGCTACATTGGTGAGAGATCATTTGAAAGAGTACTTGGCAAGCAACTATCCTCTGCGAAAGGCCCTCATACGATAATGAGTGCAAAGTATCTTTTTTTTTGAGAATTAAATAATTCTATTCAATTATATTTTAAATTCTATTTTCAATTCTATTCTATGTATTAATAAGTGTTTATGTCTTATCTAATTTATTTATAGTGTTCAAATATATAGAATAAATATATAGAATAAAGTAGTTTTAATACATAACAATAAAATTAAATTAAAGTAACATTTAACCAAATTTAAATTTAAACAAAGTAAAATGAATACATTTTAAATAAATATATTAAATAAAAATTAATACATTTTAAATTAATACTTTTTTTACATTTTATCTCTTGTGTAGTCATCTTGGAAATATGTAATCCCAGATGTACTCATTCCAGACGATTGAGCTTCTCTAACGTTCATCTGTTGAGTAAAAAAAGTTATATATATAAATTTTATTATGTTATTAATTATTAATTATATGTAATTATATTATATTATTTATTTTTATTTATTATATTAATTGTTATATTATTTTTTTAAGTTATGTTATTATATTATATTAGAATTACATTATTATTATTATTAATACAAGCGGACTTACTGGAAGCAAGTTCATAGGATTTAAGTTCATAAACTGGTTTTGAACGGGATGAAAAGGCATTCGAGGTGTTGCAGATTGCATAAATGCCTTAATTAGCATTTCAGTTTGTTCCTTCTGAAATGCTCTCTCTTTCTCCATTTCTTGTTGCTCCCATATTCGTTGTTCAGCCATCTCCTGCTGTAGCATTTCCTTCTGGCTTTCAGTTATATTTTTTAACAGTGTTGTTTGATTCTCCAAACACTTTTCCATATAATTTTGCAACAAGCTTTCATAACTCTTTCTGCCTAAACACATAATTAACAAGATATTTTATAAATCAACACAATCTACTAAATCGTCTGTGAGAGTCTTAATGCATACCACACTTTTTCATAGTTTGCTTTTTTTTCGGTTGCGGGCTATTATTTTCCTCTTCACTAAAATATTCCTCGTCTCCTGTTGATGTTGCGTCATTATTCACAGTGACATTTTTCTCCAAATTAACTAATTGTAAATGTAAATATAACTTATAAATATAAATATAATAAATAAATACAAATATACATAAAAAATAAATATTTATAATATATTTAATTTTTATTTAATTTTTACCTGTTGTAGTTGCGTCATTATTGCCATTCGGAGTGTCATTTTTTTCCAAGTTAACTAAAAAATAAGCAAAAACAAAGATAAAAAAATACGCCAAGTATATAAAAACCCTAAAAAACTTAAGAAGGTTTTAAAAAATATTTACTCCTAAAAAAACTTATAAAAATAATTTTCCTCTAAAGAAATAACCTTAAAAAATAATAAAATTTGAAAAATAATTTTCTCCTAAAAAGTATTCTCTAAAAAATCAACAATCAAAACTAAACTGAAATGAAATCAATAATTAGCCAAGTATTTAGAAGCAATTCAATTTGTGAGGGTTTGAAATAGTATTTGCCATAAAATCAATCTTGCATTTATAGAAATATAATACATAAATTTTCTCCATAAAGTCAAAACGCATTTTGTTATTAAGAAAAATTTATTTTTAAAATAAGTTTAATTTTGTATGATAAATGTTTTGATATATAAAATAGCATTATTATGTCACACGGATTTTATTACAAATAGTAAAATATAAAACTATTTAACCTCCACTGCGCCATGACGTTGATCACATTGATTGTCAATTTTAAATATAAAAGTGTCCTGTGCTACAAATTGATCGAAGTGTTTGAAATTGCTGTTTTGAAATTAATCATAAGCTTTGCCAAGTAGGTCCGGAACTAAAGGGGTTAAGGCACAAAGTGACATACAAAAACTTGGCGTGCTCCGGTCACATTATTATTACTAAATATTTAAAATTAAGGTTCGCAAAGTATATATATGAAATTAAAATTTGCAAATTATTATCAACATGTTAATGTTATTATTAGCAAATATTTAAAATTAAGGTTCGCGAATTATATGTCTGAAATTAAAATTTGCAAATTATTATCAGAAATTATTATCAACCTATTAATAAAAATATATGAGTAATGCGACCGGGGCACGCCAAGTTTTTGTATGTCACTTTGTGCCTTAACCCCTTTAGTTCCGGACCTACTTGGCAAAGCTTATGATTAATTTCAAAACAGCAATTTCAAACACTTCGATCAATTTGTAGCACAGGACACTTTTATATTTAAAATTGACAATCAATGTGATCAACGTCATGGCGCAGTGAAGGTTAAATAGTTTTATATTTTACTATTTGTAATAAAATCCGTATGACATAATAATGCTATTTTATATATCAAAACATTTATCATACAAAATTAAACTTATTTTAAAAATAAATTTTTCTTAATAACAAAATGCGTTTTGACTTTATGGAGAAAATTTATGTATTATATTTCTATAAATGCAAGATTGATTTTATGGCAAATACTATTTCAAACCCTCACAAATTGAATTGCTTCTAAATACTTGGCTAATTATTGATTTCATGTTTAGTTTTGATTTTTTATTTTTTAGAGAATACTTTTTAGGAGAAAATTATTTTTCAAATTTTATTATTTTTTAAGGTTATTTCTTTAGAGGAAAATTATTTTTATAAGTTTTTTTAGGAGTAAATATTTTTTAAAACCTTCTTAAGTTTTTTAGGGTTTTTATATACTTGGCGTATTTTTTTACCTTTGTAAGGTTTTTTTAATAGGATATCACTACTTTTTGTATAAATTTATTTAATCTCTATGTTACATACAAGTTGTGAAATTTTTATATACTTGGCGTATTTTTTTTACCTTTGTAAGGTTTCTTTTAATAGGATATCACTGCTTTTTGTAAAAATTTATTTTAATTCTTTATTACATACAAGCTGTGAAATTTTTATATATTTAGCGTATTTTTTTTTACCTATGTAAGTTTTTTTTTAGTAGGTAGTTATATCTTTCACTTATTCATACGTGTGTAGCTGCACGAAAATTTCATAATTTTAAGAATAGAGGATCAAATCAGGATAATAAGGATATTAAGGATACCAATAAAATTTTGTAGACTATTGTCAGACATAATAATTTATTAAATATGCTTATATATCGCGAAATAGTGCAACACAAGAAAAAAAGTGATAAAGTGATTAACGGTTATTAAGAGTATCGCGGAATAGTGCAAGGAAGAGAATTTAAAAGATAATTTCTTCTAATCGATGTCATATTGAGCAAAGTTAGATTATAATAGACAAACTGAGCGAATGCTTATACTTGAGTGAATCTGTGCATTACCAATTAACATATTAATGAGTTGCATGCTTATGTTAATGTACTTAAATAAATCTTGTGGTAATTCTACCAAAAATATTATAAAAACAACAACATTGAACACATTTTTATTAATTGGCTTTATAAAGAATAATGAAATGAAAAATCATATCGCTTCTATAGTGTCCACAAATATTTTGCGGATTTGGAATTACTCGCAACTTTTAGTTCTAAAAATGTGAATATTTCTTTATATTTTATATATAAATGTAATTAATGCGTAACTAATATTTTTAGATCACTTACAAATGGCTAAGCAATGAGTTGCATGTTTATGTTAATTCTATCAAAAATATTACATATACAGTTGAAATGAAAGCATTAGAGTTAGAGCCTGAAATAGAAATGTTAAGCATTAGTTAAAGAAGAAAAATATGGTAATAATTTTGATTTAAATTATATAATAAAGGTTATTTATTTTCTTGGACTAAATACTTTAAGGACAAGACAGTCTATTTAACTTTTTTTTGACATAATGGTTAATCATTTTTTTAAAGCAATGAGAAAACGTCAAAGTGGAAATTGATGACTTATTAGGATGGAGCTGCTTTTGCAATATAATGTTATCGAAGAGCATTAGAATATCTGTCATCGACAAAAGTAGTTCAAATTTGAATCAAAATGAGGAGGGAGAGTCAGTTAGTGATACTGAAATGTAGATTTTATTAGAGAATTGTATAAAAGTTCA
>OZ020548.1:5314405-5394683 GCA_963971435.1 Lasius platythorax | reverse complement strand
CAGTACTTAACATAACGTAACGTGTTACAGAAAAGCTTGTGCAATGGCCCTAAATCTTGTCCTTAAAGTATTTAGTCCAAGAAAATAAATAACCTTTATTATGTAATTTATAAACAAAATTATATCCTTATATCTCTTCTTTAACAAATGGATAATATTTTTATTTCAGACTCTAACTCCGATGCTTTTAATTCAACTGTATATGTAATATTTTTGATAGAATTAACATAAACATGCAACTCATTGCTTAGTCAATCGTAAGTGACCTAAAAATATTAATTATGCATTAATTACATTTATATATAAAATAAACATTTACATTTCCAGAACCAAAAGTTGCGAGTAATTCCTGATCGCAAAATGTTTGTGGACACTATAGAAGTGCAATATAATTTTATCATTTTATTATTTATACTGTCAATTAATAAAATTTGTATTCAATGTTGTTGTTTTTTATGATATTTTTGGTAGAATTACAAGATTTATTTTACTACATTAACATAAACATGCAACTCATTGCTTAGCCATTTATAAGATAACCTAAAAATATTAATTATGCATTAATTACATTTTTATATACAATATACAAATAAACATTATATATGAATGCGCGTTCGTGCGTATAATTACCTGCTTATCATTATCGAAAACATGGCCAGCCAAAATTTCCAAATATTCCCTCAATGCTTCTATAATAATTATTTTCCAACAATTCATTTATGAGAAATATGTTAATTGATAATGCACAGATTCACTTAAGTGTAAAAGCATTCGCTCAGTTTCGCTAATATAACCTAACTTTATTCAATATAACATCACTTCTCTTCCTTGTCCTTGCACTATTTTGCGATACTCTTAACCATTAATAATTTTATGTCACTTTATCACTTCTTTTCCCTAGTGTTGCACTATTCCGCGATATTCTCATAACCGTTAATTATTTTATTACTTTTCTTCTCGTATTGTACCCCGCGCGTATAAAATATAAACATTATCTCCACACATCCACATATGATTTTGTCTCTTAAGGCGTATTTGCACACTCAAGCGAATAAAATCGTACATGAGCGCTGCAAACGCGCCTTGAGGGACAAAATCGTTTTGCATGTGTGCGTGCGAGCATACGTACGTGAGTCTGAATCTGGAACTGAAGAACGAAAAGTCACATTCTGACATTCTGATATATAAATAAAATCATTTCTCAGGATTGACTGCATCAATCTTATTGAAACTGGTCGCAATCGAAAGCTTGTATCCACATTATATGATAAAAGTGCAGTTAGATTTTTTATTACAGCTTTAATTCAAGAAATATCTTAATCGAAAGTTAACTTGAGGTAAAATTCTGGATAAGCTACTTGGTAGCGCCGCAGTTCCTGTATATAGGCAACTTCGAAAAGCTAGAAAGAAATTTTTATATACTTGGCGTCGCGACGCTACCGCGTCGCTTGATTGCGAGTTTTATAATTTAAATATACTTATAATCTATTTTACTTATTTAATTAGCAACTTTATGTTCGATTTTATACTTAATATAAAATGTCCACGTTCTGAATCTTCTCATATGAACCCATATCTGTGTCTATTTTTATCATCATCATGTTTGTAAGATATATGAGTACAATACTCACAATATATTTTTCTATCTAAGTTAGGTCATAACATGTTTGCATTCTGAGCAGCATATAAGCCCGCATCTGTGTTTATTTTTGTCATCATGTTTATAAGAAATATGAGTACAATTTGAACTCAGAATACATTTTGCTATCTGGGTTCTTATGTCGGGCAAACAGGGAAACAATTAAACACGAGAATGGTTGAGCATCGGAATTATATTGAAGAAACTCAGGGAATCTTTCAATAATAACAGAACATAGAGTTGAATTTGTCATGATTTTGATTGGGACGGTGTGGAGATTTTGGACGATAAATTATTTCTAGACAAAAGACTGATATTAGAGATGATATACAGGGTGATTCAAAACAACCGTTTGTCCTTAAAATGTCATATTCCTGACTCTATTCTAAGACGATTTTTCCTTTACCAAAATATTATCCGAAGCTTAGTTTTTAAATTATAAGGAGAAATAGTTAGCGAATTACGGGACGAGTACGGGCGGTAAGCAGGAGCGGCGCGACTCACCGTCCGATGCAGGTGATTATGTGGGGCGCTCGCTGCGATCAGCTGCTTGCTACACGCGATGGGTGTGTGTGTGTGTGAACGTATACGCGTATACACACTCTCTCTCTCTCTCTCTCTCTCTCTCTCCCCCTCTCTCTCTCTCTCCCCCTCTCTCTCTCTCTCTCCCCCTCTCTCTCTCTCACACACACACACACACTCACTTATTCTTACCTTGTACAGATTCGATATCTTAATACTTACTTCTTAATAATTACTGATGAAAAATTACTGCACGACCGTAGATAGCGATGAGACGTTTTCATGTGACACACCGAGTAATAAGCAAAGTTTTTTCTTTCATAAATTGTATCACGTATCAACACTTTTTCGAATTTACTTTTACGAATTTACGCACTTGATCGATAAAGTGCGTTAATTCGTAAAAGTAAATTCGTAAAAGTGTCAATACGTGATACAATTTATGAAAGAAAAAACTTCGCTTATTATTCGGTATGTCACATAAAAACGTCTCATTGCTATCTACGGTCGTGCAGTAATTTTTCATCAGTAATTATTAAGAAGTAAGTATTAAGATATCGAATCTCTACAAGGTAAGAATAAGTGAGTGTGTGTGTGTGTGTGTGAGAGAGACAGAGAGAGAAAGAGAGAATGTGTGTGTGTGTGTGTGTATACGCGTATACGTTCTCTCTCTCACACACACACACACACACACACACACACCCATCGCGTGTAGCAAGCAGCTGATCGCAGCGAGCGCCCCACGTAATCACCTGCATCGGACGGTGAATCGCGCCGCTTCTGCCTACCGCCCGTACTCGTCCCGTAATTCGCTAACTATTTCTCCTTATAATTTAAAAACTAAGCTTCGGATAAAATTTTGGTAAAGGAAAAATCGTCTTAGAATAAAGTCAGGAATACGACATTTTAAGGACAAACGGTTGTTTTGAATCACCCTGTATATTAAAAGACAGCAGCATGGTCTAAATTCGCAGACGGACACTGAATATTTATCCGACGCCTACATTTATGCAATTGACAGGCTTCCGAAATTGTAAACACCGAGTTATTCTCGTCTATATTTACGTCTATGTTGTGTTTATATATTTCTTTGTTGTTTTGATTTACTTGTGCGGTTAAATTTGTCTACATTGTCGCGTGACAGTTGACAAGACAAACCAGGCTGCTTTTTATATGTCTGCGATAATTAAGATGTCCACTAAGACGCATATAACGTGCATTCCTTCTATCCTAACAGATTGCAACGAATCGTAAAGTTTTTGACTCGATTAATCGCCCAAGCGTTCGGTGCTTATATCGTTTTCCTGTCGTGTTACCCTGCGGTCTTATTATAAGTATCGGTGAAATTTGATTTTCTTTTACGACCTTTGTCCGACATATGCATCCCGGCCGTCTAACCGGGACGCTATGCGTAATACTTAGCTATTCGGCACGTTGACGGCTTTGAGCTATATGACTAACATAGATGAGCGTTATATGGTTTGCGTTTACTTAACGTTCTGGAACCGTTTTTAATGACTTTTATATAATTTAGAATTGCGCTGAAGATGGTCCAAAAAATGGACCGAAACGTACGCTAAATAACTCTAATGTATAATAAAAGTTTTTTTTTTCGCCCTCAATTACTGCGCTCGGTTCTTATGGCCAGCATTTATTTACCTTACTTTATATGATTCTCAAGAGCCTTGTTTTTTGTTTTTCTAAATTATTTTTAAGGGAAAATTTTTTTAAAAGTTTATGGTTGTACAGCAAATACGTGTAGTGCAAAAAAGAATAAAAGGAAAAGAACTAATTTCAAATAAAGTTTGGCTGTCTTCTAAGATAAAGGACGCAACATAAAAGTGCTTCGAGCGGACAATGGCCGCGAGTATTCTAACAGTGCGACAGTTAATTATCTGAAGTTGCACGGTATTATATTGGAAAATACGGCACTGTACACTCCCGAGCAGAACGGGAAAGCCGAACGCGAAAACCGAACAATCGTGGAAAGTGCGCGAACCATGCTACACGCAAAAAAATTGCCTAAAAAGTTGTGGCCCGAAGCCGTCAATACGGCAGTCTACATACTAAATCGTACCCTGGTTGCGAAAAACAAGGATGCTACTCCTTACGAACAGTGGTGTGGAAGAAAACCGAACCTGTCACACGTCAAGACATTTGGCATAAATGGTTACGTTCACGTGGACAAACAATTCCGGAAGAAGATGGACAAGAAAGCAAAAAAACATAATGGTAGGATATCAAGGTGAGTCCACAAATTACAGGAATGAATGTCAGCTCAGGAGTACGACTCCCTGTTGACAAGGATGTTCCTGACAGAGACAACAAAAGCGAGTCTTCAGATCAGCAGAGCGAAGACAGTGAAGGGCTGTCTTTTACGTCAGAAGGAGAAGCAATCGAATTGAGCGACATGGAGGCTTTGTCTCCACCCCGCAAACTCAGAGATCGAGATTCTATCAGAAAACCAAAGAGGTATGAAACAAACTTAATACAATATGACATACCTACCTCGTTCCAGGAAGCCATAACAGGCCCTGAAGCAAAAGAGTGGACTCGTGCCGTGGAGGACGACTCACGAGAGAAACGACACGTGGACGATAGTACCCAAAATGATCAACCAACGTTTTGTTGACTCCAAGTGGGTGTTCAAGGTGTTACGAGACACGGACGGTGCAATAAAAATACACAAAGCCAGGTTGTGTGCTCGAGGGTTCCAGCAAAAATTCGGTGTCGATTACACCGAAACTTTTGCTCCTGTCGTAAGGTACGATTCATTACGAGTCATACTAGCACTAGTGACTCATCAGGATCTGGAAATGATGCAGTTCGACATCAAGACAGCCTTTCTCTATGGCGACCTGGAAGAGACGATCTACATGAAGATTCCTGAGGGTCTAAAAGTGAAAGACAGTGACAACGCATTGTGCAAATTAAATAAATTTTTATATGGGCTAAAACAAGCCCCTCGCTGTTGGAACAAGAAATTCAATGACTTTTTGAAACGTTTCGATTTTCGTGCGAGTCGTGCGGACAATTGTATATACACCGGCGTTATAAGTGGTTGTAACGTACATCTAGTATTATTCGTTGACGACGGTCTAATCACGAGCAAATCGTTAAATTCTATTCATCTAGTCTTAAATTGTTTAAAGCAATCGTTCGAAGTCACGTTGGGTGATGCGAGTACGTTTGTCAGTTTACAGATAGAAAGAAATCGTGCTAATAAAACGATGTTTCTACATCAGAGTTCTTATATAAAAAGTGTTATAGATAAATTCAAGATGTCTGACGCCAAAAGTAATATTGTACCTACAGATCCGCATACTGTACTGAGTCAGACTGAATCCGAAGACGAAATTGTAACGAATGTACCGTATCGAGAAGCCGTAGGCTCATTGATGTTCCTTGCCTTAGTCTCAAGGCCTGATATTAGTTACGCGGTCAATCTCGCGAGTAGATACTGCAATAAACCTAACCATGGACATTGGATGGCCGTAAAAAGAATTCTTAATTATTTAGTCGGTTCAATAGATTACGGTATACTTTACGAAAGCGGCGGAAGGCAATTAGATGTAAGTTTACATGGTTATTCCGATGCGGATTTTGCCGACGATGTGGACACACGTAAGTCCACAGTCGGGTATGTGTTTTGTGTAAATAGTTCCTTAGTAACTTGGTCATCCCAGCGTCAAAGGTTGGTGACATTGAGCACCACTGAATCAGAATATGTGGCTGCTGCGACAACCTGTAAAGAAGTTGTATGGCTCAGACAGCTGTTAACCGACTTGGGTTGCTATCTAAAACAACCAACTACCTTGTTCGTAGACAATCAGAGCACAATTCGTTTAATACGTAATCCTGAATTCCATAAAAGAACCAAGCACATTGATGTGAAGTTTCATTTTATCAGAGAGAAGGTAGAAGACAAGTCAATAGATGTCAAATACTTACCTACAAACGAACAGCTGTCTGATCTGTTTACAAAGGGCTCGACCAGAAATCGTTTCAAATATTTGTGCGGTAAACTCGATATTGTCGAAATAAAGCATATAAACGGCGGAAGTATTGACTAATATAGTTTATTCCGCTTTATTCAAATTGGCGCCTATCGGGAGCAGCCGATTATAGGAGCAGCTTCAATATCTCTAGTTAGATGTCAGGTATGATCGAGCGCGACAGTACTTCAATTAGTCTAGTCGTTTCCTGATCGCCGAGCTGCTTACGTGTGCCTTTCGTTCAGTAAAAGTTATCTCGTATTATTTCTGCTTTAATAAAGTTCTTTTTATTTTCTTTCACACGCAATTACGTACGCTCATTTCACTCACAAAATCCAACAAATAATAACATAGATTTCCTTATTTTTAATAGAGAAATATATACATATATTAATTCCTTTAACCAAGTTGTGATTTTCACAATAGTAATAGATAGCAATTTGAATACACAATGTGTTATAGAGATGCTTCTGTTGCGATAATCTTACATTAGTTAAGTGTGTCACTTTAAATCATGTTTGAATGAGAAATCGAGTGAAAAATAAAGTGTAGGAATATTTTGATTCTGCACATGCCATTAAAGTAAGAATGAAAACTGAAAGGAAATTTTAGAATAAAGAAAATGATCAAACTTTACAATCTCTAAATAGATAAAATAAATATAATTTTTTATGGAAATAGTAAAGGCCATAAATTTCGAATAGCTAGTTTTAAGAAAAAATACTGTTTTATTAAAAGTTCCAAACGATAATTATTTACGAAAGTTAAAAATAATATTATATAAGTAAATCTTGAGCAGACACATGTAAAAAAAGTGTACTCACATTTGAATATTACTATATAGATAAACATTTATATATGTATAATCGTATTATTACAAATTTTTAAATTAAAATATGAAAAATCGTAGCAGCACTCTGATTTGGTGTTTTTTCATGTTTTACACTATAAAATAAACTTCATTTTAGTGACCAATTTGAAATATTTTAAAAGTAAAGAAGACTACTAACATACTATTAATGTAAAATTAATATAATTTTTTTTAAATCTTTAGTATTAATAAATTAAAATAATTTATGTAAAAAAATGATACATTCTTAAGTATGCACTAACCGAAGACAATAATGAAAAACAGAGTAACTCTTATGCTCATAATTTAATAATAAAGCTTAGGCAAAGAAAGGATGAAATTATAAACTGCGATAACAATGAATCACAAGCCATGAGCAATCTCTTAGCGAGCTATCTTTATCAAACGGCGCGTAGTTTAAAATTGATTGACATAGCTTATCATGATTCGTTGAGACTTTAGATTTCGACTTTACTAAATTTTAATTTTTTACTATAATCATATTAAATTGTTACATCAAGAGCAAGTTCAATATGCAGTGAAGCAATAGACACAACTTAAATTAATAAGATGACAATGTAATAAAACTTTATTGTTTGATTATTCGTTTTTACGGAGGTGCTTTGTTGAGTGATGAAAATCGACCAAGTAAGATTAATATAAAAAAATTAATATAAAAAACTTAATAAACTGAATAAAAAATACCTCTGATAAAATTTCTTTTCCCAAAGACTATTCCTCTGTGTTATCTTATAGAATCTTTTACACGTGGAACTAAAACTCACGACATCCTCAATGCTGATGTTGTCGTCTTCCAGAATGATAGTAATTATTTCGTCGGGCAAGTATGTTATCGTAGCCATCATGGTAAATAATTCAACGATGCACAAAAAAGCTCGCTAATGAAAGTTATTTACTCGTTTCGTATTACTAATTTCACATACACTTATACACTTAAGCACTAGTTTATACACTTATATGTATAGATACAAATGAGGGCATAAAGGTTACTGTAATATCTATTGCCATTGTCGCGATGCACCTGCAACGAACACTGACTTTTATGTGAATAAGACTCTGTAGATGCACTCTACTTGGACTTACAAATGTTTAAAATGTTTGACTGACCAATCAGGACAAAAAGGACGAAGATTCCTTCGTTCTGTTTGGTCATGAGTAATGAATAAAGGCTCAGGTAACAAAAGTGAACGAGAAATTCTTGGAGAAAATTTTCTAGACAATCGCTTTTTACTGTTATTGAGATTTATGACTTTATGGTTTTGTTCCAATGTTATTGTGTTGACTTTATGATTTTATTCCATTGTTGACCATTTTGGTTGTCAGGTATCTATCTTACCTGCTTGAAGGTTTGAATGAAATGTCACATGGTCGACAGCTTTTGAAAAGTTTTTGAAACTTTTGTTACCTGAAGTCAGTGCAGCTTTTAATTTTCAATTCACTCCTTTGGTTTGGTTTTATTTTTCTTTCTCTCTGGACTTTTCGTTTATAATTATCTTTTGTCTTTTATCTTCAATACAATTTTTCTTTCATCTTCATATAAGAGATTTTTCGAAATTCTGCCTTTACAAAGAACGTCTTAAAATTTTACATTTGGAAGACTTCTTGAAGTATTACATTTTAATTTTAATGTCTTTTAATATTCTGCAGAGCGGTGCATTTTTTCAAAACGCAAATTCTGATTGCTTGCTAATTAATTTTATTGTACTATATTTTAATATTTCTAAAATTTCCAAAATTAAGAAATATTAAAATATAAGATATATTTAAATATAGTATAATAAAACTAATTAGCAAGCAATTAGAATTTTCGCTTTGAAAAAATGCTCTACAGAATATTTAAAAAAATTATAATTAAAATGTAATATTTCAAGAAATTCTCTAAATGTAAAATTTTAAGACGTCTCTTAAAAAC
Source organism: Lasius platythorax (assembly GCA_963971435.1). Classification (NCBI taxonomy): domain Eukaryota; kingdom Metazoa; phylum Arthropoda; class Insecta; order Hymenoptera; family Formicidae; genus Lasius; species Lasius platythorax. The sequence goes on along the minus strand of OZ020548.1, from coordinate 5,385,744 downwards.
CGAAGCAGTGAATTAAAAATTAAAATGGCTGTACTATCGATCTCAGGTAACAAAAGTTTCAAAAACATTTTGAAAGCTGCCGACATGTGACATTTTATTCAAACCTTGGAGCAATAAGTAAGATAGATGCCTGACAATCAAAATGCCATCAATTTAGACAAAATAACATTGGAACAAAACCATAAAGTCATAAATCTCAATAACAGTGAAAAGCGATTGTCTAGAAAGTTTGTTCCAATACATCTTACATCCTGCTTGAGTCAACAAGATGGACTGCGAAGATACAAACGTTCCGTTGCCAGTCGAACTGTCTCTGCCCACTTCTCGTCTCCAAACCTTTATTGCGAGCTTATATTAATAATTATATAATTATATTATTCTTCGATACCGTGAATCCAATATATCAGATCCGATCAATGAATCTAATGATCTCGAATTTTACTTGTTCACTAGATTAAAGTGTTACATGCACAGTAATCATTGCATCCAATGATAATTACACAGTTATATAAGAAGAATCGAAAGAAAACAAAATTACTTTTTTTTAATTTAAAGCTTTTTCTGTTAAAATTTAAGTATACATTTACTATACTAACTTTCCAAATCTCTCTTACTAACTTTTATAATCTTTATAAAAGGATTTGTTACACTTTGTTATACCTCTTCTTCACGCCACACAATATTCCGTATAATAAATTCTCCTTCTCTTTAAAAATAGAAACATTTTTCTTTATCACTATTATACTTTTATTAATTTATTTTAGTTATACATTAAAACATTTATAACATCGGAATGAAACACAGAAATTAGTCAGAGACATTTGTTGTGTACATCGATATAAGATAAAAGAATCTAAAATATGACTATCTCGACGTCTTAAACAATGAACCAACACACGATAATGTAACATTAATGTAAATTACTCGATTCCACATACTAATCACGCCCAACAGTTAATTACATTAATTACAGTCGATTCTTATTCTACATATAACACTAGAAGATAACATGCATTTTGCTACATAAAAGTCTATGTAAAGAAATTCCATCATTTTTGGGTTTTGTAAACAAAGCCACTACAAAATAAAGGGGTGACAATTAAAAATTAATCCCTTACTAAAGAATTAAGTTACGACATTACAGTTAACCGCTGTTTATCTGCTGATCTTTGATCTACAATAAAATTCTTTTACGTGCATTGCAGAATTAAAAGCTGGTTTCATCATGCAAACTGTTTCTGTTCGAAACTGTAACAACTTCTGTCTGTCGAGCTGTTGGAGACACGTTGTAATTTTGAGAACCGAATCGCATCAACAACAGCTTTTTGATTCTTTTCTTACACACGAATATGATGAAAATACCGATGTTCTGCACTATTTCCGCACCTAAATACGCACTATAGAAGATATACCAAGAGCTTGATGTATAAGGAAATATCCACGATACTATTCCTATAAAAGCTGATATTCCTCTCACAATAAACATCATGATAAACCACTTTTCGCAAAGATTGAACCTGCAAGTTATATATTTTTATATTTTTATACTTTCTGAAACTATAAGCTATTAGTTGTGAAGATTATGCCATAAACGAAAACATTCAAAATAATTGATACTTTATATATATATATATATATATATATATATATATATATATATATATATATGTATATGTATATGTGTGTGTATGCATATACATATATATATATATATATATATATATATATATATGTATATGTATATGTGTGTGTGTGTATATATATATATATATATATATATATACACACACACATATACATATACATAAAAATATAGATATATACAAAGTAGTCTAAATAAAATAATATATCTCTCGTTGTTTGCGAGAGAGCGGAGTAGGCGGAGTGAGATTCCACGCGCGAGGAAGTTAAAAGGAGTTCGCGTGAGCCAGGATGCGGTTTGCTGAATAAAGTTTTTCTTTCTATTAACGACACAACCTTTTTATTCAAACGAGCACGAATTTACACTAATCAATTAATTTACAGGATTATTCACGACTGTAATCCGCGAGCAACGGAATTATTCGGCGAGAATTTGAGAAGAGTCTCTCCGGAGAAATCTGCGAAGAATTTTTAACTGATTGATAGAACGTACACGCGTCGGAAATACTCGGAGTTGTGCGAGGCGGCCCTTGCGCGCGGTGTATTTATTTCCAGAGTGCCCTTCCAGAAAGATCCCGGCTTCTCGAGATGTCGACGATTTTCCGGACGACAGTTTTGTTTAAAACTGTTTATTTGGAAGTCTTTTAGGAACTTTCTGGAAGGGCATTAATTGTTCTATAATAAATATTGTTGTTGTGGCGGTTGACCGCCAACGGGCCGCTCCTGATAGGCCGCCGGTGATATCGGCCAACGACGTGATTGACGCGCTATGACGACAGGCTCGGGGCCCGCGATTTGCTCGAACCGCGTCATAGCACACGTCATTGGGCGCGCGGCAATTCAAGCGCGATTATTGCCCTTCTCGCCGTTTTGATCGTAATCTCGAACATCCCGCCCGCCTCGCCCGGAGCACCCGGTGAAAAATTTCGCCACTGGGCCCCTAAGGCCCACCTTGGGTTTACGTCGCTGAGACCGTCGTGAATGAAGCCTCTCAACGCTTCCGTACTACGCGCACGCCGTAGCACGGGACACGCGGCCGGCGGGTGTATTCTTAATCCGTCGCGTACGCGAGTAATTATGCAGTGTCTTAAGAATGAGTGCCGGGCGAGGAGTGAGACTTGCGACGTAATGTGAGTGTTACAGTGCGGAAGTGTCGAACGACGAGAAGAGAGCTATCAAGACGGATTATACGCGTTGCAGCACGATGCAGGTGAGTACCGGCTCGAGGCCGTCGGATCTTAACCTAACGCGAGCTTCGAATTGTAATCAGCCTCCTCGCGTGACGGGAGTAATGAGCCTCCTTTAAGGCCGGACGCTGTTAATGACAAGATTAATTCGCAATGTGATTATGGGGTTAAGGAGGCGGTCAGGAGGCTTCTCCTTGCTAATTGGCACATTCGATGAATTGTATTGCGCGAAAATGTTGCGTGAAACCGCGGTTGCGTTTAGTCGCGTTATAAGACAGCTCGCATTATTCCGTCAGGCAATTAATTTCGTAACGTGCTTTCATGAAGAGATGTTAATTGCGAATATAATTATTGTTTAATATAGCATGATTTCTATTTTGTTAACGAGTTCGAGTTAAACTGCGTCGCTTAAGGCCAATCGGCGCAAGGAGTTAAGACTTGATCGCGTCGCGAATTAACACGAAATTAGCAATTAGAATTTTTTATTGGAGTTGTGATTGAATTAAAATTTTTTTTTCTCAGAGACGCATCGATGATACAGAGGTATTATACGTCATTCCTCCTGTGCTTCGAAATCGCTCGCCGGCAGGAGAATAATTTTCGCGATCGGACGCTTCAGTTCTGACGCTGCGGTGCGGACGGTGACTACGCGGATCCGGCCGTCCTCTCCCGGGTGCACTTGCACGATCCGGGCTAGCGGCCATCGCGTCGGCGACGTGTTCTCTTGTCGAAGGAGGCAGAGACGTCCGACTCGCACCTGGTCGTTAGTAGTCCTCCACTTCGGTCGTTGAAGAAGAGAGTGTAGGTACTCCTGCGACCATCTATCCCAGAAATGGTCGCGCATTCTTTGGAGAAGCTGCCATCTCGTCAGTCGGCCCATCGATGACTCCAAGAGGCTTGGTTCCGGGACGGCGTTGAGGGCCGATCCGATTAAGAAGTGGCCCGGCGTCAGGGCTGTCAAGTCGTCGGGATCGTCTGACAAGGCCTGGAGCGGCCTCGAATTCATGCAGGCCTCTATCTGGGCGAAGAGGGTGCTCATCTCCTCGTACGTCAGGGTTGAGTCGCCAAGCACCCGACGGAGGTGGTGCTTGAGGTACTTAACTGCCGCTTCCCATAAGCCGCCGAAGTGAGGAGCGGACGGCGGATTAAATCGCCACTGGATTCGCTCACTGGCGAGTTGGTCGGCGATTCGACGTTGCTCCGGGCTGCTGGCGGTGAAGAACGCACGGAGCTGAGCATCGGCCCCGATAAAGTTGGTGCCACAGTCGCTTCGCAGACTCCTACAAAGTCCGCGTCGTGACGTGAACCGTCGCAATGCTGCCAGGAACGCCTCGGAGGTGTAGTCGGAGACTACTTCCAAGTGAACGGCCTTCGTACTGAGGCAGATGAAGACCGCGAGGAAGGCCTTGTGTGCGCGGTGGCCGCGCCCCTTCGTAGTTCTCAGCAGGATGGGGCCAGCGTAGTCTACGCCGGCATGCAGGAACGGCCTCGCTGGATGTACTCGAGGCCGTGGAAGGTCGCCCATGAGCTGCTGTGGGGTCGCCGCCCGCTATCGCGCGCAGGTGACGCAGCGCTGGATCGCGGCCTTTACCACGGACCGTCCTCGGGGAATCCAGTACTGCTGCCGGATAGAACCGAGGGTGAGCTGCACTCCGCCATGTAGTGTTTTCTTGTGACTGGCCTCGATTATGAGCCGAGTGAGGTGAGATGAACTGGGCAGGATCACCGGATGCCTTTCGTCGTATGCCAGCAGGGCGTGCTTGATCCGCCCGCCGACTCGGAGAAGGCCTTGATTGTCTAGAAAGGGAGTTAAAATTGTGAGTAAATTGTTTTTTGCTAACGCGATGCCCCGCGCGAGCGTTTTTAATTCCGCATTATAATTTGTAGATTGCACTACTCGGATCCACGTCAGACGGGCCTCGTCGTACTCGGAAGCCGATAGTGCATTCCCAGGACGGGGAGCGTTCAGGGCAGCAGGAGGCTGCGCGGGAGCGCGTCGATGCAACCATCGCCTCATCCAGGCCGTTACCCGGAGCAGTCTGTGCAGCGAGGAGAAGCGAGTCAATTCCTCTGGCTCTTCGCTCTGTCGTGACGCAGCGACGGCGTGTGTCTTCGAGCGCTCCTCCGGAAGGTCGTCGCTACTGGTCCCCTCGACGGCGGCTTCCCACGAAGACTCGTCCGACCGGAGCCATGGTGGTCCCCGCCACCAGAGGGGATGAGCGACCAAGTCGCTCGGAGAGATCCCCCGTGAGGCGCAGTCGGCGGGGTTATCCGACCCCGAGATATGGTGCCATCGAGCGTCTGGCAGCGTGGTCTGGATCTCGGCGACTCGATTAGCGACGTACGTCTTCCATCGCGACGGGTGGCCGCGGATCCAGCCCAGTGCGACGGTGGAGTCGGACCACAGGTGTACCGGAGCGTCCATTACTCCGAGAGTTTGCCGAATGTTCGCCATGAGGCGGACGAGCAGTGCGGCCGCGCATAACTCCAGTCGAGGTAAGGTAACCAGTTTAATCGGAGCTACCTTCGTCTTGGCAGCGATTATGTTGACGTCCGGATTCTCCTTGCAGGCGGCAGACCGCACGTAGATGACGGCGGCATACGCTCGCTCGGACGCATCTGCAAATCCGTGAAGCTCGACCGAGGCATCCTTCGCTCTCAGTTTCACGTACCTGGGGACGCGGATTTCTTCCAACCTTGGGAGGTCATCTTGGAAGCTTCGCCAAGCCCGCTCGCTGCTGTCATCCAAAGGAGTATCCCAGTCGAGGCCCTGCAACCAGGTGGACTGGAACAAAATTTTTGCGCGGACGATGGCAGGAGCCAACCAGCCGAGCGGGTGAAATAAACGAACCGTTAGCGACAGAACGGCTCGCTTAGTAAACGCCGACACAGCGATGGATTTTGTCGCGAAGGAGAAGCTGTCTATACTCGAGTGCCAGTGCAGCCCGAGTGTGGTGTGACTCTCCTCCGGCTGCCAGGAGAGCGTGTCGCGCTGCATCCGGTGCTCGGGTGGAATGTCGGCGAGCAGGGTGCGGTCGTTGGCTGACCACTTCCGGAGCGGGAACCCGCCCGCCAAGCACAACCTTGTCAACTGCTGCTGGAGATTCCTGGCTTCGGCTTCTGTGGAGGCACCCGTGAGGATGTCATCCATATACACATCCTCGCGTAAGGCTGTAGATCCTTCGGGGAAGCGGCTACTTTCATCGTCGGAAAGCTGTCGCAGGGTGCGCATGGCTAAGAACGGAGCGCAGGCTAACCCGTAAGTGACCGTATTCAAAAGGTACTCCTTAATAGGCTCCTGACGATCGTAACGCCACAGGATTTTTTGCAGGTGCCGATCCGCCGGATCGACTAATATCTGGCGGTACATCTTCTCGATGTCTGACGCCAGGACGTAGCGGTGAACGCGCCATCGTAGTAGCACGTCCGCTAAGGCGGGCAAGAGATTCGGCCCCGTCAAGAAGTGCTGATTCAGGCTGCCTCCGGACGCGACGGGCGACGAACCATTAAAGACGACCCGCAGCTTCGTCGAGGCGCTGGCGGCGCGCATAACGCCGTGGTGCGGAAGGAAGCACTCTGGACCGGCATCCGCAGGCGAAGAAGAGACCGGGGCCATATGATCCAAAGCCTCATACTCTCGCATGAAGTCGCGGTAGAGCTGACCCAAGGTAGGGTCGCGGATGAATCTCCGCTCCATCTGGACGAGCAGTCGAGTTGCCGAGTGCCTCGTCTCCTTCAGAGCTGGAAGGGGAGTCGCGATCGGGAGCCGCACCACGTACCGGCCGTCGGAGCGACGGTAATGAGTTCGCGTGAAGTGATCTTTGGCCTTCCTTTCCTCGGCTGAGAGCGGCGCGGCGGCGGCACCTACCTCTTCCTGCTGCCAGAACCGTTGAACCAGACCGGAGAGATCACCATCTGTTTGGCACTGGTAAGTCCGTGCGCATCGAGTCACGCCCGTTGAGCCGACGGTCCCCGACAATATCCATCCTAAACTTGTTTTCTGTGCCATAGGTTCCTGGGGTCCTCCTCTCAGCAGTCCTTCTTGGAGGATGGACGCGTAGACTTCCGCGCCGAGGAGGAGTTCCACTGGATCGGAAGCGAGGAATTCCGGGTCTGCGAGCTCCAACCCATCGAGATGCTTCCAAGCTCGTCGATCCGCCCGGATGCCGCTGTTATAGAGAGTGAGCCGGGGGAGGATCAGTGCCGACACCGTAATCGGCGAACTTCCTCCCAGTGAGGATATCTCGAGATCGATCAGCCCCCGAGAGACGCCGGTTAACTTTCCGCCGACGCCGAAGACCGAGACCGAGGTGGGTGACCGCTGTAGTCGGAGTCGCTGCGCTAAAGATTCCGCGACTAAGGATGCCTCGGAGCCTTGGTCGATCAGTGCGCGCGCGATGTGCGGGGCTCCAAACCGATCGACTACGCGGACGCGAGCGGTGGCGAGGAGCACTGCGGTAACCGGTCTCGATGCTTTGTGCGCGGCGTGCGAGGACTTGGCGACCTCGCCGGAATTACACGCGTCGTGAATAGTAGAGTGGTGGCGGGCTCCGCAAGCCGAACACGCCTTTTTTGACGCGCAATCGCTCACTTTGTGCCGGCCGAGGCAGTTGAGGCATAAGTTGTTCGTCTCGACAAGCTGCTTCCTCTCCGAGGCGGACTTCGTTTTATACACGTCGCAGAACATTATATAATGGTCTTGCTGGCACATGGTTCAACGACCGCGCTTATTCTCTGGCTTCCTAGCGTGCTGCACGCGCGCTTGACGCCCCCGTATTCGCGCTCGTCTTCGGGGAGTTGATTTCCGTCTTAAGAGGTTGCAATGATTCTAACGTGTGCAAGCGGCGGTCGAGAAATTGCTGTAACTCCGCGTACGATGGCGGATCCGTCGTGTCGCTTAAGACATTCTCCCATTCGCGACGCGACCGAGAATCGAGGAGCTCTACGACTAGATGGACGAATAGGTCTTCGCCGCGCGTTATCGGCCGTCCTAGATTCTCGAGTGAGCCAACGGTATTCACCATGCAATGGTATAGTTTGCGTAATTCGCTAGCCGACTCACCCTTCATTTTTTGGAGCGCCGTGAATTTAGCGATGTGAGAACGCACCAGGAGTCGCTTGTTCTCGTAATAGTCCCCTAAGATCCGCCAAGCGCGCCCGAAGTTTTCTTCCGTCGTGGACAGGCTACGGATCAGTAATTCGACTTCTCCTTTCAGGCACGTCTTCAAGTAATGAAGCTTCTCGACTTGGGTCGTGGCGGCATCCTTCACGACGAGGGAATTGAAGAGATCTCGGAAGGAGGGCCATTCTTCATATAACCCCGAGAATTGCGGCAGCTGGATCCGCGGCAGGGTGGTACGCGGCGGCGACGGAGCTGGCGGAGCAACCACGTTGACGGTCGGAACGTCCGCTGCGAGCTGCATTCTCTGGACCCGTAGAGACTCCAAAAACAAGCCCTTCTGCGTCAGGTAAGCCTCCTCTGTGAGGGACATCATATCCTTCTTCAGGTAATCGTGCCCAGACAGGAGATCCCAGTAGTTGGCGGAGAGCTTTTCATGGTTGGCCTCGTACTTAGCCCAGTTGGCCTCGAGAGCTTGCAGACGCGCCTCCACCAAGCCGATGGTAATGTTCGCGGCGCCCGCCTTCTTGACGTTCTCGTAAGCACGCGAGATTCGTCCGTAGAGGTCGAACTGCGTTCGGACGATTGGTTCCACTTCCTTACTCATTTTTCTGCCTTAGATGAGCACTATCCGGAGAAGCGCGGAAGAGTCACGGTCACCTTACACAGCACTCACTCCACGAACCGGCACCGGACAATAGATCCGGCTCGAAGGACCAGCAATTATGTTTGCGAGAGAGCGGAGTAGGCGGAGTGAGATTCCACGCGCGAGGAAGTTAAAAGGAGTTCGCGTGAGCCAGGATGCGGTTTGCTGAATAAAGTTTTTCTTTCTATTAACGACACAACCTTTTTATTCAAACGAGCACGAATTTACACTAATCAATTAATTTACAGGATTATTCACGACTGTAATCTGCGAGCAACGGAATTATTCGGCGAGAATTTGAGAAGAGTCTCTCCGGAGAAATCTGCGAAGAATTTTTAACTGATTGATAGAACGTACACGCGTCGGAAATACTCGGAGTTGTGCGAGGCGGCCCTTGCGCGCGGTGTATTTATTTCCAGAGTGCCCTTCCAGAAAGATCCCGGCTTCTCGAGATGTCGACGATTTTCCGGACGACAGTTTTGTTTAAAACTGTTTATTTGGAAGTCTTTTAGGAATTTTCTGGAAGGGCATTAATTGTTCTATAATAAATATTGTTGTTGTGGCGGTTGACCGCCAACGGGCCGCTCCTGATAGGCCGCCGGTGATATCGGCCAACGACGTGATTGACGCGCTATGACGACAGGCTCGGGGCCCGCGATTTGCTCGAACCGCGTCATAGCACACGTCATTGGGCGCGCGGCAATTCAAGCGCGATTATTGCCCTTCTCGCCGTTTTGATCGTAATCTCGAACACTCGTAAACAGTGTTAGGAAAAAATTGTTCAAATTAAAGTTGTAGAATATAAAGGAGGCAAGCTGAGACGTCATTATTATCCCATTGCTCTATATTTCAGCATACGTCCATCCAATACAGTTTATTTAAAGGGCACACATGATATTTTGAATTCCATTGAGATATCCAATTGCAAGGCAAGTTCAAAGAGATGTTTGTCAGTCCTGGCTTCCACGTGGTCCATCTTGGATAAAAAATTTGATATTTGACTTAAAAAATGATTTAAATCCATTTCAAGATCATAACATATAGGATATAGTTAAACTCGCCTTGAAATGAAACGGAACCATTTCATGTAGTTTAAAATATATCATACATAATACATAAGTCATTTAAAAAAATTGTGTTGGTTAAACGTAAACTGAAAAATGAAACAATGAGATGACGTCATATTTAGCCCCTTCTATATTTTACAACTTTAATCTAAACAATTTTTTCTTAACACTAACTTTACACAAGTGATTAAAATATATTATGTTATTTAAAACATCTTCTATACACACGCATATATAGACACGTACACGTGTGTGCGTGTGTGTGTATCATTTTTAGCCAGTGCCTCTTTTAACAATGGATTTGCTCTTTGTTTTCCTTTTTTTCTTTTTCTTTTTTCTTCTTTCTCTTTCTTTCGGTTATACATATACAGGGTGTTGCAGAACTACCGCCGAAAATGTCGAGGCACCAAAGTGATTGAAATTGAAGGGCTTTTTACAAACTAAGCTTTATGGAATTAAAATATTAACAAAACTACATTCTTCAGTTAATTTAGTTTTATTTAGTTTAATTTAATAGAATTTCTGCATTCTTCAGTTAATTTAGTTTAATTTAGTTTAATTTAATAGAATTTTAATTTAAGGCTCAGTTACAAAGATATATGATGGCAAAAATTAGAAGCATGCAAAAAATAATGACCTCCCTCGACATTTTCGTTGAAAAAATCGTCTCCAAATAACCTCAGAAATTTCCCATTAACGGGAAATGCAGTAGTACTGGGACACCCTGTATAATATAAATAATGTCTACAGATAATCTCTACACATTAATCTTTTAAAAAATATATTGCTCTCATTCCAATCGTGAGTATGTTTCATCGAAAATGTCTGCAGTTTTCAAGAGGATGAAAAATAATAGTGAGAATAAATCAAAATAAAAGCACCTATTTCATAAAGATACAGAGAAACATAAGAATTTTGCATTCTCCTTATCTTTCTCTCTTTCCCCCTTTCTTTCTCTTTCTTTTTCTCTCTCTCTCTCTCTTGCTGTAATTCTCTTTTTTCTCTTTCTTTAAATTTGAAAAATGCCTTATTATTTTTTTGAAGTTTAATTTGATTAATTTGATTAATGTTGTTTATGTAAATATGTTTAAAAACATGAAATAATCGTAAATTTTTGGAAACAGTTATAATTATTACACATACACACATTTAATATATATATATACACAGGGTGTCCGGTAATTGACGGATCACCCGTCGTGTGCAGGTAGAGCGAGTTAAACCGAGTAGAAAAGTCCTGTACCATTTTGCAATCTTTGCAATAATTAATGAGAAATGAATTAAACAAGATCGGCCAATCCGCGCGAGTTCAAGCGCGCGGCGAGAAGAGACCTCCTACTGTTTACGCGATTCTTGTCGCGCGGCGAAAATAAAAGCCTAATGTTTACGCGGTTGCTCGGCGCACGACAAAGCGGGGAGGAGCACTTTACAAAAAACAATGCCTATGTACGAGCGATGCAAACGCTGGACCCCCGCGTGGGCTGTCTCTTCTCGCCGCGCGCTTAAACTCACACGGATTGGCCGATCTTGTTTAATTCATTTCTCATTAATTATTGCAAATATTGCAAAATGGTACAGGACTTTTCTACTCGGTTTAACTCGCTCTACCTGCACACGACGGGTGATCCGTCAATTACCGGACACCCTGTATATATATATATATAAATGATCATTCCTTTTTTGGATCGAGAATAAAAAAACGATCGAATTTGTGATGCCGTAGGCAAATGGTTATAACGCGGTATACATATATATATCATTAATAATATAGATTATTACATATCGACGTAAAGATGATAGAGTACAAACCATTTTTTATTTTCGTTATAAACCCGGCTGTCGACATTTCTCAGATGATGAGTTGGGTTATTCTCATAACGCCGGATCTTTAATGCCGTAGAGATGAATAAACAAATGCTACTGATACTACAAATAGTCGAGGGAATGCAATAATTCAAGTTAATTTCCGTATAATAATTGCCTGAAATAAGAAATGAAATTCTCGTACTACATCACATTTGTTAGTATATAAAATATAATTTTCTTCGCAACACATAAGTTATTAGAGTCATAAAAATATATAGTTTAATCATAATTAAATATGCCATTGTAACTAGAGTTATTATCAGTTATTTATCCACTTACCAAACCAATATATAATAGTGCCAAATTCTAGTTGAAGCAAATCCATAATGACACAGACTATAGTGAGAATGAAAGAGATTCCCCACGCATAGACGGAATACATGATCAATTTCTTTCTCTCTTTCTTCTTTCTTTCTCTCTCTTGTTGACGATTCCTCACGTTTATTTGTAATAAGAAAGAAATATCTCTGCAAATTTACCGTTTATATCGTATTATATCGTATATTATATCGTATATTATATCGTAAATAATTAGAAAATGTAATAATTATTCATGAATATTTCATAACGTCAATTCAATAAAACATCATATTGCTTTCAAAAATTAAATTCCGAATTCACAAAGTAAAAACTAATTTTATCTAAGGAAAGTACAAATAGAAATCTCCAATAAAAAATCTATATACGTTTTAGATTATAGAAGTACTGCCTGCCATTTCTGCATTCAAATTATCATGTCTTAACTTAAATAGTTGTTTATACTATCACGCGCAACACGACACTACACGACAAAATATTCTTTCCGATGACCCAAATATGGTATCATTATCCGTTTTGTTTTTATATATCGTAGATCTAATCTCTCGTTCTCTCTCTCTCCCTCTTCCTCCCCCCCTTCCTTACTACCACCATCCCGCCACCTCTCTGCCCCTCACCAACCACCCTTGCCCCTCCCACCACCCCTCACTCTCTTTCTCTCTCCCTCCCTCCCTCTCTCCTCCTCTCCCCCTCCCTCCCCTCCCTCCCTCCTCCCTCTCTCACCCCCTCTCCCTCTCTCTTTCTCTCTCCCTCTCTTCCTCACACCCCCTCCCTCTCTTTTTATATTTATATATCATATATGAATATCATAAATGAATATGTTGTATTTGCATAATATATTAATCTTAAATTTTTAAAAATTAATTTATATTATAGATAAAATATAGCATAAAATATATACTTATGACAATGTACCTAAATGTCCACCACATGTCGAAGCTCATCACAGTTAACCAAAAGTAGGCTGCCAAAAAGCCGAAATAGTAAACTGAAACTGCAACAATGGAATAAACGTCTTAATTAGTAAATTTGTTTCATAACCCCGATTACTGACAAATAGAACTATGTCCGGACGTGCGAAAACATATTTATTTCAATTTATTGAGAATTTACGAATAAAAAAAACGATATAATTTATATGAAAATGTGTTAATATTAAATTAAATAATACTTTATTTAAAAGGCATAACTTTGCAATATTCTAACGACATAGAAAAATATTTATTCTGACAAACCAAAGTTGTATAATTGTGCGTTAAAGTACACCAAATATTTCAATTTTATTTTCTATAAGATCTCGTGTTTATAAAGTTGTAACAAATTGTATAAATTTGAATTTTATCAGTAAAAAGTAATTAATCCACATATACATACTAATAAACCTAATAAATGTATATGTTGCATTAATTTTCTTTATTGTTACATGACTTGAATATACTATACCGATTGTAAGTTTGATGTAATATGTCCCATATATCGTGACATATAATATATTATTCGCAATTTCAAATATGTATGCGACAATCGTCGCACCGATGTAATTGCGCAGTATGAAGCCGTGTTTGTTACGAAGCTGTGGTAGTATAGAGTACACTAGAAATATTGTCGGCAAAAACAATATAGAAATATTACGCAAACTAATACATATACTTCTATAATGATTTAGGATAGTTTCGTAGGGGTTATCTACGAAACTTTCAGGGCTTTTAAATTCATAAATTAACACTCTTAAAACAATCGTTGTTGGAAAGTTTATGCTGAAGTTTGTAATATTACAACCAGTGTATATCATGTTCATGTTCACGTCCATAAGACAAGAGGATGTTGATTTCAATTTTATTTCATAAGGAAAATATACAGTGCCGTTAGCGATAAGCACGTCCATGTAGAAATTAACATATCTAAGAGGCAACTGTTTAGTCTTCTGACACGGATCGTATGTGGATCCATATGCAATTGAGTTTATCTCTTGATTTTCGCTTTGCAACGAATATTGTTTATCTACGAAAGCTTCAGAAGATATGAGTTCTTCGGGATTCATGCATTCATAATCTGTCAGGAGGTCGAGATGACAGCAGGCCGGAAAGCAAGTACCAAGTGTGCATTTCGCGTATGGAAGTAAGCATTCATTGCTATCTTTATTACAATCAGCTTCATTGAACTTATATATTGTTGAAATATCTATTTCCTCTTCGTCGTCATAGTTTTTTATGGAATTCTCGTCAGTTTTGTATTGCGCCGTCGAAATGTCATGTTTCTCGTTGTTGTTTGTGAAGTTTCGCTCATGCTTTGCAGACGAAGCGACGAGCAGAAACGCGCAACACCACCAAAATACGAGATTGTTTCCAAACATCGTCAATCTTTTGCCACGTTGAAATTATCTGCAAAAACAGTTTTTTTACGTTAGTTTCATTGTCAGATCATAATCCAAGTTAGTTTCGTAGTTTAACCGCAGCAATAATTGAACTGAAAAATCAAAGATATGTATGATATCCTTAATGAATAATCCCCGACAACGATTGATTATGTTTCAGCAAAAGATAAAATTGTGTTTGCGGCATTCTCAGAAATACAGACATATCAATACGAGAATGACGCCGCTAAGATGGCAAATCGAAAAAAGTCTTCGATTTGCCGAAAATGGCAATAGAATGACAAGAAATATCGTTCTTTGAGTCGATTTAGTTGAGTATGATTTAGTTTTTTATAATAAACAAATAACAAAAAAAAAAATAATTGAATAATAACTGAAAAATCATGTATTTTAATTTTTTTATTTAATGTATATTTTAGTGTGATACCAGTAGACAACTTTGTTCTTAACATGTGTTATTATGGTCATGAGCTTGAGTAATTTTATAAAAAGATTTTTTTACTCATCTGTCGTTTGTTGTTTATTAAAAATTTATTAACAAGTAAACGCTTATGCAAATCAGACAGATACATTTACAATGAAAAATTTAATATTGTGCACAATTTATATAAATATTACTATCCAACATACATCTATATTTACACAAACACACAATTTTTTATATTTAACGTTCAAAAATATATTCCAGCTCGAGAGATTCCACATATGTTTTCAACTTTTCGCGCAAGGCAAGATCTATTGCATATCACTTGATGCTTTCAGTGCAAACGACATGTATATTTATATGATTTTACATAAAGTTGTAACATTTGACACGAAATAACATTCATTTCAAAATTTAATGCTTGAAAGCTATTCCTTTTTACTATTTATTATTTACTTGAAAGCACAATATAGAATAATATATTCTTATATATATTATATATGTATAATTATAGATCTCTTTTTTTTTCCTCCATTAAATGGTCTGAATGATGTGGAATGAACCTCTGTACATGTATAAAAACACGTACACAGTTTTAAAAGCCAATCTGTTATAGTCATTCCGTAAAAAATTATTAAAAAATGCGTATTTTTCAATTTTTGTCTAGACCAGAATACCACCTTAAGTGCAAATTGCGAAAAAAGTTATAAAATGACTCACCGAAAAATGGATAAATTATAAGAGATTAATTGTAACACTGTTATCTCTTACAATTATGATTTATTACTAATTATCTCACTGGACTCAATAGAACAATGTATTTTGTTTCGATGATTTTCCGGGATGTTCGAGAAAAGAGCATGCAAAGAACCATAATATCCGCTCAAGTAAGAAATTAATACTAGCAGGAATTGCAACTGAAGAAACGGTACACCTTATGATTTTGACGCCATACAAATGTAAAAGGATAGGAGATCACAGAGATTCTCTAAACTTATTTCTCGGAATTTAGTAGATCGTTTATTTACCCTTTCGCTGTATACGACGTTTGTATATATAAACGTTGTCGAAAAGTAATCTCTCAGTTGCATACGCAATATATGTTTTACGAGTATACACGGTAGCGCCGGTTATTTATAAAGGTATGTATGTATATCATCCGACACATTTGCGCAATCCTGTGATTTTTTTGACTGAAGCGCGCCGCAGTGAAAGGGTTAATAGAGATGCGCATTAGTAGAAGAACGCCTGAGCTGAGGGACTATTTTTAATTTTGATCAATTCGGATCAAACAAACATTAATGATTTAATCTAAATAAAATACAAATGATGAGTGCAAACTGATTTTTAAAAATTATTTCGTTATTCGTTTTTATGTTGACAAGCATCATTATCTATAAAATAAAATAAAAGTTTTATCGAATAACTGATATATTTGATATAATTTCAAGTTTTGATTACGTTTTTTTCTTATTCCATATATTGAATGAGATTGATAAATTTATTGCCGGATTAAATGGTATTTTTGTGTCTCTGTGTTATCGATTAATTGTATTTCGAGAAAAATTTTGCGACTATAAAATGTTTGATATGTTATTAAAAAATTTTTCTTGATCGCTGCGACTAATCGGTCGACGATTAATATGCAATCAGAGCACTCTCTAGGAAGGGAAATAATCTTACTTGTAATGATACTCGATTCAACTTGGACGTAAGTAATGACCAATTATCGTGCTTACAGAATATAAATGATATACGCAATTTGCATAACGTGGACATTGCATTTAATAATGCAGATAAGCTCTATTATTAAAAAATGCGTATTTTTCAGTTGTTTTTCTAGACCAGAATACCACCTTAAGTGCAAATTGTGAATAAAGTTAAAAAAATGGCGACTCACCGAAAGATGGATAAATTATAACAGATTAATTGTAACACTGTTATCTCTTACTGTTACGTCTCGTGATGGTTCTTTTAGTAGTAGGTCCCCGAAGAAAAGAAATGAAACCAACGATCGTTCTGATTGCACTACTGATATATATATATTTCGTATCACAAAGAATAATGAGTCTGTTCCGTATCAAGGTCTACGCAGGAAGAGATGGAGGACTCCTGCTTCGAAACGCACGCACATTGATCTCGCATCCCCTTCCACACACTATCCAGGCAAGCGCACACATTCTTACTCACAAACGCGTATGACTCTCGTAAGCGTCAGCGCGAAATATAACAACTCTACTTCTTGTTAACAAAATTTACTACAATATAAAGTTTCTTTATTTGAAAACCACATAATCGGTTAAATGTGCGAGAACTCGGCGTTCCCTAGTCTGTTTCCGTTTACATCTGGTGGTTCGCGCATCTCTGGAGCTACGACCGACGCATTGTCGTTAACGTTCTCCTCTGCATACTCATTTGCACTCAGTTCACTGTCGGAACCCAATTCCCCTCTTTCTTCGGTTGGTTCCCTGATATTTTCACCTAAAACTAAATTGGTTCTCTAATATTAACATTATCCCTAATCTTTGGTATTGTTTCTTGAATTTGAGGGTTTTCGTAGTCGAAAAATGAGCAATTTTAATCTTTTACGACTTTGGTTCCGATTGTTCTCATTTGATTTATATGGCGCTTCCACACGTTTCCATTTTCTAACTTAACATAATAATGTAATTTTCCCAATCTTTGGATCATTGTGCCAAAACGCCATTTAAAATTTTTATTTAAATAATCACGATATGTTACTCTTTCTCCCTCTTTGAAAAACCTTGTACATGTTTCGCTTCCTTATATATTAGATTTGTTTGTATCATTTTTGATTGACAACATCAAATCTAATCTGCTACGTAAATTTTTTCCAAACATCATTTCTGATGGGCTTTTTCCTGTCTCTTGGTGAGGCATTACACGATAACGAAAAAGTGCTTTTTGCAGATTTGTTTTGATGTTGTCACCGTCGCAGTTTAATTTACGCAAGGCTTGATTTAATGTTTGCACGAAATATTCAGCAAGTCCATTTGTAGACGGATTATAAGATGCAGGGTGCAATATGCTTATGCATAATTCCGTTTTCCTTTAAGAAATTTTAGAATTCGCTTGAAATAATAGTTCTATCATTGTTGCTTACTAACACACGGAACAGTCCAAAAATAATAAATATTTCACGGCATTTTTCAATAGTTTTTTTAGCCGTTATATGGCGTATGTAATGCATCTCTGGCCATTTTGTGAATGCATCAATTAATACTAAGAAATTTTGACCCATAAATGGTCCTGCAAAATCTATGTGTATTCGCTCAAAGGGTTCTATGGTCGCTTCCTACTGATGCCCTTTTTGAGCAAGTGGATTATTTTGAAATAAGCTACACGTTCTACAATTTTTTGTAATCGATTCAATATTTTTATCAATATTTTTCCACCAGCAATAGCGACTAAGTTTTTTATTTTTACCGTACCAAAATGTCCAGAGTGCAATTCTTTCAAGATTTTACTTTGCAACGCTATAGGGATTACTACTCTTTCTTTTCTAAAAATAATATTACCTTTCAAAAAGAATTCCTCATTTCTTAAATTCAAATCCTCTATATTTTCTCCTGTTTTTAAGATATTTACTATTTTTGATAACGCCGTATCTTTTTGAGTTTCTTTCTCTAATTCATTTGCAGTGACAGGTAATGTTTCAACATTTTCCAAAAGATAAATATCGATTAAATCAGATTCATGCTGTTTAGTTCCCCGAATAGGCAACCGAGATAAACCATCCGCATTTTCATGGTCCGCTGATTTTCTATATTTAATATTGAAATTGAAAGCTTTTAGAAAAAAAGCATGGTGCTGCATTCGCATTGCGATATATTGGTATACTTTTCTGCGGGTTGAAAATTTGCATTAATGGCCTATGATCAGTTACAAGCGTAAAACGGTTTCCATATAAATATTGGTGAAACTTTTTAATCCCGAAAATGATCGCATACACCTCATTATTAATTTGCGAATATTTCTTCTGTGTTTCGGTTAAAGATTGAGACGCGTATTGAATTTGTAACGTGCCGCTTTCGCGAGACGGCTCGGAATCGCTTAGCCGGGATCTGGGCTCGGAAAGGGCTTACGAAACAACCAAACAGGCTTAAAGTGAAAAGTTGTCTATTAAATCAATGGTAAGTGCATGTACAGAATGTGGTGAGCGTAAATGTGTAAAGGTACAGTGTGTAAGTAATACATATGTGCAAGCGGTGCATGTGTATGCGTACAGTATGTGTGTAATACATATGCGCGAGCGAGGTGTGTGTATAGGTACGATATGTATGTAAGATAAATGCGTGAGCACAGTGCGTGTATACACGGTGCGGTCCAAAAGTTTAGGACTGAATTTATTACGGCAATACTACTAACGCCATTTGCTGGTTTGCGGTGGAACTATGTACTAGAAACCCTCCTCGAAGATTATACGAAGTGGCGTGAATGTGGTTTTAATTGTTGTCAAGCAACGACGTTTCGCGCAACTCGTATTTGTTACGTGAAAATTCTCGGAAATTGAATTCGTCATCATTCTTTATGAGAATTTATAGAGAATGCATGTGATTTCAATATTTAAATTTAATAATATCAGTTATGTAATCATCGATTCTTGTAAAGTTAAAAAATTTCTCACTTTTTCCAATATTATGCATCTACTAATATTGGTGATTCTCATTGGCATCATAATTACGAATTGAAATTTTAAACAATAAGGTCGACAAATTCGATTAACGAATGCAATGATTAACCGCTATTGCAAAAATGGAGATGCGTTTTATTGTCGCTCTGCAAATTACATTACTGAAATAATTGTTGATACTGCAATAAATGCTCTGTGTGTGTGTGTGTGTGTGTGTGTGTGTGTGTGTGTGTGTGTGTGTGTGTGTGTGTGTGTGTGTGTGTGTGTGTGTTGTATGATGCATGTGTGATAACGTAACATTAATCATTAAAAACTGCGGTTTATTGCGACTCATCTTGCGAAATTCCAAAGATGTATTATCAATATACTCATGTGTATAATGTAAGACTTGGAATTTTTAAGTTTCTCTCATCCGTGAATAATCAAAAGAGATTGATAATTCCGACTTTTAATCAAGAGAGATCGTTCGTGCTTGCGTCTCTTTCGCCTCATCGAATTTACGGCGAAATTTAATGTATATGCAACGTGGAGTTGACTTTTGACATTTAATCTGGCAAGCTAATTAATATTTAATCTGGTAATAAACTCTGCTAGTTGGCATAAAACTATCGATGTCGGTGTCCGCGTCAATCTATTTTTAACGCTTCAAATTGATGAAATGACACACTTATTTTAATTATATTTTAGGCATGCGTTAGGATGACTGGGAAAGCTTTTTGAGATCGTATAAGAGAGCGCGCTTCTCCAGTTGGAAGGAGATATTTTACTCTTGTGAATACTCGAGATGTCGCTTTGTAATTACAAATTGAAAGGATATTTTTTATATGTCTTATCTAAAAAAAAAGTCTCATTTTTAAATAATAGACTCTTACTATTAAAAATCACTCTAGTTTATATGAATTCGCATCAAATCATCTTTTCCGCGAAAGAAAACTACAATTATTAAATACAGTTCACAATGAAACTTTCTTACATTCTGAGGGTTCTGAAGGACTTTTGATGTCTGCGTGCGAATTGCTTTGTATATTATGATATCAGAGAAGAGAGAAAAAATTTCTTGACAAGTTATACTCTTCCAGATATGCATAGTACGGTTATAAAAAAACCTTATAAATAAAGAAATAATTGTAGGGTATATAGAATATCTCAGAGAGCAATTACTGTTTGCATTGTTATAAATATTTCCTTATCGACGGTTTTTTCGATAAACTATAAGTAGATGGTATATAATGGTAAACTAGATTATCTATCATTATTGTGTATCATATGATATCATGTGTATACGAGTTTTAGGAGGGAACCGTGGGAAAATCATCGATCGACGTTGACAGAAATCTGTCAGTGGATACGTACCGAGGAGTAACGTAGTGCACGCGGTCAACTTCATCTTGTCTTGGGAACGGAAATACCTACGAAGGTAAATCGAACGTAGCACAGCGAGCCTACGCACTAGACTATCTCACTCACGACAGCGCGAACGTGCACATGATGTGCACCTTGAGAGAGGACCATGCATCCTGGTTGAGTCAACAAGATGGACTGCGAAGATACATACGTTCCGTTGTCAGTCGCACCGTATCTGCCCGTTTCTCCATCGCTGCTCCTTTATTGCGAGATTATATTAATAATTATATAATTATATTATTCTTTGATACCACGAATCTAATATATCAGATCCGATCAATGAATCTAATGATCTTTAATTTTACTTGTTCATTAATTACTAAATTAAAGTGTTACATGGACAGTAATCATTATAACCAATGATAATTACACAGTTACAAAAAAAATCGAAAGAAAATAAAATTATAAATTTTTTTTAATTTAGAGCTTTTTCTGTTAAAATTTAAGTTTACATTTACTATACTAACTTTCCAAATCTCTCTTACTAACTTTGAATCTTTATAAAAGGATTTGTTACACTATGTTATACCTCTTCTTCACGCAACTCAGTATTCCGTGTAATAAATTCTCTTTCTCTTTAAAAATAGAAACATTTTTATATATTACTATTATATTTTATTAATTTATTTTAGTTATACATTAAAACATTTATAACATTGGAATGAAATACAGAAATTAGTCAGAAACATTTGTTGTATACATCGATATAAGATAAGAATCTAAAATATGATTATCTCGACGTCTTAAACAAAGAGCCAACACACGATAATGTAACGTTAATGTAAATTTCTCGATTCCACATATTAGTCACGCCCAACAGTTAATTACATTAATTACAGTCGATTCTTATTCTATAACACTAGAAAATAACATGCTTTTGCTACATAAAAGTCTATGTAAAGAAATTCCATCATTTTTGAGTTTTGTAAACAAAGCCACTACAAAATAAAGGGGTGACAATTAAAAATTAATCCCTTACTAAAGAGTTAAGTTACGACATTACAGTTAACCGCTGTTTAACTGCTGATCTCCAATAAAATTCTTTTACGTACATTGCAGAATTACATAATGGTTTCATCATGTATATTGTTTCTGCGACGGATTGTCTGCCAATAGAGATTGATCCTTTCTCGCAGACGAATCATTCTTGACCTAATTGTGCGGTTGTTTGATTCTGTAACAACTTCTGTCTGTCGAGCTCTTGGAGGCACATTGTAATTTTGATAACCGAATCACATCAACAACAGCTTTTCGATTTCTTTCGTACATACGAATCCGATGAAATTATCGATGCACAGCGCCGTATCCATCAAATACGCATAATAAACAAGATGTACCAAAAATTTAATGGATAATTAGGAAATATCAATGGTACTCTTCTTATAAAAATTGATATTTCTATCTTAATAAACATCACGATTAACCACTTTTGGTAAAGATTGAACCTGCAAGTTATATATTTTTTATATTTTCTGAAATTATGAGCGCTAGTTGTGAAGATTATGCTATAAACGAAAACATTTTCAAAATAATTGATACTTTATATATATATACAGGGTGTTGGAAAAGTCTGGAAACGGTCGAATATTTCATAAACTATGCATTTTAGAAAAAAATGTTTCAGACAAAAGTTGTAGGGCTTACAAAGTTCTATTTACTAGTCTTATCAGTTTGACCACAGGTGGCGATGCCAAGGTTACGTGAAGGTCACCTTGAATTTTTTAAATGGAACTACCTATTTTTTATTGAATATTCTTGTAGCTTATTTCAAGAGCTTTCCAAAACACTATAATAAAATATTTTTTCATTAAGTACTTTTTGAGTTATAAGGCTTGAAGTTTACAGTATTTTGAAATAAAATACAAAATATCGTCTAAAACATTCAGTTTTCGGTAATCTTACCTTAACACTTTTATGCATAGAATCATGAGACTAGTCAATTGCTGTAAAGAAAACACATAATTGGTTTCAAAAAAAGTATGCAGCTGCATGTTG
This sequence comes from Lasius platythorax, assembly GCA_963971435.1. Lineage (NCBI taxonomy): Eukaryota > Metazoa > Arthropoda > Insecta > Hymenoptera > Formicidae > Lasius > Lasius platythorax. The sequence continues at coordinate 5,363,049 of OZ020548.1, read as the reverse complement.
CAAGTACATACATACTTTTTCTCAATGGCAACTGTGTGTTTTTTTTACACCAATTGATTGGTCTCATGATTCTATGCATAAAAGTATTAAGGTAAGATTACCGAAAACTGAATGTTTTACACGATATTTTGTATTTTATTTCAAAATACTGTAAACTTCAAGTCTTGTAACTCGAAAAGTACTTATCGAAAAAATAACTCATTATAGTGTTTTGGAAAGCTCTTGAAATAAGCTACAAGAATATTCAATAAAAAATAGGTAGTTCCATTTAAAAAATTCAAGGTGACCTTCACGTAACCTTGGCATCGCCACCTGTGGTCAAACTGATAAGACTACTAAATAGATCTTTTTAAGCCCTACAACTTTTGTCTAAAACATTTTTTTCTAAAATACATAGTTTATGAAATATTCGAACGTTTCCAGACTTTTCTAACACCCCGTATATGTATGTGTAATTATATATTAATACTGTGATTGGTCTTATTTTTGCAGTCAATAAAACTTCAGAAAGTAACGTCCCGTAGGCGTGATATATTGATGCTATTTTCGGGTCTCATAGGACTTCACTTAGGATGCCTTACTGATCATTTTATGATCAAAATTTGCTATTATTACTGGAAGGAATCAAATATGGAAGAAACCGAGTGACACGTACTAGAATAGAATAGAATAGAATAGAATCTTTATTTAATCCCCTGAATGACATGTACTATTTGAAAACGTTCCTTAAAAGGCCAAAAAAGGAAGCAGAACAGTAAAGAAAGGATCAGAGGGTATCCAAATAGAAAGGTTATAAGTAGAGAAATAACAGTGATTAGAGGCAAAAAAGTCAGGAAAGAAAGAAACAAAAGAGAGTTAAAATACGCAAAATACAAAATTAAGTCATTCAGAATTTCAAGCACAGTAGCAAGGAAGATAGGAAGAAAGATAGGAGATCACCAGGTTACTGGAAATTATCGATAACGACATCTACTAATACTCGAAAGGAAGGTAGAAGATAAGTAAAGAAGCGACATTTTTATGATTTTCTTTTTTCTAAAATTAGATCGATAAGATAGTATGTTAATAAAAGACATATAAAGGCAGTCGATAAATCACAATAATTTAGAAAACGACAAATGAATAACGCGAGCGGATAGAAAAAGATAGAGCAAAAAGAAGGAAACAAAAAAGATAGAGGGACAATATTAGATCATCTAATAGCAAGACAAAGAACAGGGAGTGTTGGAACAGTCGAGGCATTAATTAAAAGAAAAAGAGAAGACGAGGATAGATTGGAAGCAGAAAGGGAACTTTTGGGAAATTTTGAAAAAACAAGAAAAGTCATTAGAACATCTATAATAAGGAAACAACATCTAAAATAGAAACAAAATCTAAAACAGAAATAAAGAAGAGAGTAGAAGAAGATAAAAAGATGATAGAAGAAGATATAATAAAAGAATTTATGTGACATTAAAGAAGAGTTAAAAAGTACGAGAAGAGAAATAAAGCAACTTAAAGAAGAATGAAGAAGAACAGACCCTAGTAGCACAAGTGTTTTTTGTAATGTTTTTGAAATGTTGCTATAACATTTCTCATGAAATATTACAGTTATATGTTCCTATAATGTTTCTACAATATTACATTGCAACTTGCAAGTTTGTAGCATTGCTGCAATGTAATTGCAATGTTCTGTGCTGTATGGGTGAGCACTGCAATATTGGCAGCACATTTACGCTTATTTAGTGACCAATATTGGTGTCATCATGGGCACTGCAATATTGGCAGCACATTTACGTTTATTTCGTGACCAATATTGGTGTCATCATGGGCACTGCAATATTGGCAGCACATTTACGTTTATTTCGTGACCAATATTGGTGTCATTATGGGCATTGCAATATTGGCAGCACATTTACGTTTATTTCATGATCAATATTGGTGTTATCATGGGCACTGCAATATTGGCAGCACATTTACATTTATTTAGTAACCAATATTAGCTTTGCATTGGGAAATATTGGCCAAGACATTCCCAATATAACCAATATTTTTTGCCAACGTGTTGCTAATGTACTATGCTACTAGGGGAAGAGAGATGGGAAAGAAGGATCAAGGAAGTGGAAGACAGAATAGAGAAACTGATAACGGGGGATGAAGTAGATGGAGATCTACAAGAGAAAATTAAAAAACTGGAAATATTGGAAGAAAGAAGAGAAAGGAAGGAGAAAAGAAACAACATTATAATAAAATGATGGCAAGTTTTGAAAAGAAATTCATTAGGAACGGCGGTAAAAGAATGTTAAGCAAAGAGGTTATGGTAAAAGCTTTCTGGACAAAAAGAGGGACGAATATGAAACAGCGAAACTCAAAAACAAGAAGCAAAAAAGAAAAATAATGATAAAAAAAACCTAAAAGATAAAAACATATTTGTAAATAATGATTTAACCTGGAAAAAAGGCAAGTACCGAAGGAAATACGTTTAATTACGGAAGCTGAGAAGGAGAAGAGAGCAAAAGTAAAGATTGGTTACAGAAAATTAGAAGTTAATTTTCGATGAAAGGAAGTTCGTCTGGGAAGAAAAAGAAAGTTTAAAGAAGCAAAATTTTTGGTGCAGACAGAGTTCCTTGGGCTCATAACCAATGAGCAAACGGAGCGAAGTAAAGCCCGCACGGCGGCTCCTACGAGGTCCGTGAGAGCGGAGAGCAGAGGAGAGCGGGGCAAATAGAAAAATCAGATAAGTTAAAGAAAGAAAATAAAGATTTGGAAATAAGAAAAATTAAAATAGGTTTTTGGAATGTGGCAGGACTAGATAATAAAGATGCGCAATTTTTAGCAGTACATCAAGGAGTTTGCCATAATTGGAATGATTGAAACCTGGATAGAAGAAAGATTCTGGAAAAAATTAAAAGATTATACGCTAAAGGACGTTAAATGGAATTGTCAACACGCCAAGAGAGAAAAACATAAAGGAAAAGCAGTGGGAAAAATTCTCACAAGAGTAAAAAAAAGTATCAAGGAATAAGGCGAAGACGAGGTTGAGAGAAATACAGAATGTACGAAATAAGAGAGTAGCTTTAGGAGAACATATTTGGAAAATCGTAACAACATATAATAAGAAGAGAATAACCGAAATTATGAAAAAAATTGAAAATTTAATACCTGAAGATAATGAAGAAAATCTTATAATAGGAGAAGATCTTAATGCTAGGATATAATACAAAGGGACGATTATTTTGGGGGATAATAGAGACCAGATAAAAAAAGAGTCAAAGGATAGGATAATAAACATAGAAGGCAAGAAATTTCTGGAAGAGAGAGGAGAGAGGATGGAACATTTTGGACAAGAATATAAACCGAGATAAGGAAGGGGAATTAATATAGGTGTTTCTCGGTAATTGATTATGCAATAGGAAACACACAGAAACAAGAGACAAAATTGGTAGTTTAATTGTTGAGGAAAAGATCACCTGCCAATTTATGTTTACATACAAGTAGAGGATTTAGGGCAATCTTTTTTGGATATGGAAAGCAACTTTAAGGGTAAAAATTTCAAACAGGGATAAAAACAGCGACCAAAAAAAGCACAATAAAAAGAATTAATTAATTAGAAAGGAAAGAACATTAAGAGAGAAAAAATGGTGAAACAAAGAATGTAGGAACAGAAAAAAAGAATTGAGATTTCTCAAAAAAGCAAAAAAAGATAAAAACTTACTGAAAATATATATAAACAAAAGGCGGGCGTATCACAATCTATGCAAAGACAGGCAAAAAGAATTTAGGAAAGAGAAAGGAAAGAAAATTAGAAAAATCAGAAGCAGAGGCATAGAAACATATAAACATAGAAAGAAGAAAAATAGTTGATATATCAAGATGGATCACGGAGGAAGAGTGGAGACAGCACTTTATGACACTTCTTCTAGGGATAGAAGAAAGAAGAGTGACATCGGAAAAAAGAGAACAGATAGTAAACACGGTGAAAACATTACTTTAACAGAGTTGGAAAATCAGATAAAGAATATGAAGAAAAAGAAGATAACAAGAGAGGATGAAGTAAAAAACAAAGCTTGGTTCTGCTGCACGGATGAAGCAAAACATAGATTGCTACAAATTATACAGAAAATTTGGAGAGGAGAAGGCTTTCCAAGAAGCTGGAAAAGAGGCATAATTGTACTAATATACAAAAAAAGAGACAAAGACAAGACTTCAAACTATCGAGGTATAACCCCAGTAAGAAATTATCAGTTGAAAAGACGTCGAATCAACGACTTTTCAACCGAAGAGATCGGTTGATATAGACGTCTAAAATTTGGTCGATTAGACGTTTTTGTGTCCTTCAAATTAAACCTTTATAAGACTTTTACCTAAAACATCTATTAACCTTTTTTTTGTCTCTCATGTCGATCGCCTGTCGACTCGAACTGCGTAATCGACGTCTAGTCGACGTCAAGTCGATTTCTGTCGGGCCAGATAAATTTCTATTTTATATTTTAAGTAGATAATAACGAAATATTTTCACTTATTCGGACAGAAATTGTCCGAATAAGTAAGAAACCGGACTCTGTCCAATTTTCCAAAGATCAGTTCAATATCTGAATTCCCCTGTACGGGAATCGTATCAGAAATTAAACTGAGAAATAATTACATATGTTATTAACCGCATTTTGCAGACTTTATATACGCTCATGACAAGAACTCGAATACGGGTATAGAAAGTGAATAATGCGCCGCATAGCGGTAAGCGAATAAACTACACATTTTAATAAATTATATAAATGGCTAAAAGCTACAGATTCTGCTCGCTTCTACCTTTGTTTCGATGTAAAATTGACTGAAAGACAATAGAAATCTTATAGAAATATATTCGCAATTGCTCAATTAATATAAAAACAATTCGACTAATCATTTCTGGATGGGTAGAAATAAAATTTTCTATTAGTTAAAAAATGGTTTAATGGATACTAATTTCAACCATAAACGACATAGTCGTCTAATAGTCGTCCTTCCGACCTGTCATTTCTCACTGGGACACTTCTGAACACAACATATAAAATCTACGCCATAATAATAGAGAAAAGACTAAGACATGAAATAGAGAAAGGCAAGATATTACCAGACATATATAAGTAGGATTTAGGAAAAACAGAAGCATGATGGATAACATTTATATATTAATGGAGAATATTAATATAATTCGACCTAACTAGCAAATGTTTTTAGGGAGACGTATCTCTTGGTCCGAGATTACAAGATTCCCCTGATTATATTTCACTCATACCGTGAATAAATAGGCGAGAAAAATATAGGTCCGAAAAGTCGCTGAAGCAGGAATCGAACCTGCGTCTTTCGCTTGCCGGGCGACTGCTTTTAACCAACTAAGCTATTCAGACCCTTTCGATCCTATATTTTTCAATTGCCTTTTAAATAGATGTTAGTAAACAATGATTTTTGAGAACAATTTACCGGCTCTCAACGGTGAAAGATGTAAATTCTAATATTGTGTGTTAGCTCCATAATTTAGGTCCAGGAGCGAATTAAATTAATTAATTAATAATTTTCTGTCGCTAGTAAATAAATTCAAATGGAGAATATTAATATAATTCGACCTAACTAGTAATCTCGGACCAAGAGATACGTCTCCCTAAAAACATTTGCTAGTTAGGTCGAATTATATTAATATTCTCCATTTGAATTTATTTACTAGCGACAGAAAATTATTAATTAATTAATTTATATATTAAACTACGCCCTAGAGAAAGAAATAAGCAAAATAGGAGAAAAAGTGTATGCCTTTTTTACTGATTTATAAAGACATTCGACATAATAAACTGAGGGAAATTATGGGCAATAATGTGTAGAGAAAAGGAACAAACAAGCACTTAATAAGTAAGATAGAAGAAATATGTATATAAACAATCAACACAGTTTTAATAGATAAAGTTTTTACAAAGGAATTTTGGACAAATGCAGAAATAAGACAAAAATGCCCTCTGAGCCCAACACTTTTTGCAATATATATATAGTTGATATAGAAGATATATATTGTAAAAAGGACTAGAGGCGAGAGGCCTGGTAGTAGGAAAAGAGAAGATGTGGAATCTGGCGTATGCATTGATAGTATTAATAGCAAAAGAAGCAAATGAGATGAGGAAAATGTTGAGGAGTTTCTCGAGATTTTTTAGAGAAAAGAGAATTAATTCTTAGTGTGGAAAAATCGAAAATAATGACCTTTAGAAACGCGGGAGGAAGAAGGAAAAGAGAATAATGATTCTGAAACGGAACAGAGATAGAGGAATTCGATCACTTAAAATACTTAGGTTATACGTAACAAAGAAATAATGGTACAGATTGACATATTAAGAAGACGGTGCGCTGTGAAACGGGTATGGGGCATATAACAAAGAAAATTTGCTGGAGACTCTAAAAGAAGGATATGGTTGTACATATGATCACTTGGTAAAGAATATTCTAATGTCTGAAGCAGAGATTTGGGGGTGGAAGGAAGAGATAATAAAAAGATGCCAGGATAAATTTATAAAATGATCGAGGAGGAATTTATAAAATAATATAGGATTAGAGTGGAACACCGGAATACATTGTCAGGAAAGAAACAAAAAGACAGCTTTTAAGAAAAGAATTAGGTAAAAGAGTAATTAAATTTGAAGAAAAAATTAGAGAGAAATCAAGTAATAATACTGAAGGAATGTCTTAGGAAAATACAGAAAAATAGAAAAAACAAAAATAGATGGAGAGCAGATAGAGAAATGTGTTTTCATAGGAATGATATGTCTAGAAGTAAAAGAATTAAGAAAGAAGGTGATCGAAGATTCAAAAAGCGCAGGAAAACAAGAAAATCATGCTCAGAATGTGAAAAAACCCGTCTGTGATGAGCATGCAAAGAGCATCACTAAATGTCAAGAATGTGCATAAATGTATATTTACATGTAAGTAATAAACAATTATTAATGTTACTGATGGAATAAACATTTATTTTAATTTATTTCATAATTCCTGTTGTCCTTAAACTTTATTTTAATTTCTTGCGCACTCAATTTCTAATAACTATTGTCTCATCTATCTGGCTACCTGGGTACCCTGAATATTGAACGACGACACTGTCAACTTTCAGTCATGATTTTAATTACTTTTTGGTTACAAATTTTGAAACTAAGAGCATAAATCGATAGTAAAATGTATCAAACAACGACAATCTGGCCGAACTTAAATTTTTTTAACAGAACAGAACCGACCTTCTTGGATTCCAGAAGACAAGAAGTAGATATTACAATCTACACAAAAGAAGTGGCGGGTCTGATGAGAAATTGGACAGTCTCTGATGAATCAGACAGATACGATACTCCCTCAGACATCGCAAATTAAATGAAGTCGTAATCTCAGACATACTAACTAGAGGAACTATAGGTCTGACCTAAAAGCCAGACTAAGAAATACCCTGACCAGATTTCATACTAAGAATAACTTAGAAGAGGCATCGCAACACAAACAACATTATTATAGAAATCTGTGAAGGAAACTATCTCACTAAACCTAGGCACTCCTCTAACAAAACTCCCTGATGGAGCTTTCAAAGCTCAGACATGAGATAAGAAAGCTGTTTAATAGGGCAAGAAAAACAGATCTACAATCGATATGAAAAGAGTTTGGAGCCTCTCAGAAAACTATCACAAAGCGATTATAAAAAAAAAAGCAGGAGAATATTCTATAAAAATATTGAGAGCGTCTCCAAAGCATTCAGGCGCAACAGAATTCTCAACAATAATAACAACTCCTATCTAGGTAGTTTTAAGCATCCAAATAGGAGGTTTACAGAATCATTGGAGAACTCCCTAAAATATCTAATAAAAGTTTATTTTACAGGTTTTCAGGAAATTGCCTCTAGTCACACCTATGAACCGAGGACTCAGTCTAGAGCGGACTACAAATCCAGAAAATGGTGGTGAAGGTAATTCATCGTCAAGGAATTGAATGGACTATTAAGTCCTTCAACCTCTTTAACGGACCAGAATTGAACGGCACATATCCTATGCTGCTCCTACGCTCCCTAGCTTTGCTAGGCTCCCTAAACAAGATCTTCAAGTTTAGTATAGTTCTTAGATACATCCCTCAGATTTGGCGCAACACCAAAATCGTATTCATATCCAAACCTGCCAGAAATGGCCATATTCTAGCCAAAGATGACACCTATCAGTTTAACGTCTTTTCTGTTAAAGTTGCTGAGAGGCTGGTTGACAAGTTTTTGAGAACGGGCCCCCTAATCGGTCAACCACTGGCATTCTCGCAATATGCATATAAAGGGGAAAGGTCAACTAAAACGGTCTTACACTACCTTGTAAGCAGAATTGAGGTCCAGCTGACGGCCAAGGGTTACGCTTTAGATGTTTTCCTAGACATTGAGGGTGCTTTTGATAGTACTTCTAACATATCAATCAAAAAAACAATGGACAGACGTAGAATCTCAGACGAGATCTGGACATTAAACATACTGACTGGCAGATTTAAAGCACCTGTTGATATATGGGTGAACCTCATTTTGCACAGAAAATTACAAATTCATGTGAAATTTTGTTCAATCTGATCTGTGTCCGATCGGGACTGTGTCCAATCGCGACTGTGTCCGATCGGAACTGTGTCCAATCGGGAAATATGGCTGTGTCGATCCGTAATATTCGCAATCGAAACAATCCCCTGGACATTGGCTTCTATATTCCACTTTTGGGTGAGACAATCATTGACACTGCAAGACTAGTAGCATATAAATTAAAATGTCAGGATGAGTGGAGAGACACATGCCTAGGCCACTCCAGTCTTGGGTTTTTTCATAAACATCCCTTTACACTAAAACAGGATAGAATTCCTAGGAAATACCAGGTAATTATGTCTTTTAAAATCCTTATACCAACCAGGGACGATTGGCGTAGATCAAATCAGCTTGTCGAGCTTGATGTATAATACACAGATGAGTAAGACCCGATTGCGTACATTACGGATCGGACACAGCAATATTTTTCGAACGGACACAGTCCCGATCGAAAATATTGCTGCGTCCGATCCGTACTGTGCGCAATCGGGACAATCCCTACACAGATAGGTCAGACAAAAACGGACGCTTTGGCGCAAAAAATTACGGATTTAGAATAAACCATAGGAAAAGCCATGGGCGCCCTAGCGACGGTCTTCCAAGTTGAGACACTGACCATCCTCAGATATGCTGAACTACTGATCTCCAAGAATACGATAAACAGGAAAACGATCTGCTCTGACTGTAAAGCTGCCATGTCAGCAATTGCTAAAACCACGGAATTCTTTATGGTTTAGGACTGCAAGCAAGCGCTTGAGAAGCTGGGGGAGTAATCTCAAATCAAGTCACTTTAGCCTAGATTCTTGGACATGATAGGCAATGAATCAAGAATCGAGCCCCAGATAAGAAGCTGCCTAAACTACTGATGAGACAACTTCTGCCAAGTAGGACAAACAAACTCTTGGCAATAAAAAGAGACTAAGGATCAGCATCGAACTTCTCACAGATCATGTAGCTTTAAAGGCTACATTTATACAACCTCAAACTAGTCGAGCAGAAAGAATGCCAATTATGTGGAGGGAACAAAGAGGACTTAATACATGTAATATCACTACCCAGTTCTCGCTTGCAAAGATACAGATTCTTGAGCCGGATGTTTCCTAAGCCCAGTGATCGGGAAAACATGAGAGTAAGCAGTCTACTATACTTTGTTAAGGAGACTAGGACTGCTATCTTAATCTCAAGCCACCAGAAGGACCGTACTCGATCTAGGTGATATTGGAAGCTGTCCTAGTACCACCGCTTTTCTACTACTTTGCGTTATAAAACGAGACTTATTATAAGAAAATATGAACAACTGAAAAACATCGACTATCAAAAGATTATCATATTCACTGGTGGTACGGTATGCCTCTATTACATTTTCTTGCGTTTTAGTAACCAAATACAACCTAAACAATCGAGATGAACGTGATCGCAGCTTATTTGCATGGTAAAAGAAAACTTACACTATATTTACACTATCCCAGTGAGGGCTATGTCGTTTATGGTTGAAATTAGTATTTATTTAAACTATTTTTCAACTAATCGAAAATTTTGTTTGACTGTAGAAACGGTTTTCTGCAAATTTGTAACTTGTATCATGATATAAAACAGTTTAAAAATAAGTAACAATTAAATATGATAGTTAATAGAATATATTTATCAAAAAAAAATAACAGTTGATAATAAAATGTATAATAATATAAATATAGTTAAAAAAAAATTAATAATAATGTAGGATTAGGGAACTGACGTCTGTGGTGCAAAAGCGTTTCAACTATTATATAAACTTTCATATATTAAACTTTCATATATTATATAAATTTTCATATATTATATAAACATGTTTATTATATATGTCCTCTATTAAATTCTACTTTATTCAACTTATTTCTTAAAATCATATCTTATTTATTTTACTCAATTTTACCCTTATACAATAAAATAGAATATAAAATTTTAAAGTACACTTTTGGCAACAGAGGAATGCCTTTTAACAAATTAATTTACATATCAAATAATTAAAATGAAGTCGCCAGTGATGAGCAAAAATATATAAAATTTATTAAAAATCGACCTGACTGGCCTATACAAAAATTATTAACACAACGTTTCGGCCCTTGGGTACGGGCCCTTATCAAGTGTTGCTTTCAAGTTGTCAAAGTGAAAGACGTGATATGACTAATGTCATCAATCATTAGTCATATCACGTCTTTCACTTTGACAACTTGAAAGCAACACTTGATAAGGGCCCGTACCCAAGGGCCGAAACGTTGTGTTAATAATTTTTGTATAGGCCAGTCAGGTCGATTTTTAATAAATTTTATAAATTAATTTACGTACATATCGATATATACATATATGAAAAATGCATATATCGCACTCCTAGAAGAATACTGTCACAACTCAAAAAATTTACCCCAAAAATTAAGCCCACAGGAGGTATGCCTGAAACGATATCTACGTGGAGGAATGAAAATCATGAAAATTTGTATTTTTTGAGTTGTGACAGTATTCTTCTAAGGGTGCGATATGTCCCGATATGTGTAAATTCGTATGTTAAAGTATTCCTGTTGCCGAGTGTACGTAAGATAGTCGTATATATCTTACGTACACTCAGTAACAGGAATATTTTAACACATGAATTTACACGTATCGGGACATACAGGGTGGGGCACCTAACTTGCTCACCTCAAAAAACTCCCATGGTTTTGGAGATAGGAAGAAATGCTTGAAATAAAAGTTGTGTGGTTTCGAGGGGGGCATCTTGCGGATGTGAACATTTTTTTCCAAGTGGAGGTGCTTAGGAGATTTGAATGTGATCTTTGTTTTTTTTAATGGAACTACCCTAATTTTTTTATATAAATAGATTCCTCGCAATTTTTGGCATAAAAAGTTATAAGGATAGGATGGCAAAAAAGTGACTAGTTTACGAGATATTTTACACTTCAATTTGGCATAATTTTACATAAACTATGAAAGATCTCGTCAAATATTCATTTCTCGATGACCTTACCTCGATACTTTTATGCAACAAATAATGAAAGGAATCAATTGGTGTAAAGGAAACAGTTATTTTTAAGAAAAAATATGTAGTAGCTATTTGCAAATTACATATATTTTATTAAAAACAACTGTTTCCTTTATACCAATTGATTCCTCTCATTATTTTGTGCATAAAAGTATCGAGGTAAAGTCATCGAGAAATGAATATTTGACGAGATCTTTCATAGTTTATGTAAAATTATGCCAAATTGAAGTGTAAAATATCTCGTAAACTAGTCACTTTTTTGCCATCCTATCCTTATAACTTTTTATGCCAAAAATTGCGAGGAATCTATTTATATAAAAAAATTGGGGTAATTCCATTTAAAAAAACAAAGATTACTTTCAAATCTCCTAAGCACCTCCACCTGGGAAAAAAAGTTCATCTCCGCAAGATGTCTCCCTCGAAACCACACAACTTTTATTTCAAGCATTTCTTCCTATCTCCAAAACTATGGGAGTTTTTTGAGGTGTGCAAGTTAAGTGCCCCACCCTGTATATGCATTCTCCATATATGTATATATCGATATGTACAAAAATTTATTTGTTAAAGCATTCCTCTATTGCCGAGTGTATTTTAAAATTTTATATTCTATTTTATTGAAATAAACGTCTAATAAGTCTATAAATAAATAAACGTCTAAACGTCTAATAAGTCTATAAATATAAATAAATAAACGTCTACTAATAGACATCTTTTAAACGTTTTTTGAACGTCTTATAAACGGCTAATAGATGTTTTAAATAAACGTCTTATAAAGATCTAATTCATAGGATACAAAAACCGACCTAATCGACCAAATTTTAGGCATCTATGTATATCAACCGATCTCTTCAGTTGAAAAGTCTCGGTTGATTCGACGTCCTTCCAACTGATAATTTCTCACTGGGATACCGCCAACAAAACTGATAAACCCAAGCAACGGAAGAAAAGTTAGAAATTGAAGAAATTCACGTATGATCTGAAACAAAGCGATGGAAAACAAGCGTGGAACAAATAATATAATAAAAGATACAGGCTCTAAGCCGATCCATGTGTGTACTTCAAGATAGATAGAACAGATTTATTAATCATTGCAGTATACATTGACGATTTGCTAATTTTAACCAACGGTAAGCAAAAATTGTCCACAACTTTTACAAAAGAAATAGCTGTCAAGAAATCTCAAAATTAAAGATCTCAGTGAAAAGAAACATTTACTCAGCTTAAATGTTATAAAAGATCGAAAGTTAAAATCTGACTAGATCAGAGTACACATATCGAAACGATGATTGAAAGATATATAGAAGATTGCAATCCATATTGCGTCAATATCAATATCATATAGTCCTAGAAATAAATTAACTTTATTAGCATTGTCAACAACCAAAGCCAAATATATGATTTTGTCCATCGGATATCAGGAAGTGCTGTGACTTCGCTCTTTGGGATTTAAAACCATTATTGATCTCATTTTTAACAATTCTATACTACAACAACAAAGGAGCTATTGATTTCGCACGAAATGATGGATATAGTGATGCGTGGCTCTCTGAATGAGCGTCCGACTCATATTCAGCCGTTCGTAAATTCGATCGAGGACGCTTACTTATTTAGAGTAGTTGTTAATTGAGTATGTCTTTTGGCATGCTCACCGCCCACACGCGCAATGGTTTAGGCATATCTATATCTGCCACCTCCAGCATGATATACATTCTTATTTCTAATCTGGGCCACAAACGAAACATAATTCGCCATCACTTTATTAGAAAACGGCGATATCATTATTTACCCTAACTATGGAAATATCATTAGATGCTTTAATTAAAAGATTGTTTACAACAAAGTTTAAACAATACATTGCTTATATAGGCTTAGTAAACTGTTAGTGTAAACATTATTTGTTCATGTAGAGATGTAGAGTGTGGACAAAGAATATCTAAAAGAGAACTAGTAACATTTATAGTCTAGGATTATTTCTGTCACTATATATAATGTTTATTTTTTATAGTTAATAACTCTTATCTATGTATTCAAAGAAACAGGATTCTTATGCTTATTCTATATTAATATGTAAAAATTGCACATATTTCTTTATCAAATTTGTCCAAATTTTAACAAATGCTGATAATACATTCCTTTCACAATTGAAATAATAAACACAGCTCGCATAAATAAATTAAATAAATATTGTCGACCTATTTTTACTCTACTATATCCTGGATAGCCAAATCTGCGAAGATCACGTTTTGCAAATTTTGCACTATAATCAACACTTGCGCTATAAATTTTGCTTAAACAGAAATTCTTGGAATAAGAACAGTAGAATTTGAATATTGCGTGTTGGCACAATATGTCAACAGAAACTAAATCAAAACTGAGCATAACATAACGTTATGCTATATTGACCGTTTATTATTGTCAGAAATCGAGCTTATCTGCAAGCACGGCGTAACGGCAAAATCGCGGCAAAAATCTAGCATATGCTGTCGTCTCAAAAGATAACAGTAAAAACACAGCATAATCTATTGTCATGAAATAATGGCAGAAACACATCGATATTATATATGTATAGTAATATTAGGTTATAATTCTTTTAATCACTATACAATGTATCTCTATCTCGTATTCAAGTTTCTTGTCACAGGCAAATATAAAGAATGCAAAGCGTGGCTAACAAGATTAAAAATATGTAGTATTTATTTCTATCAGCTTCATTTCCGATATAATTACAACAGTGGATTGAGAATATTAAACTGATTGTTTGGAAACTGAGTGGATCAATGGAAAATTGTCCATTTATTGACTGCTTGAGACACAAAATAAGAGTTCCATTCCCATATAAATTTTGAGTTTTACAAATTATTAATAAATTAATTAATTATTTAAATTTAATTATTTATTATATTTTTTATTCAGTATTTAACTATATTACCAATTTTATTTATATTATATTGAATATAACTACGATATATTAGATCTGACAATAAAGTTTACGGTACAATTGCTACATACCTTATTGCTGATTATCACTGTGGTCCATTTCAACATAGTCCCCTTGAGAAGCTACATACCGATGCCAGCACCTTTTCCATCCTTCAAAACAGTTTTGGAACTGTTAACTGTTGTGAAATGACCTTCAGAGCTGCCGTCGTGTTACTCTTAATATTATTAATGTTATCAATGTCATCAAAGAGCTTTTTTCTTTTAATGTTTTCTTTATCTTTGGGCATAAAAAAAGTCACACGGGGCCAGATCCGGTGAATAGGGAAAGTGTTCCAACACTGTTATTCGCTTCTGAGCTAAAAACTTTCCGACTCGAGTAACGACGAGTAACTGACGAGAGTAACGACGGCAGTTCTAAAGACCATTTCACAACAACAGTTCCAAACTGCTTTGAAGGGTGGAAAAAGCGCTGGCATCGGTGTGTAGCTTTTTAAGGGGGTTATTTTGAAGGGGACCATAGTGATAATCAGCAATGGGAGCGGTGCACTTGGTCACAGTACAATTGGACATGTTGCAAATAGACGCGTTGCAAATGGACACGATACTTTGCACACGGTTCAATTGAACGAGTGAGTCCCAGTTGCACAGAATAAATCGAACACAGCAGGTTGAATGAATCAGAGATAGGCCCAATCGGACACAATAAGAAACGGACACACGGCGGTTGCAAACGGACACAGTGACAATCGGACACAATGCCAATTGGATACAGTGGCAATCGGACACATTGCCAATCGGACACAATAAGAAACGGACACACGGTGGTTGCAATCGGACACAGATCCAATCGGACACAATAAGAAACGGACACACGGTGGTTGCAAACGGACACAGTACCGATCGGACACAGACCTGATCGAACACAGTTTCTATCGAGGAGGTGAATTAAACTTTGCTTCGTGCGGAAAGTTGTAACTCTATGTGTTCAATCATAGACCTCGTCAATGACTGAAAGTATCGGTCGATATGGGTGGACCTCGCATCGCGCAGGAAATTACGAACCCATGTGGAACTGTGTCTGATCGAACATGTGTCCGTTTGCAACCATCGTGTGTCTGTTTTCTACTGTGTCCGATCGGCACTGTGTCCGTTTGCAACCGCCGTGTGTCCGTTTCTTATTGTGTCCGATTGCAACCACCGTGGGTCCGTTCTTATTGTGTCCAAATGCCACTGTGTCCAATTGGCATTGTGTCCGATTATCACTGTGTCCGTTTGCAACCGCCGTGTGTCCGTTTCTTATTGTGTCTGATTGGGCCTGTGTCCGATTCATTCAACCTGCTGTGTCCGATTTATTTTGTGCCCAACTGGGACCTCCCCAATTGGACACCGTTCAATTGCACACCGTTCACTTGGACACCGTTCATTTACACACCGTTCAATTGCACACCGTTTATTTGGACACCGTTCACTTAAACACCGTTCTTTTGCGCACCGAAGTCTATAATTGTACAATTCTACATGGGTTTGCAACTTTTCATCTACATCGATCAGTGCGAAATAAGGTCAATTATTGTATGGTCCCACATGGGTTTGCAATTATCAATATAATGTCAGATTCAAACGTATACAAAAATAAAATGGTATGCAATTGAACGGTGTCCAAATGAACGGAGCTCAAGTTAACGGTGTACAAATGAACGGTGTACGTTTGAACGGTGTACAAATGAACGGTGCGCATTTTTTTACGTGTCCAAAAGCTACTGTGTCCAAAATTACTGTGTTCAAATGTACTGTGTCCAAATGAACGGTGCGCAATATACGTGGTGTGACAATAAAGTTCGGTGAATGTTACTAAAGAACGAATACCAGTTAATTTTCATACAAATGACCTTTATTGTCCTTCAAAGTAGTCTCCTCCAGAGACAACACACCTTTGACAGCGCTCGTAAAGCTTGCGGAAACTCTTGGAAAATTTGTCTTTGGAAATCGCTTTAAATACTGTTGTCACACGATTCTGAATGTCCGAAATGTCTGCAAATCGAGTTCCTTTTTCGCCTCCTTCTCCGTCTCCTGCTCCCGTAGACTTCTTTTTATTCTCTAAATTGAAGGAGGCGGTAAAAGGAACTCGATTTGCAGACATTTCGGACATTTAAAATCGTGTGACAACAGTAAAGCGATTTCCAAAGATAAATTTTCCAAAAGTTTTCGCAAGCTTTACGAGCGCTGTTAAAGGCGTATTGTCTCTGGGAGAGACTACATTAAAAGACAATAAAGGTTATTTATATGAAAATTAATTGGTGTTCGTTCTTTAGTTACATTCACCGAACTTTATTGTCACATCACGTATTGTGTCCATTTGCAACGTGTCCATTTGCAACGTGTCCAATTGTACTGTGTCCAAGTAAAGGCCACTCATCAGCAATAAGGTATGTAGCAATTGTACCGTGATGAATTCGTAGACTTTATTGTCAGACTTACATAGTATAACATGCTATATTATATATTATATTTATGGCTGGAAAATTACAAGTATATCTGTCGATTTACCCCTAACACATTTATGCAATAATATTTATAATATTCAATTTCGTTGCACCTATATTAATATAATTGTGTTTATCTAATGTGTTCTATCTTTACCGTGTTTTTGCCACCACGTTTGCTATTGCATCGTGACAGCCGGCTATATATTTGATGTCTGCTGCGTTTCTGCCATCGGTACTTGATATGATATATTGTGATGCATTCTTGTGCCACGTTTCTGCTGTCACACCGTGACAGTAGATCATGCTCAATTTCTGCAGTCAGTGTCCGATATAGTGGACTTTGCTTAATATTTGCTACGTATCTGCTATCACGACGCAATAGCAAACAATACTCGATTTTTGCTAAATTTTCACTGTCGTACTATATCGACAAGTCGTTCTGCCAGAAATTAAGCTTAATAAGAACGCATCACATCGGAATTTACTGCTAAGTCATGAGTGAACTTGCATACTGCTGGCATACTAATATTTTGCTATCTGAGATTGTATCGACTTAAAAGCAAATTCGTTATCGTTCTCCTCACATTTTTCATATCTTTGTTATGACTTTTGAATAAAGTTTCTATAAACCTATGTTTATATTTTTTATTTATCTATTTATATAGAACATACTGGCATCATTTGGCCATGAAAACATGAAACATCTTCTGTGTGTGTGTGTATGTGTGTGTGTGTGTGTGTGTGTGTGTGTGTGTGTGTGTGTGTGTGTGTGTGTGTGTGTGTGTGTGTGTGTGTGTGTTATATACTTTCTTCCTCTCGTAATAATAATATCTAGTAATATATTAAATTAGTCTAATATTTAAATTAGAACATTAAAATACACTGGTAACTCTTAATAATGTGCGATTCGAGATTCTGAATGCAATAACAAACTTGTCTCCCACTTCACTTCCAAATCGTGAAATTCAGAGCTGTAGCGGTAACTCGTTTTGTTTATACATTATTTTCCAGTATATTGCCCGGAGACAGATAGGCGTTGTTGTATGATTGTACCGCTACTCTCACGCTACTCAGGTGCGTTTATATGGTCTATACATATATAGCGCCATTGAGCTTTATAACATACTAGCTGGCGTTTGTTCCTCGCACGCTTGGCGCGCTCGGTACGCACGTTTCTACTGATATCCATATCTTGAGAACTACTGACGTTAGGAGCAAGAAATTTGGCACGTAAACTTACTTTATAATGAAGATTTAAAATGTAAATTTTTACTTTCTTAACATCTTCGATTTTTTAGATATAGGTATCCTTATAAAAAAATTCACTCCCCTTTTTCATCTCCCTTAACTGAATTTTCGAAAAATGGTAAAACACGTGTTTCTTTATTTTTAAAGAAGAATCTAAATACCAATTTTCACGTCTGTAACATCTTTGGTTTTTGAGATATAGGTATCCTCATAAAAAAATTCATCCCCCCTTTCACCACCTTAGGGACGGAATTTCCAAAAATCCTTCCTTAGTGAGTGCCTACGTTATAAAAACAATGTACCTTCCAAATTTCACGTTCCTAGGTTAAACGGTTTGAGCTGGGCGTTGATGAGTCAGTCAGTCAGTCAGTCAGGACTTCTTCTTTTATATATATAGATTAAAGTCTTCACGAATGAGGGAATGACCCATTTTGTAGAAAAAAATACACCAAGGCTGCCAGATTGCAGCCGCAACAGCATGCTTACAGTATGTGGAGGGGATAGGCTGGATAGGAGGGGGACAGCGCACACCAATGGCGTTAGTGTGCGCTGTCCCCCTCCTATCCAGCCTATCCCCTCCACATACTGTAAGCATGCTGTTGCGGCTGCAATCTGGCAGCCTTAGGATACACATACATGCTGAGTGGATCGCTATTTTTGTCAGAGATTCGTTGATTTGTTGATATTATTATAGTATTATCGTCGAAAACATTGACTTTATATGTACTTTACGAATTGAAAGAAAAATAAATAATTCACAACCTTTTTCACAATTTCTTCACTATTTAAATTCATAAATAAAACCAAAAAATTTCCTGGAAACTGCATATCGCTGTATCGCTTTTATTGCTAAATATCTGATGAGAAATGTTTTTAATTCAGATGATATAATGTAAAAAGAAACTGAAATCCGGTCAAAAATATATCTATTTCTTTCTAATTCTGGCCCCGATTTTTTATAGGTTAGTATAGGGAAGGCTCATTCCAGTATACTATAGAGCTCACTGTCTAGCACGCATGAAAGAAATTTTACGCGCTATTTCGAGATTCTAATATATATATAATTATATTAGAGAATTAAAAATAACAATGTCATAAAAAAATTAATGAATTAGAATAAGTCTGTAAAAATTTATATATTTCTGAAATTGAATGACATCTTAACATCTTTGAATAAGGGATTCTTTTTATGGATACACAGACATATGTATAATATAACACTATACGTCGAATAAGAAAGGAAGTTTAATTTATATTAATCATACATTCATTTTAAATAAAATATTTTTTAGTTGTAATTACAGTTTTTAATATTAAAATAAATAAATAAGATCAGTAAGAACTTAATAAATGATTTTGAAATCAATTTCAGATTTAGAATATTTATAGTTATGCAAAGTAATCTTCCATTTTATGTTATTTAATTCATTCATTTTACGTTTATTTTTGATTACTTTACTTATCAATAAGATAATATCTCATTATATGATAAAATAATTTGGAAATTATATTAGGAATTACAATAGCCTTTATACCAATCGTTTGATACTCATATCAAGTAGTGCATTTAAGCTGATCAGCCATGACTAAATCAATTTAGTAGTTATTTACTATTTTATACGCGTATCAAACAATTGGTGTAAACTAAGCCATTGACAATCATTTATGTATTTATTGCTACTATATTCAAGAAAAACTTCACAAAATTATTATAAGATGTTAAAAGTTGACTTGCAAATCTTTAAAATTATAATCGTTATTTAATTTAGATAAATCGAAAAATATAACAATATAACAACTATGTAAAGAGATAAACAGTTCAAAGAGGAAATATTTTGTATAAAATTTAAGAATAAAAATAAAAATAGAAATAGAATAAAGAATCGCATGCTAATAATCAATAGAGACGTATATTGAATTACACTTCATCTCGGCATGCTTTTCGGTTTCTGATGAAATTATTCGTATTTTCGACCAAAATTATATATTTCGATCCTCGATTCAATAACTGGGATAATTTAAAATGGCACATATAAAACTAATTTAATCTTCAATTCTGTAGTACTCTCTTAACTATATATGTATTTCGATTTTAAAAATATAATTTAAAACTATTGAGAATTACCTTTTGATTTTGATATTTAAATGATAAATAATAACAAAAATTTAACACATCCTATCCTATCCTGCTTACAAAGAAAGATTCGAAATTGTCCCTCACCGATTTTGATGGACTTTGGATATGTTGTATAGCTAAGAATAAGAGATACATATTTTTATTATATAGACGTTCTCTTTAAGGTTGAAACAATCCTTCGAAGTTAGCTCGATATATGTAAAATAATTCTCTAGTCCTGTTTTTATCGAATATGTTTTTATTTATCTATTCCGAACTCCATGTTTGCTTTTTGGTTATGTCATATAGTTTTATATCATCCATATATGTATAGTAGATGTGTGAGGTTGACGTGTTGGGGTTATTGTATTTAATTTTGAAACCCTTTGACTTGCTGAGAAGATTGGAGAGGGGATTAAGTACCAGGCAAAACCAAAGAGGCCTAAGTGAACCTCCCTGGAATATACCTTTGTTTATGCTCATGTAATCTGTTTCTATTGCAGTGTTGTTAAACTTAAGTTTTATTCGGGTTTGCATGACGCTACGTACAAAATTGACTATTTTAGGGTGAATTTTGTACTGCTAGAGTACATATATGAGCCAGGTATAAGGTACGGTATCAAAAGCTTTGCGGTAATCAATGTATATCCTGTAGATATTGCGTTTCTTGGTATATGTTTATTTCATAGCTATTGCGTCTGGTCAGCTGCTCTTTGCAACCCTGATTTTTTTTATGATATCCCTTTTGCTTTTCAGTTAAGATGTCGTTTGCTGTGATGTGGTCGCGTGTATTTAGACTGATGCATGCTGTAATGATTTTATAAATGGTTTGTAGACACATTATAGGTCTGTAATTGGCTGGGTTCTTTGTCGGAGCCTTTGACAAGCATGTACATGATACCTTGTGTTATATAGTATGGCATGGTGTAAGGTGATTGTATGAATGAGTTGACGTGGTTGTGTAAGCATGGACAAATGTATGTAAACTTTTTGTACCATACATATTTATATATTTTTAAATACAAATAACTTGTGTAAGTCGCACAGTAGAATTTAGTTAAAATCATTTACTTTCATGTATATTTATTATGATCTATCTGCTTTAGTTTAGGAGATAATAAGGGGTACCCAGTGAGAAATGACAGGTCGGAAGGACGACTATTAGACGACTATGTCGTTTATGGTTGAAATTAGTATCTATTTAAACCATTTTTCAACTAATCGAAAATTTTGTTTCTACCCAGCCAGAAATATTAAAAATATTGCGAATATTTCTATAAGATTTCTATTGTCTTTCAGTCAATTTTACATCGAAACAAAGCTGGAAGCGAGCAGAATCTGCAGCTTTTAGCCATTTATATAATTTATTAAAATAGTGTAGTTTATTCGCTTACCGCTATGCGGCGCATTATTCACTTTCTATACCCGTATTCGAGTTCTTGTCATGAGCGTATATAAAGCCTGCAAAATGCGGTTAATAACATATGTAATTATTTCTATCAGTTTAATTTCTGATACGATTCCCGTACAAGGAAATTCAGATATTGAACTGATTTTGGAAAAATCGGACAGATAAATGTCCGGTTTTCACTTATTCGGGCAATTTCTGTCCGAATAAGTGAAGATATTTCGTTATTATCTACTTCAGATATAAAATAGAAATCGACTTGACGTCCATTACGCAGTTCGAGTCGACAGGCGATCGACATGAGAGAAAAAAAGAGATCGATGTCTATTTCGATCCTATTTCTCACGTTTTATAAAGGTTTAATTTGAAGGACACAAAAACGTCTAATCGACCAAATTTTAGACGTCCATATCAACCAATCTCCTCGGTTGAAAAGTCGTTGATTCGACGTCTTTTCAACTGATAATTTCTCACTGGGTAACCACTTATATGCTGAGATACCCTCTCTATAGTAAGCAGAATTTGAAAAACCTGAAGAATTTTGATTCAAAAATCAATTTAAAATTATTCAAAATCGACATTTGAAATTTACGAAACTGTTATAATTACTTGCTCATGGTACAAAAAATTGTTTTACGCAATACATTATATTTACAATCATCATCTTTACAATCAATATGTTCCATAAATATTGGAGTCTATATAAACTGTGTTTTATATTACTATTTTTATTTATTTGAAAATATTATTTGAAATATATCTATAACAATTACCTTATTATTTATATCTATTAAATTATTTATTAATATGCTTCTGTTAGCTTCATTTTTAAATATATGTATACATATACAGGGTGTCCGATAATTATTGACACAGCCGAAGTGTGAAGGTAGATTGGCTCAATCTGAAAAGAAAAGTCCTGTACCATTTTGCTAAATTCGCAATAGTTATTGCGTTATTAATTAAAATATCTGAGCTAATGAGCGCGTGGGAAGCGGTAGGCCGGAATCGGTAGGCATGTAAAATGGCTTATTTGTTTACGTCTCTTAGCAATAAAAGCATCATCTGAGCGAGAGGTGGAGTCACGCAGCGAGCGGCGGGCGACGTCTGATATTTGTTGTTAAAAGATGCAAATAAGTCATCTTACATGCCTACTGATTCCGGCCTACCGCTTCCCACGCGCTCATTAGCTCAGATATTTTAATTAATAACGCAATAACTATTACAAATTTAGCAAAATGGTACAGGACTTTTCTTTTCAAATTGAGCCAATCTATCTTCACACTTCGGCTGTGTCAATAATTATCGGACACCCTGTATATATGTACATATATAAGGCAGTTTGTCTTTGCGGAAGAACTCTGTTCCAACTGCCCGAAACTTGCAATCATCTCTTGAACTGCATTGTACTGAAGGTAACTGAAAGTCCTCTATTTGCAATTTTCGCAATAATTAATGAAAAATTAATTAAAAAAGATCTGCCAATCCGTACGAGTACAAGCGCGCGGCGAGAAGAGACATCCCAATGTCACACGGTCGCTAGGCGCGTGAGACTCCAGCGTTACACGCCGTTCATCCATAGCCATTGCCATTTGTAGAGCGCTCCTCCCACCGATTCGTCGCGCGCCTAGCAACCGCGTAACATTAGGCTGTCTCTTTTCGCTGCGCGCCTATTAGTAATCATGTAACACTGGAATATCTCTTCTCTCTTATACTCGCGCGGATTGATCGATCTTTTTTAATTAATTTCCCATTAATTGCGAAAATCGCAAAACGGTAGAGGACTTTCCTCTACTCGGTTTAATCCGCTCTACCTGCACACGAGAGGTGGGGCGATTATTACCGGACACCTTGTATATGAAAACACGATGTTTATAATTTATTTCTCAAAAATGCAATTTCGGAAAACAATGTTAATATACATAAATGGATTTGATCTTAAACGCTATTTGTTTTTTGTCGGAATATAAATTTCATAATTTGCAAAAATAATAATGGAGGGTGGGAGTATATTAAAAAATGTGATAATTTTGAAAAATCTAAATATGTATATAAACTATGAAATATAATAAAAAATAAATATAAAATGCCATAGAACTTTTTTGTCTGTAATAGTTTTTCATATATCGCATGGTTTCCATGATATTCGATTAAAATTATATACATCAAGTTAACTTCGAAAGGTTGCTTACCCTTAAACATACGAGAACGTCTATATAAAAAAAAATATTATCTCTTATCTTTTATTTTTAGCTACTCAACAATAACATATTTAAAGCCCATCAAAATCGAAGGACAGCCCTTTCCCTTTCCTGTTAGTAGTTAATAAGGTAGAAGTTGTAATAATGGTATTAGAATTATACACATATAATACTCATTCCAACTAGCTGTAATATGGTATGATTGTGCAATATTGTGAATGAACTCACGTGATAAGGAGAGATCATAACATGCCGGATCATCTGGAAGCTTCATGAAGGGGGCTCAGACGGCCACGAATACAAAGCACAGAGAGAGAAGAAGCATGGCAGAAGAGAAGACTCCAGCCAGTGCTGGTGACAATGGGGCTGATGCTGCACCTACGACACCATACAATCATTCACACACGCAATCCCATCATTCTCTCACCTTGTATATACGTCTACATTTACTACTATTTACCTAGGGAAAATCACAACGCTCTCTTATTAGCTCCGAAACACTATATATTAATGTTAAATTGTTTATCATCCCAATGTATCTCATATTTAGAAAATGCGGAAATGTAATTAAAGAGTATTTTGTTGATATAGATGTGCTGATTATAGATGCACCAATAGATAAATATCGTTAGATGGATCAAAAAGTTGTAGATCGCGTATGATGTTTCTTTTTTTTTTATAAAGCATTTGTTATCTTCTGGTAAAACAAAAATACATGCTCCGTGCAGTATCAATCAATATAATTTTTAATGTTCTGTATTTATGTATGTAAGTATATACAGGATATCCCATTTTTAAAAATATGCTTAAATATATAAAAAAACATTGCGTTTTAAAAAACAACGTTTCGAACAGTATGTAATTCGCAACTAGCAGCTATATTTTTTTTTAAACAACTATGTGTTTTCTTTATACCAATAGATTCCTCTCATTATTTTATGCATAAAAATATTGAAGTAAGATCATCGTAAAATGAATATTTTACGAGATATTTTATAGTTTATTAGTAAGATTATGTAAAATTAAAGTATAAAATATCTCGTAAACTATTCATTTTTTGGCCATCCTACTCTATAACTTTTTATGCAGAATATTGCAAGGAATCGAGTTAATATAAAAAAATAGGGTAGTTCCATTTAAAAAAACTAAATTGACCTTCAAATGACCTTGAAAAATAACCTTAGTTATATAAAATTCAAGATTATCAATTTCTTTTCTCCTCAAAACCAAACAACTTTTGTTGAAAACAATGTTTCTTAAAACGCGATGTTTTTTATATATTTTTAAGCATATTTTTTAAAATGGGACACCCTGTATGTGTACACATATATATGGTATTATTAACTTATTAACACATAAATTTACGCATATGGAGTCAATATGCATCTCCCGTATATGACCCAGTATACATGTAACTTCATATGTTAAAACATTAATGATTCTGTGTATACGTGTATTGTATAATCGTATACTGTACAAGCACAGATGTCTATACTACTACTAGATCGCTAACTTCGTCAAAAGAGCTGTGGCCGGCCGGATTTCCAGGTTCGGCCATAACACCTTACAACAAAATGGCTACTCCCGCTTTTTGACAGCTATTGTATGAGATGTACTAAAATATTTTTATTTTTTATTCAATTTAAAATACCTATATTTAAATTTAAAAATACTGTGTAGTGCGTATGTAATACCCGGCGTGTTCCCTAACAGCACACATGTTCAAAAGATGTTCAGAGAATATCCAGAGGATATTTTACATCCTCTGGATGTCCTCTGGACATCTTTTGAACATGTGTGCTGTTAGGGTTAGTGCGTATGTGTGTACATGGGTAAAGAAAATGCCAACATCGTAAGAAAAGTCGGGGATAGGCAACATAACATTTCGTCGTACACAATATTAATTGACGTAAAAAATAACACGCAGATATGCATTAGACACTGATTTAATTTAAATGTATTTTAAATTTTGAATAAAAAATAAAAATATTTTAGTACATCATGCAATAGCTGTCAAAAAGCGGGAGCGGTCATTTTGTTGTAAGGTGTATTACATACGCACTAACACACGCCGTGGGCGGTCATTTTGTTGTAAGGTGTATCACATACGCACATACTACACACACACCGCCGCCATTTTGTTGTAAGGTGTTATGGCCGAAACCGAAAATCCGGCCGGCCACAGCCTTTCTATATGCCAAAACTCCAAGTTAGGGATCTAGGTTTAGTATAGACATCTGTGTGTACAAGATACAGATTACTGAATGTAATATATTATAGTTATTTCCATGTTCAGTTGCCTCGTATAGTAAAAATTTTTATGATAATATCGACAGAGATAAACTATTATTTGTCTTGAAGTGAAAAAAAGTGAATATATTGATAAAAAGTAAGACGAAAACATGTCAAATACTTTGATTTAATTCTAATGCACTTATATCACATCATCGACATACATTTTTTATATGTATATAATTATTTTAATAAAATTATTTTAATAAAACAATAATTATTTTAATAAAACATTGAGAAAAATTGAAAATATAAAAATTGATATAGATTAACATCAAAAGATATGTGTATCTCTTTAAAATTTATAGAGAGAATATATCGATATACACAATTTTTACTTATAATAAAATATAAGTTTATAAGCAATAAATTATTTAAATACTTCTAGGTTTTAGACTTTTTAAGCTTTTAGGTATTTGACATATTTTTCCATCCTATTTTATCAATCTATTCAAACTTTTACACGTCAAGACAAAAAATAGTTTATCTGTCAATATTACCACAAAAGTTGTCACTATACGAAGCAAATGAACATGAAAATAAATTTATTTTGACAGCTGACACATGTCATAATATCTCGCTACTGAATTGATATTTTATAATATGCTCCGATATTAACTATGCGTATGTAATGTACAAATAGGTTCCGTATAGAAGCAGAAACAATTCTTCTTATAAAATAATAAATCTTTCTTAATAAAAATATCATTGCATATTTGTATGATAATCTCGACGTTATTAAAGGGATCCAATTTGTGATAACATTTTTAACACTTGGTGATTTCATCACGCCTGAGCACGCAAAATTGTCAACTCTGTAATTCGTAAACGTTAATCGCTAATAATTTAAAAACTATTATAGCCTCGACATTTTTATATTAAAATTTTTATCTTAGAATCTATAAGGAATCCGCCCTCAAAAATTGTGGGACACTCTGTTTATAAATTTTCTATTAATTTAAATAATATTTAATTTATAAATTTTTTGTATTTAAAAATATTTGCGCACTATTATAACGTATATATGTTCTAATATATTTTATTATTAATAAAAAAAAGAAAATGTTAAATGTTAAAAATGTTAGTTTATTTTATATTAGACATATTTTTATTTCTAAATATGACAGAGAGAGAAAGAGGGAGGGAGAGAGGGGGAGGGGTGGGGAGAGAGAGAGAGAGAGAGAGAGAGAGAGAGAGAGAGAGAGAGAGAGAGAGAGAGAGAGAGAGAGAGAGAGAGAGAGAGAAAGGAGGAAGAGAAGGAGAAAGAAAAGGAGAAAGAGAGAGGGAAGAAAAAAGGAAAAGAGGAGGGATAAAAGATAAGGGAAAGAGGGAAAAAGAAGAAAGCAAGAGGAGAGAAAAAGTATTGGAAAATGGAAGGAAGGAAAAAAGGAGAAAGAAGGGAGAGAAGGAGGAAAATAAAGAGAGTAAGAAAGAGAAAGAAGGAGGGAGAAGAAAAAGAAATGAAGGAATGGAGGTGAAAAAACAGAGAGGTAGGAAAGGAGGGGAAAAATGTGGGAAGGAAGAGAGAGGGGAGAAAGAAAGTAGAAAAGGGACAGAATAAGGAAAGGGATCAAGAGGAGGAAAGGATGGATTGGAGGGGAGGGAAATGGAAGGGAAGAGGGAAGAGGGAAGAGGGGAAGGGAGGGAGGAAGAAGAGAAAGAGGGAGGAAAGAAAGAGAGATGTGGGAGGGTGGGAGGGAGGGAGAGCATTTGAACAATTGATTGGAGATGCACGTTATTTTATTTGATTAATCCGAATTATATGCTTCGTTCATGCTGATCAATAAATCTTAGTGCTCTTAATTTACTTTGTGATATAAATGAATATCAAACTAACAATACTGATAAAGGATCAATCTGAAAAGGTGTTACGATACACAAAGACAATACACTTCGAAATCTTTGTAGAATATGTCTATTGAATAGTTCAGAGGAGATTACACTGAATATTAGTAGAGTATAGTTCACGTATAGAAAGAAAAAGAAAGAAACATAATACATATAAGTTGATATTGGAAGCAAAATAAAACATTGAATCACACCGCTTTTCGAAATGCTTGCTTCTGTTAACACAGGTTGTGTTCTAACGTTAAACTTACAATTCTCTTCGTCCGACGTATCGTCCGGCCCGCAATTATCAATGTTATTGCATCGTAGCGATTCATCGATGCAATATTTACTTTTGCTGCACAGAAATTGATCTTGACACTCTGTATTCGTGCTCACTTCAGTCCACACCGCCCGAAAGCCTTGTTGTCCTACTGCTTTATCGGCTGATATAAAACTATAATATAATGCGAAGATATAGTAAAAACGTCATTCAAAAAGCTTTTCTTACTCATTTTTAAGTATGACATACCTGAGCCGCATATTATTATCTTCCGAAAGAAAATTCCATTTTGTATCCATTTTGTATATAGAAGTTTTAACGCCACAGAGCTCGTGTGGAGTGGACGTCAAAGAATACCACATACGTAATACGGCTGCGGGACAACCTCGTGCTGAAAATAATTATCAATAAATTAATAGTTTCTAACACAATGTGACTAAATGTGAAAATTAAATGAATAAATTATAATAAAAGAAAACTGACAGAGAGAGAGAGAGAGACAGAGAGAGAGGGGGAGGAGGGAGGGGAGGGAAAGAGGGAGGGGCGGAGACGGGGGGAGGGAGAGAGGGAGAGAGAGAGAGAGTTCTCGTGAATCAAATATATTTTTATTTCTTAATTAAGCGCTGCATTTTATCAGAGCTGATACGTACTTAGTTAGCTCAGTTAGAGTCTACTCATCAGAAGCCCATAATCCGTGTATTCATTGTTTCTTTTATATATTAAATCGGTTAGCATCGCGTTCTTGTAATTCAAAAACTATTTTGTCGTGACCCTTTTTGGCGAATTACATAACTTAAATAACTATAAATATTGCTTCCTCATAGAGGAAGCTTTGTTTTCGTGAAAAATTTTTTTCCAGTTTTCTATCCCAATTTGTTCAGAATATTCCAAAACGTCAAAAAATCATTTCCTTTTTAAATGTCCCGTATGTGTGTATGTGTGTGTATGTATATGTACGGATATATACGGATTGCCCAAAAATTCAAACGTCTATAACTCAAGAATTGTTTGAGCTACAGCGTTGTAATTTGGCACACAAGGAAAGTAGTACAACACTTTTATTTACTGTCATTTTTATAAAAATTCATACAGTGTTTCAGATTTTAAGGCAGTTTCAATTTTTCAAAAAATGTCTGTGGAAGCTCTAACTTCCGCAAATTTTGAGGTATCTTGAGATATTTTGAGATATTTTGGGCTAAATTTTTTTAAACGGATAGAGTATCACTAAAGAATGGTTGGTATTGAATTTGATGAGAATTGGTGAAAAGGTTCATTTTTTATGAAATTTTGAATTTTTTGAAAAATTTTTTTATATGAATAGAGTATCATTAAAGAATGATTGATATTGAATTTGGTGATAATTGGTAAGAGTTTATTTTTTATGAAATTTTGAATTAAAAATTTTTTTTAATGTAAATTTTCGAATTTTTAAAAAATATTTTGTAATATTCTAGATGGGGTTTGTCAAGATTAGAAATATGCGCGCATATTGGCCCGATATCCTTGCAACATCGGAACTCCTAAAGCCAACATCGGGTTGACATTGCGCCGATTGTAAAACCCCACCTGGGATGCTATTGAACTCACCCTCTATCAATTCTCTTTCTGATTGTCATCTCATAAATGACTATATAAGTTGCTGGTTTCACATATTATATGTCATTTTGGTAATCTGTCATCACGATACGTTATAATACTGAAATATACAGGGTGGGGAAAAAAGGTCGGGACCCCGTAATATCTTGAAAAATATAAGTTTTATAAAAAAATATTTCAGATAAAAGTTGTAGGGTTCAAAAAGATCTATTTATTAAACTTATCAGTTTGACCTTGAGTAGCGTCATCAAGGTCAGGGCAAGGTCATCTTGAATTTTTTAAATGGAATTACCCTATTTTTGTTATAAAAATCGATTTGCCGCAATATTTCGCATAAAAAGTTATAAGGGTAAGATGGTCAAAAAGTGAATAGTTTACGAGATATTTTATACTTTAACTTGACATAATCTTACATAAACTATGAAATATCTCATTAAATATTTATTTCTCGATTATCTTACCTTAATACTTTTATGCACAAAATAATAAGAGGAATCAATTGGTGTAAAGAAAACACATACTTATTTTTTAAAAAAGTATGTAATTTGCAACTAGCAGTTAAATATTTTTTCCTTAAAAACAACTATGTGTTTTCCTCACACCAATTGATTTCTCTCATTATTTTGTGCATAAAAGTATTGAGATAAGATCATCGAAAAATAAATATTTTACGAGATATTTCATAGTTTATGTAAGATTATGTCAAATTAAAGTATAAAATATCTCGTAAACTATTCACTTGTTGACTGTCTTACCCTCATAACTTTTTATACAGAATATTGCGGCAAATCGATTTTTATAACAAGAATAGGGTAATTCCGTTTAAAAAATTCAAGATGACCTTGCCCTGACCTTGATGACGCCACTCAAGGTCAAACTGATAAGTTTAATAAATAGATCTTTTTAAATCCTACAACTTTTATCTGAAACATTTTTTATAAAACTTATATTTTTCGAGATATTCCGGGGTTCCGACCTTTTCTCCTCACCATCTAAAAATATTAAACGAACAGATTGAACGAAATGGAAGAATTTAGAAATAGTAATTGAAAACATTAATTAATTAGTTGATTTTCGTATAGTTCTTTCGAATCGTATATTTCATATAGTTTTTATATATGATTTCTTTCAATATTATATACATTTTTTAAAATAAATGTATATGCTACTATAAAGTACTTATGATTAGTACTTATAGTTAAAAAATTTTAGTACTGAAAGATGGTCTTGATGAACTACTGCTAAGTGCAGTATTAGCTTTTGAAGAGGAGCAAGCAGAGAAAGAGCATAACTATGATGTGATGGAGGCTAGTGAAAATAACAAGCTAAAGCGTAGAGAGGATGATAAAGACGAAGAAAAAATCAAGAAGTTTGAAAAGGTGCAAGCAGAGAAAGGGCATAACTGTGATGTGACGGCCACATAAAGATGGAACCACATAAAGAGAAAATATTATTGCCCTTCCCGGAAGAATAATAACTTAAATTTTAATTATGTAGTGTGTCTTTTGAGGAAACATAAGATAAGGAAACAAAGAGAGAAAAGAAAAGAATATAAAGGAGAAAGGAGAACACTCTAGAACACTAGAACAAGAGAAAACTAGAAAGAAGATAAAAAGGGAGAAAAGATTTTTAAAAGGTGCACAGTATTAAATTTGGCAAGAATTGATACAAAGGTTTAGATATTTATGCGTGTAATTCTTCAGATGCTTGGATCACTCCGAGAGAAAAGACAAGCGAAGCGAGAACAGATGCAGGAGGAATTACGGCGGAGAATCCTTCTCAACAGAAAAAATTGATTCTTCAATTCTTAACGTTCCATGCAAATAAAGTAATCTTGTTTTACGAAAGATAATTAAATGAAAGCATAGAATTAAATTAGTTTTTGAAATCATAAGGAAACATCCGAGATTCTGTAAAATTTAATCGTAAATTGATGTTTTCCTGTTTATGTAGCAGTTTACTTTTGTAAATGTGTTTGTGTTTTTGAGGAAATTGGAGGAAGAATGAAAAGAGAATTGAAGAAAGAAAAAGATTGATAGAGAAACATAGCAATTATAGGAAGTGAAGATCGCCTTCTTCACGATTTTTGAGTCGTGATTTTCCTGTGAAGCTGAGGGCAAATGCCAAGGGGACTTGGGAAAGTTCTATTATGGATATTGGGTCCACACACGACAAGATTTTCCCTCCCCTCCCTCGTTCGAAACATAAAAGAGAATAAATTGGTCCGACGAAGAAGATTTTCGGTGAACTACCCCGAACACCCAGAACTCAAGCAGCCAGAACACTAGAATACTAGAACAAGGAGCCAGAATAAGCAGCCATAACAAGAAGAAAACTAAAAAGAAAGTAAAGAAGGAAAAAAGTGTAATAAAAAAATTGTGTAATATATCGAGAAATGCCAAATTTTCACTCAAATTAAGTTTCTTTATTTATTGTCTACCTTTATAATATGATCTCTAAATTTTCTGTGATGGTTATAATGATGGTAATATAAAAATAAAAAAGTGTGCAAACTAGAAACTTGCACATTGCTTCCTCACCATTTTATTTCGCTCATAAAGCTTCCTCTATGAGGAAGCCAAAATTGAAAAACCAGCTTGCTCTGAAGAGGAGCTTTGTGAGCGAAATAAAATGGTGAGGAAGCAATGTGCAAATTTCTAATTTGCACACTTTCTTTTTCTTATAATATTACCTTATTCTATATGCTTCTAAAGTCTGTTTCATTTTTGTTTTTACCTTTACTGCTCTTTCTTCACAAAGTAATTAGGGACATAATATCAGGGTGTTTCTTAAGCCAACATCCTGTAGTCTACATTGACATAATCTAATATTTTTCTTTGAAATGTTAATCCAAGAAGTATGAATAAATATTATTGGCTGATTTGGCCAGTATTTATTTTTATATAATATATGCCACAAAAGCATATCGTATTAAAAATTTCCATTTTAAAGGATAAAAATGTTTTCAAAAATATTAATTTTCATAAATAAGAAAATAAATTTAAATCTAAATCTAAAACTATTAAATGTAAAAGTATAAGTAATATATATTAATTTAAATGTAAGTAATTTTATTTTTCTTATGAATTTATATAATTTTCAATGATATATTGCATTACTCTTTTCCATTTATTTACCATATTTGTATAATTTTCGATAAATATATCAATTTTAGTAATCAATTTCAGTAATCAATTTTAGTAATCAATTTTTATTTTAAACTTTCAAAACTAGAGACTATTAGAGTCTAAAAACACAATAATATGTTGGTTTGGATATCTTTTGTTGAAATGTACAAGAGAAAAAAACATATGTCAAATTAATTTTATTTAACTAATTATAATAATAAATTTATATATTACCTAACTGGTCACCTTCCACAGAGAAAGTCTCAAAGTTCAAGAGTATCTGCTGATTCGGTCGAACTCTTATGAACCAGTTGCAAGTTTTGCTAGCTAGGTTTCTCGCCGGACCGTCGTATTTATTCGGGAAATTCGGACTGGTTATTATACCGTAATTTAAGCTACTAATATTTGATCCACAATCTACAACAAAATAATTTAATAAAATTAATATTACGAATGACGAATAAGCAGCTTTCCGAATTTAAATTTCTAATCATCCGAACCGTAAATAAATAAATCATTTTCCAGTTTCTTTTAACCCTTCCGCTACTACCGCCGACTATAGTCGTCATCTGCAAAACCACGTGTGGGTATTATAAATTCCAATTTGTTTTTTATATTCTTAACATCTTATAAAGTGAGTTATAACGGTGATGTATTTAAAAACGTTCTATAGTCTTATTGCTTGAATACGAAATGCTGCCTGCCAGTATGCATACAGTACTGGCGGTTCATACAATAGCGTCGCTATTCGGCCGGATTTATCATAGCGAAAGGGTTAAACGAAATTTTTTAGTTTAAGATTGGGGATATGAGAGATTAAAATAATTATTTTCTTTCAAGTTATTTGTCCTTTAGCTGGAAGACAACAAAGTGTGCATTCGTACCTCCGAAAATAGGTTTAGCAATCTCGAAAGTGTAACGCGCTTTGAAGCCGCTATAAACAAGCTCAGAATCAGAATGTAAAATCACTTTCAAGCCAAAAGCATCGAGATTCGATTCTACCGGACCCGGCGCAGTTGCACCACAATACCTTCCTATCAATTTCTTTGTTTCGTCCCGATACATGTTGTAAATTTCAAGCCAATCTTCTTGACATAATTCATGTCTATAAAAAATATCGGACAATATATTGATCTGATTCAGATACATGCTAACGACGTAATTCACTCACCCGTAATGTCCGACCGTCACATTGACGTTTCTCGTACGAACCTTAAAATGATCAAAGATCAAGGTAATCTGCTCGTTCGGTGTTGCCATGAAAAAGTACGTGCAATTCGTATCACTGGAATAATTACTAGGATATCGTGGAGAATTAAATTCCCCGAATTTGCGAGATAAACTGTAATAAGAGAAGGTACAATTGCCGTCCGGCGACGCAGTACCCGGTATCTTATATTCCGTTTCGAAGGTGTACCTGTGCGGCGATGCAACAATTACTATACCAATGAAAGTTATATTTACTATTTTTATCTTCTATTATAGTATTATTGTTTGAATATATCTCTTTTTCTTTGTGCACTATATTAATCATACCATATATCTACACTCACTTAGCCTTAAAACCTTGCGCCTGCAATTCCCCACTACTGAACACCATCACAAGTCTCGGTCCGTCACTAACTACGTGGCTCGGGTTGCTCCTGTTACCGC
Organism: Lasius platythorax; assembly: GCA_963971435.1. Lineage (NCBI taxonomy): Eukaryota > Metazoa > Arthropoda > Insecta > Hymenoptera > Formicidae > Lasius > Lasius platythorax. The sequence continues at coordinate 5,328,280 of OZ020548.1, read as the reverse complement.
ACAACTCGTAATCGAATTTGTCATAAGAATCTGTCGCTTCTTGGCCCTTCAGATACAATTTTAGATAACCGTCGGTGCACGCCGTTCTAAACAAGTCCGAAGGACACGGTACACAAACGTTCCATTCACATATCATCGTTTCTGGCTCTTTAATGTGCATGCACTTACTCTCCTTTGGGCATCTGTATCGTGAATATTGAAAATTCCAATCGCACGCGTTCCAAGTGCTGCGCGTCCTGCATCCCGTAGATAAAATAACGGCAGACGACCTTAGGTATATAAGGATATGGAAAATTTGGACTAACTACAATTCCCGATGTTTCCTTCTTACTGAGGATCTTCTGATCGCACTCGGATCCACGGATATGCTCGCCTTCATATTCCGTTATGAAGTCTATGCGACAAACAGAATGATAAGAATCATTTAACAAGATACAATTCGATGAACGATGTGTGAATTAGGGATGGGATCAAGTTCAATATGTACTTAAAAATCCGAGTCGAATCCAATAATCAAGTTTTATTTTCTAGGATTCGAATAATACTCATAAGAAATAATGGTAAATATTGACAAAAGGGGACTTAGCTCCAATGACTTTGACATATATGTTGTCATCGCCCTGAGTAACTATCAAAAGGTTTTCGCCGTCGTTTTAGCTCGTTGTTTATTAAAAAGTCATTAACAAAAAAAGTTCACTAAATAAAACCTAATTTTTCTGACATGTACATTTAATAGAACGTACCTTACCAAATTCATTTATGTGTAGCAAATAGAACGCATGAGGGGCTCCCCCCCTGCACTCCCACCCTAAAATAACTTACCCAACCCATTTCTTACAGATGAAGCATTCGATTCACTACACATAAATAAATGAATCTGCTAAGAATACATTTTATCAATCGTACATGGTGTCTAAAAATTACATCCCAGTGAACATTATTGAGAGGATGAGCTCTTAAAGAGGACTTTTTAAAAACTTAATTAATTTTTCTTAGAAATGATATCAATAAGTTATCTTTTTGTAAGATATCTTTTTAAAAGCACCTTATGATGTCTACTAATAGATAAAGACATGATGACGCTCGTAGCGAGCGCGCCAAAAAAGGTACATAACCTAAAAGTGGAGCATTATTGTGAAGTGGAGTGTGCGTGCATTATTGTGAACGAGAAGATTTGGAGTAAAGAAAACAAAGTGACCAGAGACGAGGAAAGAGAATATAAGTATCACTATATATATAGAGACAGAAAGTATTATTTGCATGAAATATTTATTTGTATTATTATAAACTCGAGCTACACTAAAATTATACATAGTGACTGTAAGAGAGGTTATACCTGCTATATTTAATATATTTTGTTTTAATTGATTAAATTTTTATAATTAATATTTTCATTTATATATTTTTTCGAAATGTCATCATTAAAAAAAAATTTAAAAGCCTATCTGTAAGTCAAAAAAATAGAAGACTTCTTAAAGCATAAATGTTTGTATAATATACAAATAAATGATAAAGACGATCAAGCATGTTCAAGTCAAGTACATTCACTTTCTGTAAACCGTGATGAATTATATTTTAATATTAGTGAAAACAGTAGTGCTGATGAAGTCAATGACAATAATAGTAGTGAATAAAACTATTGCGTTGAACAATTAATAAATCATGATATAGATGCTAATGTTAATGAATTAAAAACTAACTTTAAAGAACAATTAAAACAATGGGTATGTGAATATAATATTAGTCATCGAGCTACTGGAGCATTGTTAAAGTTATTAAAAAATGTTGGAAATATGGATGAATTACAAGATCTTCCAATCGATGCCAGGATATTGCTTAATACTCCAAAAAACACTGTTATTCGTGAAGTCCCTCCTGGGAAATATTTTCATTATCCCTTTCTAAAAAAGGGATGTTATTGATTCTCGAATGTATCGGAGTCATCTCGAAAGTCTCGAAGTATTGTTGCCTTTAATGGTACTGATTGGTTCTTTTGCTGATCATTGTACCGCATGCTTCGTAGTGTTTGATCGTCAAGATTATTTTGACAGTTTCAAGTCAAAATTGGTTAAAATTTTGTTATTGTGTCAAAAGTGTAATTTGTGCAGGAAGTTTTGAAGAATAAGGTAAATATAATAATTATATATTTATAATACGTATATGATTATTATATATATTATTATATATTTAAATACGTATATTATATATATACGTATATTATTATATACATATATACAAATACGTATAATATTTTATATATCAGTTCTTATATTGTCGTATTAATTAGCCAGTTGTCGAGCAGTCGCACCAAAAGTTTAAGACAGAAAGAAAAAAAAGAAGAAAAGAAAAAAAGAGGAGGAGAGAGAGAAATAGAAAGAGAAAGAGAAAAAAGGAAGAAGAGACGAACAAAAAAAAGTAATTAAGGTTACGTTCCAAAACGTCCTCTTCGAGGAAAATTTTACTGATAATCTATAATGTACGTAACGTGCATTATAGTTTTTATTGTGTCAAATCAAATGTAAAATTTTTCTCGAAGAGGACGTTTTGGAACGTAACTTAAAGTAACAAATTTTGTATATATGCGTGTATATATGCGTGTGTGTGCGTGTGTGTGTCTGTGTAATTATATGTATACTATTGTATATTATAATTTATATATATAATTAATAATATCTATGCTGTATTATTTTAATTTGTCAGTTGTCGAGTCGTCAAGAGAAAAGATAAAAAGAAAAAGGAGGAGAGAGAGAGAGAGAGATAGAGATAGAAAAAGAGAAAAGATAGAAAGGAGAATTTGAAAAAAAAGGAAAGAGAACAAAAAGATACGTTTAACAGCGCATCTCAGTAAACGCAAAATATAACTGCCATGTAACATGTAACATGTATATAATGTTCTGTAACGTGCATGTTACATGTAACGTACACGTTAGTTGTAATTTCCCTGTCATAAATGTAACATTTGTAATATAACATATGTTATATTGTAATTATATTGTAATTATATCCCAGATAGCATCGATATTGTAGGATGCCGAAGATAATCAAATTTTTTCAGTTGGAATATAATTACAATATAACTACAATATAATATATGTTACATTATAAATGTTACATCTATGAGTGAGAAATAACAACTGACGTGTACGTTACATGTAATGCAGGACGACGTCCGATAACCAATAAGAAAATTTGATTTATAAAAATCAAATTTTCTTATTGATTATCGGACGTCGTACGTCGGATATCGGACGCGGTGTGAATCCTGCATTACATGTATGTTATAAAGTGTTACATAACAGTTATATTTGTATTATTTAAAATAGGATACTTTTGTATATATGTATATGTGTGTACAAGGTGTCAAAAAAAGTAAGTTTCCCTATTTATTTTCTCCCAGGAAAGGACAAATTTGCAGATCTCTCGAGTGTCATAAATTTTTGTTTAGATATTGTGAAAACATTGGTACGCAGTTTGATGCGAAAGCGACTTGGCATTTAAGTGCGTTTTTTTCAACTAATGGAGCGATTTTTTAGTATGTCCAACTGCGAGATATGGACGGTTATTCAATTTTTGATTGCAAGAAATGAGAATGCAACGAATATCATTTAACAGTTAACATAAATGTTTAAATAGTAATATAGATTGCGGTCGAGAATGCGCTACGAATGATTCAAATCATCATTCTATCTTTGTTCTATATTCAAGAAGAATAAAGATAGAGTGTTTTAAAGCATTCGTAGCACATTCTCGACTGTAGTCTATATTGCATAGTCGAAGGAAATAAATGGCGCGCGCTAAGCGCGCGCTTTGTAGTGTTCTAGTGGATTAAAAAATGCCCTCATAGATATTTTAAAAATTGTAAATTTAAATACAATACCTAAAAATATAGAAATAAATGTTAATATAGATGGTTTACCACTTACAAAAAGTTCTAAAAGTCAATTTTATCCAATATTAGGAGAAATATTTCCAAAAATTTGTAAACCATTTGTTATTGGAACATATCATGGATACAGTAAACCTGCTTGTCTTAATGAATTTTTAAAAGATTTTATTGAAGAGTACATTTATTTGCATGAAAACGGATTTGAATTTAATGAAATAAATTTTACAGTTAAAATTAGATGTGTTATCTGTGATTCTCCGGCTTTATCATATGTCAAATCTATCAAATCATTTAATGGTTATTTTGGCTGTTCCAAGTGCATACAAGAAGGTGATTATAGTAATCATAGAATGCTTCCTTAAAGTAGATGCTAATTTGAGAACTGATGAAAATTTTATAAATCAACAAAATGTAGAGCATCATATTGGAAGATCAATTTTTGAAAGAGCAAATTTGGGAATGGTTAGTCAATTTCCATTAGATTACATGCATTTAGTTTGCCTGGGAGTTGTAAAGAAAATGCTTAACATTTTTGTGCATGGAAAAATAAAAGCAATTAAATTTAGTTCTGTAGTTATTAATGAAATTTCACAAAATTTATGTAATATATCTTCATGGATACCAAGTGATTTTGTACGAAAGACACGTGGTTTAGAAGAATTGGAACGTTGGAAAGCAACAGAATTTAGATTATTTTTGTTATATATAGGCCCAGTAGTACTTCAAAATTATTTACCAGAAAATTATATCGTACACTTTAACTCTTTAAATTGTGCTATTAGAATATTGTGTCATGAAAGTGATTGTATTGACAACAGTTAATATGCTAAGAATTTATTAACTTATTTTGTTGAAACTGCAAAAATACTCTATGGAAATGATTTTGTTATTTATAATGTTCACAATTTAATTCACTTATGTAATGATGTTTTGAAATTCGGACATTTAAATTCATTTAGTAGTTTTCCTTTCGAAAGTTTTTTGTATGAAATTAAGAAACAATTAAAAAAAGCAGAAAAACCTCTCGAACAGTTACACAATAGAAGTGGAACGTGCTAAATATAAAAAGATACGAGATGAATATAATTTTTTAAAACCTCAAGTTGCTCATTATAATTCCATAAAGTCAAATAAAACGAGTTTAGCATATGATACTATTTTTTATATAACATTCAAACTTTCATTAAAGAACAAATCTGACAGTTTTTGTTATTTAAAAAATTGTGATGTTTTTCATATTGAAAATATTTATGTAAGTAATGAAAAGTCTTTTATGCAAGGAAGAATTTTAATAAATCCAAATAATCTTCCTCATTATCCAGTAAATTCTAAATTATTTAATATTATCATTGGAAATGAATGGTCTGAATTAAAAAATGTTCCACTTGATGAAATAAATATGAAGGCAATTAGTATTCCTTATCAAAATTCTTTTTGTTTTTTTCCGATAATTCATACATGCACGCATTAAATTAAATAAAATTTTTAAATAAAAATGTAATTTTTATTTCTTTTAGTTTAGTATTATTATTTCTTGTAGTTATCTTTATTAATTTTTAATTAATTATTTTAATTTTATTTAATTTTTTCTTTTTAAAAAAGCATTTTTTAAAAGAAAATAGACAAATAATAAAATTTAACATGTTAAATATATGCGCGCTTTTTATATATGCTTACCTATCTTTTATTTCAGCCAATAAATGAGTTCGGTAGTAATGATTTACTCAAGTGTGTCATATCAGGCGATTTTTGGCTTACTTCTATTGTGTACCAAAATATTTTACACATTTTGATAATACAAACGTACATCTATATGTTTTACCAATATGTAAAACATTCTAGTACACATATTGGTTGCTATACCAGAAGCACGCAAAAAATCGTCTATCGTTATCGTCAATTGTTCGCATCTTTTGCTACCACACATACTGATATTGCTGGGTTATATTTATTATTTAAAGAAAAAAAGTAAATTTACATTCAAAGCTCTTATTCATTTGTTAATAACATTAATATGTATTATTTGGTATTAATGTACGTATTTTGATTATAAATTTCATACACATATTGTCATATTTGTGCAAAATATATGTAACGTTCAAGGTTATGTTTGTAATATTTCTACATAATATATTCTTTAATTGTAAATAAAATCTATATAAAAATTTTAACTATGATTTATATATATGTAAAGTAGAGATATTTTAACGTTTTGTAGTTTTATATCGAATTAGACTTTATATTTAGTCTTAAATCGAGTTCAGTTCAACCTAAAATTTTTTGTACAGTGTTCACTTTTTAATTATTATAATATTATAAAAATATGTTTATACAAAATATACTAACATGTAGAATTGTATAGAAAATTATCATTAGACAATTATTATTAGAAAACTATTATTAAAAAATTTTATGCCAACCCAAACAGCACCAAGTCGACTGTTAGTCGACTATCAGTCGGCAGAAAAAGTCAAAAGTCGACTTCAAAGTCAGACTGAATGTCAACTTATAGTCGACTAACAGCCGACAAATGACTCGACTATAGTCGACTGTCAGTCAGCTAAAAAGTCGATTTAAAAGTCGACTTTATGGCGATTATAAGTCAACTTTTAGTCATTATAATGGCAATTATATGTCAACTTAGAGTCATTTATATTAGCTATTAAATTTTTATTTTAATAGTGACATTTCTCAAAAACTTGATTAATTTAATTTTATTATACTTTAATTGTATAATATTGTTACAACAATACAATTATTGTATTATTGTAACAATATTATACAATTAAAGTATAATAAAATTTAATTAATTTAATTAATTAAAGTTTTTGAGAAATGCCACTATTAAAATAAAAATTTATTAATAATAATTATATAATAAGTATATTAATAATAAACACACAGGCAACAATGTATTAGAATGATAAATATATTTATTTTTTTAGTAATGCTCTATATGGTAATAACAGCAGAAAAGTTTGTCGTGCCACAGGAGAAAGGCTTGCAATATAAGCAGTAAAGACCAACACTTGCGTATAACCACAGATATACCACCAGCATAGATATCTGTAACAGAAAGATAATAAAAGTTTGTAGCGAAGCAGACATGTGGCGGAGCATATGATTTAATGTGCTAACAATTTAAAATTTTGTGATCTTAGCAAAATAACTATTAGTTGAATAAAGTTAATAAAATATATTTTTATTTTTATAACAATGTTCATGTATCTAACAATTAATAGGATATTTTTGCATGCTTTTCCAATATAACCTTAAATTAAAAAAAAAATAAATTTGTAATGCGCAAATAAAAATTTTAAGATAAAATTTGATTTAAATTGTTATATGCTTGATTGAAATCGAGCAACGTTGTGCAAATGTTTTTAATTTTAATTTTGCTTAAAAGATATAATTTCACAAATTTAATTTTGTTTTATTTGATAAAAAATGACTTACCTTAAAATAACAGCAGAAAAGTTTGTTGTGCCACAGGAGAAAGGCTTGCAATATAAAGCAATAAAGACCAACACTTGCGTATAACCACAGATATACCACCAGCACAGATATCTGTAACAGAAAGATAATAAAAGTTTGTAGCGAAGCAGACATGTGACAGAGCATATTGTAATATATTTTCGAGCTCTAGATTTTTAAGTAATAATACAATCGATATATTTAACGTTCGTGTAATTTTTAAAGTCTTTCGAACTAACACGAGGATGTCAGGATAAGCAGATTATTGTTCGGATCAAAGAAATAGCAGTTCGGTTAAAGTTAAAGAAATATTTTAATTGAACAAAAGGAGTATTAATTAATCATTACAATTAGCGGCGACAACGTTCTAGATCGAACTGGGAAATCAGACCGAGAATAGTTCACAATCAAGTTCGAGTATAATATCTTTATACAGTTCAATAATTCTCGCGTTATAATAAAGTTCGCGATACAATTTCAAAGTCTTTACAATATTTAACGCGTTCGCGCACTGAAGCTAATTCACTCAGATTAATACAAGCGAACGGTAACGGTACTAATACAAGCCTGAAGGCACAAGTAGATTATCGAATCTACGTTTAACGAATGGTCTAGGACCTCAAAAAGCGCGACTGCCCTTTGTCAAGCTCTGCGAGAGAGTCTCTCGACAATCGCTTATCGGAGCACGCGAGAGCCAAAAGCGTGACGATCATCCGCGCGGCAAACGGGGCCGTAGTGGGGATGATTCTCTCCTCGGCTCTCTCTCAGAAATGGCGAAAAGCGCCGAATTCAAATTTATTTCTTTCAGCTCGGCCAGCCTGATTCCAAGTTCGTCCCGAACGTTGCCAATTTTAGTGCAGTACAGTATAGTTACACCTGAAAATAAAAATGAAATAGTACATAATTTTGTTACAAGTATTAATGCTACAAAACTAAAAATTTTAATTGAAACAAAAAATACAGTTTGAGTGTGTAGTTCGCTCATAATCGAATCTTTTACAGATTATTCAATTATAATATCATAATGAAAAGAAAAATAACGATTACAATTCTTAACGATTTTTATCTCTTAAAGTAACACGAAAAACTAATTCTAATTTATCTTAAAACTAACGCGATAACTTATTCTAATTTGATAAACATTTAACGCGATAACTGACTCTAAATTAGTTATGATTTCAAACTCGGCAACTTATTATTCTTTTGGTTCCGTGACAGGCTTAATCCACAATTTGAGTTTGTCGGATGATAATATTGAATTATATGGCCTTTGTGTGATATTGAATCCCGGAATGTCCTTTATAACGTACCGATTCTTATTTAATGTTTTTGCCACCATGTATGGGCCTTTATAATTTGGTTTGAGTTTACTGCTAGAGCCTATCTTTGTTTGTAAGTCACGTATAAGTACTAAGTCACCTTCCTTGTATTGAGTGGGCTTCTTGTGTCTCAAATTATAATACTCTCTGTTATATTCGCGAAGTTTCTTATTTGCTTGAAGAGCCGTATCTCTAGCTTCGTCTCTTTGTTCGATAATATCGGTATTTATTTTCAACAACGAGTCAACAAGACCTTTTAAGTTTTTATCGCTATGCCCTGTTTGATCGTACCCTAACAAAAGCTTTGACGGGGTTGTTTTTATCGCGGTATGATGGGTATTGTTTATAACATATTGAATGTCAGCAAGTTTTTGTTCCCAATCTGAAGGTGATTCAATTACTTTAGATAAACTTGATTTTAAATATCGGTTAATTCTCTCGACCATCCCGTTGGCCCATGGTGACGCGACAGCTACTTTGATCAATTTAATATTAAGATTCTTAAGAAAATCGGTAAATTCGGATGAAGTAAAGGACGTTCCACGATTGGAAATAATTGTAGACGGAGTGCCGAATATATTGAACAAAAATTTTAATTTTTTGCATACTTCTCGAGAGCTCGTAGTCTTAGTCGCGAAGAGCCATGTATAACGAGTAAATGCGTCTACGGCAACTAAAATATATTTAAAGCCATTTTTCGTTTCCTGAAGGGGACCGAAATGATCAATGTGAATTATTTCAAACGGTATTACAGGAGGGGTATTATCTATCTGCGATTCGCCCTCAAAACGATTCGTGGATGAATTTGCGTACAGGCAAATAATACAGTTATCGATGTAATCGCGAATTTTTTTCCGCATTGCCGGGAACCAATAAGAGCGATTTAATCCCTCGAAAGTTTTCTCTAAACCGCAATATTGTGCCATATCGTCATGGTGTATTCTGATTAAATTGTTAATCATTGAATCCGGAATTACAAAACGATTACGGTCGACGCCCTTTTTATAAACTAGGCCTTCAATCAAGCGGAACTCGTTACTCTCGGTACCGTATTCTAATTCTGACGCGATTTGTTTTAATCGAGCATCTTGTAGTTGTTTAAATTCTAATTCCCTTTCAAGGGGAAGAATTTCCAAATATGAAACTTGGCGACTAAGTGCGTCAACATGCGCCATGCGTTTACCCGGACGATGTTCCACCTTGAAATCATAATTCTGCAAAAGTAACGTCCACCGTGCGATACGCGGATTCAAGTTCGCTTTATTCACGGCGTAAACTAACGCATTGCAATCCGTGACTACTGTAAACGAAATTCCGTAGAGATATATATGAAAACGTTCGATCGATCGGACGATAGCGAGCATTTCGAGCTCGAAACTGTGGTATCGCGATTCAGCTTGATTAGTCGCTTGACTAAAGAATGCGACAGGCGCCCATTTCGCATCAACTTGTCTTTGTAATAATATCGCGCCTAATCCATGGGAGCTTGCGTCTGTGTGTAACTCCGTCTGCGCGGTAGGATTATACAGTCGTAATACTGGGTGGGTAATTAATGCGTTTTTCAAATTTTCGAAAGCTCTAACGCAATCATCATCGAATCGAAATTCAGTAGATTTTTTTAGTAGATTATGCAAAGGTCTGGCAATGTTCGCGTAATTCTGAACAAATTTACGAAAATAATTTGTCAATCCGAGAAATCTCTGAATTTGATGAATGTTTTTGGGGATCGGGAAGTTTTTCACTGCTTCCGTATGGCGGTCACTCATCGTGAGCTGATTATGTGAAATGATGTATCCCAAAAACTCAATTTTTTTCTTTAAAAAGCTACACTTTGCAAAGTTGAGTTCGAAACCGTATTTTCGGAGAGTTAAAAGAATTTCTTTTAAAACGTTTAAATTTTCGACAACTGAATTTGATGCAATAAGAATGTCATCTATATATACCAGAATTTTATTCGCGCGAATCAAAGGCTGTAGAATCTGTACAATTCTTTTCTGAAATTCTGCCGGTGACTCGGAAAAACCAAAAGGTAATCTTAAATATTCAAATTGCCCGTCGGGCGTAGCAAAAGCAAAATACTTCGTGCAGTCGGGGTGAACTTTTATTTGATGAAAACCGTCTTTAAGGTCGAGAAGCGTGAAAACCGTTTTATCACTTAGACGCGATAGACAATCCTCGATTAAAGGAAATGGATACTTTTGCTTTATGACGCGAGCATTCAGCGGACGGAGATCTACACACAAACGCAAGTTTCCATTTTTCTTGCGCACTGGAACGATACGCGCGCAATACGGAGAGGTACTATTTTTTATAATGCCGCGCGCTAATAGATCGTCGGTGATCTCTCTAATTTGCTCTCTCTCTTTGAGAGCGAATTTTCGCGGCGCATACGCGTACGGTGTAGGATCTTTTAAATGAACAGTAACTTCGTAGTTATCTTCCGCGATGCTCACTTGAGCGTTTATACAATCGTTCACGACAGCTTTTAATTGTTTTTTAATTTCACACCCGAAATCTATTTCGCAATCATCTATAATTGATTCCGTTGTAACATTCGTGTAACAAACGTCTGTTTCTAACAATATTTGAGCAAATGATTTTGATTCTATTTTTGACGGACGGAATATTAACGTTAAATTGTAGTTTTCCAAAAATTCACGACCGATTATTACATCTATATCCGCAAAGTCGGAATTAACTACGTGTAACGCGACATCAAAATTACGATCAGGAAATTCTTTAAGACTAATACTAACATTCAATTTGCCTAACACGTCAATCGGCGTTTTCGGAAGCGCGTTGAATCTACGTTCAACCGGTTCAAGCGACGGTACGGTAACAAGTAATTTATTCAAATTATTCTGACTAATAAACGAAACTGGACTCCCGGTGTCCATCAATGCATTTAAACGACAACTATTATTATTAAAATCAACAATCTCAATTAACGGGCTAGTAATTCTGAACTTAGCTGATTCTGAAGATTCTGATTCGGCCACCGCCGCTGCCGTCGGCTGGGTTGAGGAGGTTGAAGCCTTCGCCGATGCCGGGGATGAAGTCGTCGGTGATGCCTTCTCCTTTTTCTTAAGCAGCTGACAGTCTGCCTTCCAGTGACCTCGCTTCTTGCAGTAGTTGCAGGTCGTCTCTGTCGCCTTGCCGTCTCGCTGTCCCTTGTTGTCCTTGCTGTTGCTGTCCTTTGATCGATTATTTTTATTATTCTGATTCGGCGACTTTTTATCGAAGTCACCTAAACCTGCGGTAATTCGCCGCATTGCTTCGAGAAATTGATCGAGAGAGGTTGTTGGCAGAGTTAACGCGGTAGCTCGGAGCGAGTGTTGCGGGATGCCTCCAATTATCAGATTGATGGTGTCTGCAGTGGGCAAATTTAGCCGATGAATGAGCGCCAGCTTGTCGATAGAGTACTGGTCGAAGGACTCCTTTGACGGACTCCATTTCCTGGCCTCGATTTTCTGCATTGATGCAGTGAAAGAGACTCGGCGGTCGAACATCTGTGTAAGCGCCAGTTTTAGAGCCGCCCATGATTCGAGGACTCCTCCGTTCTGCATCTCGTACCATTGTTTCGCAAGCTTGACGAGCTTGCCGGAGGCAGCTAGTAACACGACATCATCAGGAGCTCGGTGTACTTGAGCCACCCGATCGACACGTTGCGTCCATATTTGAACATTTTCGTCGTCCGTCCCTCCGAACTCCGGAATTTGTGGGGCGAGAAGAGTCACTGCCTGCGCCGGCGAAGAGGTGCTGATCGCCGGTGAGCGCGTGGTCTCTTCTCTCTCTCTCTCTCTTTCTTGTGGAATTTCTTCTCTCACTCTCTCTCTCCCTTGCGGGATTTCTTCTCTCGCCGGTAACTCTCGTCTCGACAGAATCCGGATTTCATCCATCATCTGACGCTGCTGTTCGATGAAAATGCCCAAGGTTAGCGTAATCCTATCAAGGGCTCCACTTGTTTCAACGACGGGTGCCGTCGCGTATGAAGGGCCAGGCGCTTCTGATTGAACGCTGCCCTTACGAGATCTCTCGCTTTGAGTGCGCGATCGCTGTGGTGGCGGCAACATTTCTTCTAATGGGTTGTCCTGCTCCAACTTGTCGAGAATAGCTTCGATAAGTGATTCTCTATCGGCGCTCGCCGATACCGGTAACTGGTAGCGGAGGGCTTCTTGGCGAAGGTCCTCCAAGGTTGCTGCTTCCAAGCGGATGCGCTCCATCTCGAATTGATGAGACCGTTTTGCCCTTGTGCCAACCATAAAATTGTTTTGCCAACTTCTAATCTTCTCGGTCGAGCTGAGATTCGCTGATGTTGAGCACCACTGGCACACACCGAAGACGGAAAATACGACAACTATCACGCGGGTCACCGTGACGAGCACGTGAGAACCGAAAAAACGTCGCGCGCCGGGCTTTGGTATGCGGTATTTCGCGCGCGTGGAAATTTCTGACGAATATTCTAATAAGGGAAAATAAGTTTTAATCCCACTTCTGAAATTTTTGTAATATATTTTCGAGCTCTAGATTTTTAAGTAATAATACAATCGATATATTTAACGTTCGTGTAATTTTTAAAGTCTTTCGAACTAACACGAGGATGTCAGGATAAGCAGATTATTGTTCGGATCAAAGAAATAGCAGTTCGGTTAAAGTTAAAGAAATATTTTAATTGAACAAAAGGAGTATTAATTAATCATTACAATTAGCGGCGACAACGTTCTAGATCGAACTGGGAAATCAGACCGAGAATAGTTCACAATCAAGTTCGAGTATAATATCTTTATACAGTTCAATAATTCTCGCGTTATAATAAAGTTCGCGATACAATTTCAAAGTCTTTACAATATTTAACGCGTTCGCGCACTGAAGCTAATTCACTCAGATTAATACAAGCGAACGGTAACGGTACTAATACAAGCCTGAAGGCACAAGTAGATTATCGAATCTACGTTTAACGAATGGTCTAGGACCTCAAAAAGCGCGACTGCCCTTTGTCAAGCTCTGCGAGAGAGTCTCTCGACAATCGCTTATCGGAGCACGCGAGAGCCAAAAGCGTGACGATCATCCGCGCGGCAAACGGGGCCGTAGTGGGGATGATTCTCTCCTCGGCTCTCTCTCAGAAATGGCGAAAAGCGCCGAATTCAAATTTATTTCTTTCAATATGATTTAATGTGCTAACAATTAAAAATTTTG